>CM021109.1:31386039-31713331 GCA_007115665.2 Sequoiadendron giganteum | reverse complement strand
TGAAGGAGTTGTGATATTATAATTATTATTAAAGTTATACTTTAATAATAATTAATTATAAAGTGATTATTATAATGATTTATTTGACTTTATTATAAAGGGGTTATTTAATGATATTAAGTCAAATAATATAAGTCATGGCTTAAAGCGCCCAAGTGAAAGTTATATAATAAAGTCACAACAAAAGCAAATGTTATTATATTTTAATGATTTATTTGCACATGGAAATCATGCCATTTGAGGAGGAGGTATAAAAGCTTGTAAAAAAGCATGAAAAGCATTCATTCATTCTAACAGTTATGAAAATTTGGAGAATTCATTTTGAGAGGTGAAACCAGGGTTTTGCTGCAAAATTGATCATAGAGAACGTCCATTCTCTCTGATTTGAGCAACCTGCAAGTGTGAGATAGCATCCAAGGGTTGTTGCTTCAAGTGGCTTTATTTCAGAAGTCACATTGTGCTTATTCAGGAGATTATTACAGGGTTTATTAAAGACCATTCATTCTGATCAAGAAGATATCTGTTATTGATGCCATTAATTGCTGTTTACATCTTTTTAGCAGCCACGTGGGAGACAAAAGAGCAGGCCGTACAGTATTGATTGCTGGGCCGTACTTCTCTTGAGTTAGGCGTGGAGAATCAAGGCTAAAATGCCTATGTATTTGAGCTGCAATTATCATCATTGGGGGCGGCCAAGATTAAGGTTTCAATCTGCATTCTTTCTAAGGTGGAGAAGTCACTAATTTGTGCAAGGCGTCCATGAATGAGGGTTTACCATTGCTGTCATAAATTTCCAGAATTGCTGATATTAAGTTTCAGACCTGCATTTGATGTCTTTGGAATACCAGGTATGATTTTATGTAAAATCTCTAGCAATGAATAAAATCTGAATTGATTGATAAATCATTTGTTTACAGTACTTCTTGTTTTGCATCTGCATTATCATATATATCTATTTTCCATTGCAATACCTAGCAAACTCTACATCAAATCATTCAAAACCAAAAGTTACAAAACCAAAAGCAATCAGTCAAATCAGGAAACTCAGTTAGCAGATTTTCCATTTGGGGTGGGACATCTCATAGTAGCATCTTTGACCAAGCTTATCAAGAAGAGAACCTTCACATGGAGTAAATCAACTCTGATGGCCTCTGACAAGCTTAACCAAGTGATGTGTGAATGCCTAGTTTTAGGTATCCTAGATTTTTCCTATTCTCTTTGTAGATGAGTGTGATGCTTCAAGATAGGGGATTGGAGCAATATTAATGCAAAGAGGTAGGCCTATTGAATATGAGGGTCAAACGCTAAATGAGGTTGAGTGTCCATTTTCTATCTATAATAAAGAGATGTTAGCAATTACAAATGCTTTATTTTCAATTTAGGCAATATTAGTGTGTGGGATATCTGTTGCTAAAACTGGCCGCAATAGACCCAAGTATTTAATGACATAGAAGGATTTGTGTGACAGGCAACAAAAGTGGGTGAACAAGATTCAAGCCTAGAATTTCAGCAGTCGACACATTATCATGGATGTATGTATGAGATGCTATATTTGGGATGGTTACTAATCAAAAGTAGAAATTGTTGATTGAACATGCCATATGTCCTTTTACAGCACATTTGTTGGATGATACCTTGGAGATGGATGAGCAAGATTCAAGGTACATGGTACAAGATGAGTTGATTTTATATAAGAACTATATCTATATGCCACCTAATTGTCAAATGAAGCAAGAAATATTGAGATCAACCCATAGCACTCCCATTGCAAGACATCAAGGTTTCTTCAAAACCTACCAAGTTGTTTGTGATACATTCTCTTGGAAGGGATTCAACCAATATATGACAAATTATGTGAGGGAGTGTGATGTAATGTTAGTGGAGTGAGGGGAAGACGAATTATCCACCACATTTGTTACCACCTCTCCCTATTCCTAATAAGAAGTGGTCTGCAATATCTATGGGTTTTATTTCTAGGTTGCCTTTTGTTGGAGGGTAGGTATTTTGTACTAGTAGACTAGCTAACAAACTACGCACACACGGTTCCAGTAGTTGCCATGTGTACAAATAAATAGGTAGCAAATGTGTATTTCAAGGAGGTCATTAGGCTTCATGATTTTCCCAAGTGCATAGTCAATAATCCTTATTTTGGCAAAAGCTCTTCTAACTAGTGGGGATAAAATTGACAAGTACTAGTTATCACCCTTGGACATGTACTCATACAAAAAAAAATTATTGCATCAAGTTTCAAGTCGAAGTTATTATTTTGAGTACTCATACATGTAAAGCCTTTCATAATTCATCTTTTTTTTGTCCCTTGTCATCCTTTGTTCTTTTCTAATAGGATCGTGGAATTGAGTGTTTTGACAAGAACATGTTTTCAAAGAGAACTTTGGTTATAGGGGGCACACTTAGAGACATGAATGCACCTAAGCACCACGTTCAAATTCAAAAAAAAATCATAGATGTGCACTTGGGAAGCTGTGGCACACCTAATCAAAGAACAATCTAAGTTGAAATTTGAAGAGTTTCACAGTGTACGTACGAGATAAATATGCACCTATACAAAGGAGGAAACAAAGTTAATACAAAGGTGCAATTGACAGAGAAAGTGCTCATCTTAGAACTCAATATAAAATTGATGAGGATTCGTAGGGCATATTATAGCTCGTAGACATAAGAATAAAATTTATTCTATTATTTCATTGGTTTAATATATTTTCTTTCATCCTCTATGAAAAGGTAAAAGGTTAAAGTCATTATTAGTTTCTTCGTTGTTAGAAAGTTAGCTTTAGTTAGCTAATTTATTTATTTGATTTTGTTTAGCACTTCACATTGAGATTTGAAAGATATTCCCAAAACCTGAATTTTGGCATATTCATGCCTATATAATAATATATGTTTTCCTTAAGAAATTAAACAAGTTTAGAATAAAGTTTGCAGTTTATTTTTGCAGAGATTATTATCCTTTTTGTTGAATTTTATCTCTGACTGCTGCTCTTCTTGATTCCATATCAAAAATTTCAGAAAATTAGTGTTAATGCATAGGCATGAAAAACAATGAATGCTAACGAATTTCAAAAAACATTGTTACTAGGGAAAAGAGCACAGTACAGAGACAGAGCAAGAAAACCTACCTCAAACCACTGCAAATAGGTTGTGGAGCTCTTGGCTGACAAGTCACCACTAGGAAGAGATGCATTTTGTAAGGGATTGTTGATTTAAGATAGCTTCGGTCAGATATAAATGATGATTGCATTCATGCATCATCATCATTTATATTTAACCAAACTGTTCTTGAAATATAAAACCATCAAATAAGTTATTCGAATTTCAGATGATGATGATCGAAATTTGCAAATGGATAAAATCAGAATTCATATTAGATGATTGTTGTTTGTTAAATACACACATCTTAGTCTATGGATAACACCGAATAGTTTCGGTTGTTAAGGGAACCTGCGCGCCCAAGGGACACGTCCCATGAGCGGACGTGTCTCCACCTTGTGGAGACACATCCTCTCATGAGACACGTCTCTCCTTGAGGCGTGTCTCCCTCATATAAATGGGACTTCATTCCATTATTTGCAAGACATCCAAATTGATAAATGTTCTGCAATCAACACATTTAATATAAAAGAAATAAAATCTAACTTAGAATTCTTGAGCAAAATTTCACACTTAGAATTTCCATAGGTCTTTTAAAGTTTGATAAGATTTGATTAACATTTACATGGTATCATAGCCAAGTTGAGTGAATCAAAATCAAATCTAGATATCAGATTACTTAGGAAAAATTCGTATTTTTGAGAAATTGAATTTACATCACATTCTTCATAATGTCAAGTATGATCAAATTTGAAGATCACCTTGAAGGAGCAAACAACTTCACATCATGGAAATTCAAAATCATGATGATTCTTAAAGAAAATAAGTTAGACTGATTTGTGAGAGAAAACAAGAGGGAACCTGAGGATGATCTTGAGACAACTCAATGGATTGAGAACAATGAAAAGGCCATGAAAATCTTAGTAGATGCAGTTAGGGATCATATAGTACCAATTCTAGCAAAACATGAAACTGCATATCTAATGTTCAAATCCCTTGAGAGTAGCTATGAGATAAACAACACCAGTAGGACTCTTGCATTAAAAAGGCAAATCAACAATGTCCAAATAAACAAAGGAGAAACCATTAATGCATACTTCATGAGGATCATTGAACTAAGGGATCAATTAACTATAATTGGATATCAAATTGATAGCAAATAGTTAACTCTAATTGCACTAGGAGGACTACCAAACTCATGGGAGTCATTTGTTCAAGGAATAAGTGCGAGATCTAAACTCCCCAAGTTTGATAGGCTAAGAACAGACTGCCTACAAGAGAAAACAAGACTCTCAACAAAAGAACATAGATGAAGGCATTCATGTGCTCAACGCAACATCTAATAAAAGGAGTAAGAAAAACTCCTACGGGAAAGGATCATTTAAAAGAAAGAGAAATTCCTATGGAAAAAGATCTTCCAAGAAGAGGAATGACATCTCTCAAGTACAATGTTTTAGATATGATCAATATGGCCATTGTGCAATGAAGTGCCCTGACAAATCAAAACAACAAGCATCCTTTGCTAAAGTAGGAAAGTCAAATTCAGACCATGAATCTGAGAAATTTGTATTCTATTCAGCCCTATCAAGTCAAGTATCTAACAACACCAACAACTAGGTAATTGATAGTGGTTCTTCAAGGCATATCACAGGGTTCAGAGAACACTTAGACACTATGATTGAAGAGACTGATGAATAAGTAACCATTGGGGATGATTCTACACACCCTGTAAAGGGGGTTGGAACTTGCTCCATCAAATTGAAATCTGGTCTCTCCCTTCAACTCACTGGAGTTTTATTTGTACCTGGAATAAAGAGGAATCTAATATCTATCTTTGCTCTTGAAGACAATGGATATAGAGTTACCTTTATGGATGGGAAAGTTTTGGCATGGCCTAAGAACTCAACCATAAAGAAAGCCCAAACCATAGGTATAAGACAAGGTTATCTTTATAAACTGTGCACTGAAGTCAAGCAAGCCCTTACCCTTGATACTTATGATTCAAATGAAATTTGGCATAGAAGATTCAGACACCTTCATTTCCATGCCCTACCTTATGTGGAAAAACTTGTAACAGGATTACCTAAGTTAAAACCAACTCATGAAGGAACTTGTAAAGGTTGTGCCCTAGGAAAGAATACAAAGGGATCCTTTCACAATAGCTTGAGTAAAACCCAAAATGTATTAGAACTGGTTCACTTTGATTTATGTGGACCCATGTTTGTACCCTCCAAGGCAGGCTTCCTATACTATGTCATATTTATAGATGACTTCTCTAGGAAGACTTGGATTTATTTCTTTAAGTGTAAAGAGTCAATAGAAATCCTTAAAAAGTTCAAGGAGTTCAAAGCTCTTACTGAAAACTTCTCTGGGAAGAAAATAAAAATCTTAAGGACAGACAATGGGAAAGAATACACCTCTGAAATCTTTAAGGAATTTTGCATGAATGCAAGGATTAAGAGGGAGTTTACAGTAGCATACAACCCTCAACAAAATGGGGTTTCTGAAAGGAAAAATAGAACCATTGTAGAAGCTGCAAAAGCAATGTTGCTTGACCAGAACATTGAAACCTCATTCTGGGCAAAAGCCTCTAAAACTGCTATCTACATCCAAAATAGATGTCTACATTCTCACCTAGATAACAAAACTCCTAAAGAAGCATTTACTGGCATAAAACCTGACATTAGTCACTTTAGGATTTTTGGTTGCCCAGTCTATATTCATGTGCCCAAAGAGAAGAGATTCAAACTAGAACCTTCTGGAAAGAAAGGGGTATTTGTGGGATATAGTGAAACCTCCAAAGCCTACAGGATATTCATACCCGGGCAGAAACAAATTGAATTGAGCAGAGATGTCATCTTTGAAGAAGACATTGCATTCAAAAGGGCAAGAAGTTCAAATGAGATAGAAACCTATTCACCTAGAGTCTTAGAAGAGGATCCTACCCCTGAGATTCAGAGGGAGTATCCTGAGGAAATACCAAATGAACTTCTATCTACTTCAGATGAGAATACAAATGACAATGGTAAGAAGAGGCCACTTTGGGCTAGAAAGATGATCAAAGAAGCTGAGAATCATGCAGCACCCAAAGGAACATTTAGGGAGAGTAAGAGACCCAAACGATTCTCAAGCTATGTTGCTCTAATGAATGACATCATAAATTCAAAACCCATCAGTGTTCCAGAAGCCTTCAGACATCAAGTATGGAAGGACTCTATGACGGAAGAGTATCAATCCATTCTAAAAAATGATGTATGGAATATAGTGCCTAGACCAAAAGAGAAATTTGTTGTCTCTTCTAAATGGCTCTTCAAAATCAAACATGCTGCTGATGGCAGTATAGAAAAACATAAGGCACGTTTTGTGGTCAGAGGTTTTTCACAAAAGGAAGGCATTGATTATGAAGAAACATTTGCACCTGTTGCCCGTTACACGTCTGTGAGAGCAGTGATAGCCATTGCAGCATCTAAAGGCTGGAAGATTCATCAGATGGATGTGAAAACTGCCTTCCTAAATGGGACCATTGAAGAGGAAGTCTATCTAAAACAGCTTGAAGGTTTTGTGATACATAAAACTGACTCACATGTATGTAGACTAAAGAAAGCACTCTATGGACTTAAATAGGCTCCCAAGGCCTGGTATGAAAGAATTGGCAGCTACCTCTTGGGATTAGGATTTTCCAAGAATGATGCAGACCCAAATCTTTACTTTAAGGTAACTAAAGGTGATATTTTAATAATTATTTTATATGTTGATGACCTGTTGATAATAGGAGAAGATCACCTCATTGCTCAAGGAAAGAAGGATCTAACTTCCGAATTTGACATGAAAGACTTGGGCATTTTACACTACTTCCTAGGTTTGGAAGTCTGGCAGAAATCGGATAGCATCATACTAAATCAAGGAAAGTATACTATTGATATTTTGAAGAGATTTGGAATGTTGGATTGTAGACCCATGTCTACACCTATGGAAACCAACCTTCACAAACTGAAAGAAGCAGTAGCAGAATCTAAGTGTGCAGATTCAACCCTATATAGACAAATGATTGGATCATTAATGTACTTGGTTAACACCAGACCTGATATTTGCTATGCAGTGAATGCTCTAAGCCAGTTCATGTGTGAGCCAAAGGAAATTCACCTTATGGCTATGAAACATATATTGAGATATCTTCAAGGCACTATTGGATATGGTCTTCTTTACAGAAATGACCAACTAGATCTACATGGATACTCTGATTCAAATTGGGCTGGAAGTGTAACCGATCGAAAAAGCACATCAGGATGCTGCTTCAGTTTAGGATCGGCTATGATCTCTTGGATCTGCAGAAAACAGTCTTCAGTAGCACAAAGCTCGACAAAAGCTAAATACATTGCAGCCTCTATGGGGGCAAAAGAAGCAGTTTGGCTCCGAATATTGCTTGTGGGACTCTTTGGTGAAACCTTGAATCCTACTATCATTCATTGTGCATTGTGATAATCAGAGTTGTATTAAGCTTTCTGTAAATCCAGTATTCCACGATAGATCTAAGCATATTGAGATCCCCTACCATTATGTAAGAGATATGGTAGAAAGAAATGTAATACGACTGGAGTATATTAGTACAAATGATCAAACTGCAAACATTCTCACCAAACCTCTCTCCAGAGTCGAGGTTGAACACTTCAGGAAGAAACTTGGTATGGCTGAAATGTAATTTGATATTATGTTTGAAATTCAAATTGTTTAGAAGTTGTACTAATATATTTAAAGATGTTTAATGTGTAAACTCTTTTGTCATGTATGTAACTCCATGACCTTATGGGGCCGCTCCCCTTGTGTATATTATTGAAAGGTGACAATCTTTCTAATAATGAACACTTGTATGTGACATTGTAAAGTGACGACTCTACGATGATGAGTTGAACTATCATGATAGATTTCATGTGACTTGATATCTGTGGACTCTTGGACACTTTGATGGATATCATGGGACTTGATGTCATTTGAAGATCATTGTGATCCTTAAGAGATGATCATGGTGGATAACTATATATCCGTGGATATGCCATGAATTATTATGGTAGACATCATGTGACTTAATGTCAGTGCACATACCATAATGAAGATGTGATTATGAAGAATGTCATGTGACTTGACAATATTGAGAAAACATATCATATCTTCGATATCACGTGTGAAGGTGATATCTCCACTTATTTGATTTGGAATATCTTCCCTAGCTAAGAGGGAATGTTGATTTAAGATAGCTTCGGTCAGATATAAATGATGATTGCATTCATGCATCATCATCATTTATATTTAACCAAACTGTTCTTGAAATATAAAACCATCAAATAAGTTATTCGAATGTCAAATGATGATGATCGAAATTTACAAATGGATAAAATCGGAATTCATATTAGATGATTGTTGTTTGTTAAATACACGCATCTTAGTCTATGGATAACACCGAATGGTTTTAGTTGTTAAGGGAACCCGCGCGCCCAAGGGACACGTCCCATGAGCTCTCCACCTTGTGGAGACACGTCCTCTCATGAGACGTGTCTCTCCTTGAGGCGTGTCTCCCTCATATAAATGGGACTTCATTCCCTTATTTGCAAGACATCGAAATTGATAAATGTTCTACAATCAGCACATTTAATATAAAAGAAATAAAATCTGACTTAGAATTCTTGAACAGAATTTCACACTTAGAATTTCCATAGGTCTTTTAGGCTCCAAGTTTGATAAGATTTGATTAACATTTACAGGGACACATCCCACTAGGAAAATTTATGTATAGAGTAGAACAGAATGTAACAGAATAAGATAGAACTAAAGGAATGTATGAAGGAATATAAATAAGTAGACAGAGAAAAGAGAAGATGTATGATGTATAAAGATATCCAACGGAATGATGGGAATGTAATATAAGTTATATCAATTTACTGGAATTAATCAAGGGTTATATATGATATTATGGACTGTCAATTAATATATGTTTATAAGTTATTTTGATACCTTGTCTGACCCCGCAGTGTAAACTAATCTCTAATCCCTCTCCTAATACTAAATCTAGGATATAAATACAACACATAGAGAATATTTAGGGCACAGAACTTTGATTTGTGATCCCCCACTTTTCTTGCTAGCAAATTTAATAACAATGTATAGGCACACATCAAAGAATACAAAAATGTCTATACAAAGCAGTCAATTTTCAAACAAGTGAGAAAATGCGAGTATAAATCCTAAAAGGAAGTGAATTTTTTTGTTTGTTTCATGATGACGTCCAACTCAATGTTTAGGAGCATGTGGGAGACTCTAGAAATGTTTATACAATGCATGTATGATCCACAAGCACGTAAGGAAATGTAGAGGCATGCCTCAATTAAAGAAGAAAATTCAGAATTTAAGAGGCCAGTGTATATGCACGTATTGTCATATCCCTGAAATCGTAACACTAAGATAAACAAAATACATATTAAACACATTAACTATTTAATATTATTGTAATTATAATCATCCAAGATAATATTATAATTATAAATATTAAATATAATATTGCAATTACCAAAATATAAATAATAGATATTATAATGATAATTCATAAATATGATATATTATATATGATAATTATAAATGTCATTATAAATATTATAATGATAATATATAATATAAATATCATAACCTGTGCTCTAAACTAAATAAACAAATGATAAAAACAAACTGCCTACAGAAGCACCGATTCCTAAATAGTCCTAAACACAGCGATCATCTTAAGGATGCAGTGACTACATTATACACACCACATAATCCTCAGACAGGAAACGGTTCCTAAAAAGGTGGCGACTGCACAAAATGACACGTCCCAGTCAATAGGTATGACTTTTGACTGATTGGCCTACAAAGGGAAGATTGATATGAGACAAAAGGGGGGACAGGAGGAATAAGGAAAAGAATATCTGAACATATTCTAATTGATGGATGAATAAAGCCAGAAATGTATGAATATATTCTGAACAAAGGAAGCATCGAACCATCAGCACTATGTAATATCAGACCTGCAGATTTTATGAATGAAAGAATATAATCAGATCAACAATATAAATAAGGATTAGAAGATATTCTGGAAAAAAGAATCATCACATCAGCAAATACAATATCTACTGAATATTAAAAACAGCAACCATCTTCAGAAACCCATCCATTGTTTAGGCAATAAGATATTAAGGAGAAATAAGAGGTATAATTATCATTCAATAGCAGATCATACAATCTGCAAGTGTGATTTATCAGTCAGGGTTACTATAAGAAATTGTAGGCATACTGGACCTAAAGCCGAGATTTATCTTGTTTAAAGCATTTAAGTGGTAAGTTATAACCTTAACTACATTATATTTGTGAATCTAGAGCAAGATTTAGGCCAATTCCAAAAGGGGAGATTACACATATGGGCAAATATGGGCATATCTATCTCAAGGAAATTAATGTGAATTGTGATCACATTCCAAAGTATAGATGTTTGACTAAGGGAAAGTGTGCACCTCACTAAAGGAAAAAATCACATTGTACAAGTGTGCTATAGGGTGCAGGTGCACAACTCACCAAAGGGATTTTTCAAAAATTGTGTTATCAACAATGCACCTATTGATGAAGTGCACACCTATACAAAGAAAATCAAAAGTTCTATCATGTTCCCTTCACGAGCATAATTTCAATGATGACCCTTAGCCTAATTTTCGTAATTTTTCCTATAGGCTAATAGGATGGTTAAAAGGGAAAATTAATTAAAGAATTAAATATTAAGTTGTCGAAAAATAAAAAATAAAAAGCAACTTACATTTAATTATTTAAATTAGTTTTTTAATTGATTATTTTAAGTGTTGCTTGACCCATGGTGCAAAAAGGTAATTCAAAGTGACAATTATGTTTGTTTACCTCGCGGAGTGTCTATATCAACGTACTACGTACACAGGAAGTAAACGGAACTATATGTAACATACAGAATAGAATAATACAATATGCTAGAACCATAAGATGTTTGTATTCATATCCAGTAAATATCACCATGTACAATCACAAGTTTATCCATGCTATCAATCATGGAATCATAATGATAATGACAACAATCGTAGTTCCTCTCCTGACTACAAAACTGAGTACATATAATGTTCGGCGGTTGGTTGAGCAACCAACCGTCGTGACGTTCCATAACAGCCCGCTACAACTAATCGGGACTTAATTACCCGAAAGTACATGCCAAAAAATATTCCCACTAAGACTATAGCTTTATTGCATTATAATAACTTGGCCGACTATGGCCGCCTACATCATCCCCCTCACAAAGTAACGTCTTCCAGACGACTGAAAACCAAGAATGCCAACTGATCCTTTTTTGCCAACTGATTGTCACTCTCACCCAATACTCCATCTCTCTCCGCCAATTTCTTCATGAGAGTTGCAACTCTCATTTGCTCGGCAGCCAATTGCTCCTGTACTATGATGGTTGGTGGCATTGCAATTTGGCAATTCCAATAAATCCTATGGGGGGGGGGGGCAACGCCCCTAGCGGGGTCAAGGGGTAGCGCCCCTTGCAGGGGTCTGGGGGCAGTGCCCCCAACGGGGTCAAGGGGCAGCACCCCTTGCGGGGTCCGGGGGCAGCACCCTCACGGTACAGGGCGGGGTCAAGGGGCAGTGCCCCCGCCGCCAAGACCAATTTAACACTTCTGAAACCACACAGAACTCCATTCGGCACCTCATTTTCATGAATTTCCAAGAGACACCAGCCAATGCTAATATAACCAAAAATTAGAGATTTTGCACTGTTTAATTGACGAGTGATGTTCTCTATCGTACTTTTTGTGAGGTTCTCTCATACAGCCTTCATCTTCACTCGTACAAATTTCTTTTGTTTTAGCCGTACAACCTTCTTTACCTTCAGTCATACGGACTTCTTTTGTTTCAGTCGCACGAACTTCCTGCTTATCCGATGTACGGACTTCTCACTTCTGCCAAGCCGTACGACATGATCTTCTTTTTCTTTCTAAGGCTGTACGTGCTCTCCTAGTACAGTATACCCCGCTTCCCTGACCGATCGTACGATGCACTCTTTGCCAGGTCGTACACTGGTCTTGTCTGTACCACTGTCCCTTGTCCACCTATCAGACCGTACGATGTCCTCTCCTGTGACACAACCCCACCGTACGATGTAGCTGTGCTTCTCTAAGATTTTACTTGGTCGTACGATTTGAAAATGTTCAAAGGAATGAATAGACCGTACAGTGTCAATGGAGAACTGTATGATGTCAGCAATAGACCGTACGGTGTCCACTCTTGTTCCTCCAGCCGCCGATCATACGTTGTGAATAATAGGCCGTACGATTAGAAGGCACAATGAATGTCGTATCATGTAAAAACACACTAGATGTTGTACGACCTGTAGATACTGTAAACTCCGTACTGATTGAATGTAGTTTGGTCTCCGTACGATTTGAAGACATTGTAGATGTCATACGACTTGTAGCTGCTCTGGATTCCGTACGGATTGAATGTAAACTAGATGTCGTACGATGTAAGCACACTGTGGGTGTTGTACGATGTAAGCACTGTGGATGTCGTACGACTTGAATATATTGTGAATGTCGTACGGTGTGAAGGAGTTGACGTACACTTTGAAGATTATGTGAAGGTTGTACGATGTGAATCCCTGTGCTCTGTATTTGCAGTTGCTTTTCCTAATGTTGATTCTTTTTATTCCTCCGCCCTAGTATTCTGAATGGTTTATATGGCCGTACGACCTCCTCTTTGGCCGAACTTATTTTTCTTTTTACTTTGAGAATTTGCCACATTACCTTTCCATTGTCGGTTTTCCTTCTTGGACGTGTGATTTGACTCATGGCCACAACTTTTATTTTAATTTTAATTTTTCTCCCTCTAGTCTGCGTTACCCCTTTTATTATTTTTTAAATTTTTCTAGTTCCATTCAATACTTCTATCTTACTTCTTTTATTTCCACCTTGTTTTATTTTTTCTCTCTTTCTTCAATTTTCTCTCTTTTAATTTATTTTTCTATTTTCACCATCTTCTCTCTCTTCATCTTTCCCTTCATTTCTCTTTTCGTCTCTCTTTTTTTTTTACATTTTCTAATTCCTCTACTTTATTTTTTCCATTTTTTGGCTCCAACACAATTTTTCTATCTTGTACCTATTCGGATTTGTGGACTAGCGTATCGTCCGGTTCTGATATTATTCCTTTGTACTCTCTGTACTCGGTTGAAAGTGTTTGGCTAAACATGTCGTTTTCTTCTTCCTTGATTTCCCCGATCTGTAGCATGTTACACTCTCGGTGGAACACTTCATAGTCTTCCATCTGCTAATGAAATAAGCCATTCAGTGAGCTTGTCTCGTCCTCCAACCAACTCTCAAGTTCCGGTACGCCCTCGGCGTTCGGTTCCATCGTCTTCCTTCCTTCATTCCCATCTAATTCTCCTTCGTTCAATTTTGATTCGAAGGAAGCCAATTCTTCGCTCACAGCCTAGTTCTTCAAGTCGATTACGTACTTCCGCTCGTTGTTCTCGATCGAGAGTGTGTTTCTCTTCCAATTATGATTTGCTTTGGCAGCTATCAACCATCCCCTCCCAAGTAGTGCATCATACGCTTTCCTCTGTAATGGGATGATGACAAATTTAGCAAAAATTGTTGTGTCCTGATCATCACCTCTTGCGCCATCAACGTCCCCAATGGCTTGATACCATGTTGATCGGCACCGACGAGTTGGAATGTCGGTGGCCAGAGTGTAGGCTTCCCCAGGCTCTTCCATGTGTCTTCGAGCAGTACTTTGACTCTTGATCCTCCGTCGATGATAGTATTTGTCAAGATATTCCCTCTGATCTCCATCTGCACAACTGCTGGCATCTTCCCGACATTCCCCATGAGTAGTACGGGATCAATGGTTTGTTCACCATACGGTGGTGAATCTGGTACCAATTCTTGCCTTCGGTCCTCTGCTTGCGATTGCTTGACATCCTAGAGGACATTTGTCATTGCTAGTCCCAACTGCGGCAACGTCTGGAGAAGGTCGGTTATTTTGATCGATATGGTGGTCTACAGTACCTGTTGTACAATGTTGGTTTCCGCCTTCGACTGCCGAGAGGTCTCTGGCTTCTCCAGAGATATTTTGTTCTCCTTCGCCATCGCCAGTTCCACTTCAGCTTTTGCTTCCTTCATCCTTTGTTTTTCTGTACGTGAATCTAGTTAGGTTGCCTTCTTTGCTTGCGCTCTGGTGATCGCCAGTAAATCTTGTTCTTCTACTTCCAGCATATGGATACCCTTCTACTTGGGGCATTCACTATCTTCATGGTTGCCTGGTCCACACCACTTACACAATTTTCCTCTTGAACCTTGGCCGTTCTGGCGATCCTTGGCGAAGTGACCCCATTCGTTGCACTTTCGGCATTGGATCATGGGTCGTCTTTTACTGTCGTACTGTATTTTGTTCCTCGGACTCCTGTTACTCTGGTAACCTCCAGGGGATGCATTGCTATTGTAATGGGGCTTCGGTGGTGTGTTCAGTGGTGTCGACGGTTCTCCTTGAGCAAAGAGTACTTGTGCACTTTTGATTTTTAAATTGTATGGGCATTCCTTGACGGAATGTCCCATCACTTGGCAGATATCGCAGAATAACTTCTTCGGACAGTTCGCCTTCGTGTGACCTTCCCTATTGTAGTCTGTACACCATAGTTCTCTTGCTTCCCTAGTACTCTCTTTGTCGGCCTTCAATTCTTTCATCATTCGCATCATATATTTCCTGAGTGCTTGTACGGTCTTGGATTCACCGTTGCTGTCGTCCGCACTCTCCTCGTCGTATGTCTTCTTTTTCCCTTGGGAGGATGTTTTGTTTTCACTTTCTATATCCATCACCCGATTATATGCTTCAGTGTACGACAACGGAGGCACGACTTTCATCTTCTTCCTCAGCGACGGAAGCAAGCCTTCAATGAGCCATCGCTTCTTTAGCCCATCGGTTGATTGAACCTCCAATTTTCCCAACAAGTCTTTTAGTCGCCGATTGTATGTGCGCACATTCTCGTGTTTTCCCTGCTTCGTACTGTAGATTTCTACTACAATCTCACTGTCATCCCTCAGGAGTTTGAATTCGTCTTGAAAGGCCTTCTTGAGTAATCTCCATGTAGCTTTTTGTGCTTGGTCCAACTCTAAGTACCAGTCAATGGCACTATCTCTGAGTGTCGCCGGAAAGGCTTTCAACCAATGATCTGGGTCATCTTCTCCACTTGGTATCCAGATTGTCTCGCATGTTTTGCAATGTCGAACTGGATCCTCTGACCCCTTTCCCGTAAACTTCGGTAGCTTTTTCCGTTCTGGAGTCACCATCCTTTCCCGCTGTCCTCTTTGTATATTGGACCCGACTGGACCGGTTTCCCCGTTACGTTCTAGTGTGTCACTTGCACTCTCGGCCACGTACGAGTCACTTTCCCGTCCTCCGTCAGCGTCCTCTACACCTTGAGTTTCTTGGGTCCCACTCCGATGCTCCCTCTGCCAAGGGGTCTTGGGCTCAAATCTCCCTGTCCTCAGCCCTTCGTCGTCGTCCGATATGGACAACTCCTGAAAGCGTTGGATATTGTTCTCAAGTTCACCACTCAAGTCTTCCTCATTTTCTTGGTTTTTATGTTTTTCTACGTACGGGGTGACGAATGATTCCTCGTCCCTCCCTTCCACAGAACTCTGATGTCCTTTACTAAATCTCAACCGTCGGTTTTCTTGCTCTTGTACTCTTAATGATCGCCGAATTCTTTCCTCCTCCACTTCGTGCCCGAATGGTACTCGGTTCTTGTCCTTGTTCGGTCATACAGGCATTTACAAGTCTTTCACGTGATCATTGTTGGTTGCCAGAGGTATGTCTCTGGCTAGTGTCTCATTCCTCTTCTTCCCGTTTGGTTCGTTCCTCGTACCACTGCAAGATTTGCTCCCTTCGGCGTTCCTGTTCCTCTTCCGCCCGAAGGTCTTGTAGGATGATAGAGTGGTGGGCCAATAATCTTGGCATCCAGTGGAGAAGGTGATCAACCTCGTCGTTAACTTCGAGTCGATCCCAGACTACTGCCTCAGGGATTTCTCGCCTGAGGGCTTGCCTCCGTAAATGATCTCGTAGGGATATGTTCTAGAGATTTGTCAAATCCCGTGTTATGTTGTCCTCTCTTTCTTCATTCGTTACTATGGGTTCCTCCTCCGGTCGGCCCATTACGCTACCATCGTACGAGTGCTTCCCTGGTCCGCTTAGGCAACGGTGCCAAATGTTTACCTCACGGAGTGTCTATATCAACGTATTACGTACACAGGAAGTAAACGGAACTATATGTAACATACATAATAGAACAATACAATATGCTAGAACCATAAGATGTTTGTATTCATATCCAGTAAATATCACCATGTACAATCACAAGTGTATTTGTGCTATCAATCATGGAATCATAATCATAATGACAACAATCGTAGTTCCTCTCCCGACTACAAAACTAAGTACATATAACGTTCGGCGGTTGGTTGAGCAACCAACCGTTGTGACGTTCCATAACAACCAGCTACAACTAATCAGGACTTAATTACCCGAAAGTACATGCCAACAAATATTCCCACTAAGACTATAGTTTTATTGCATTATAATAACTTGGCCGACTATGGCCGCCTACAATGTTTTTATGAGGAGCATTTGCCAAAAGCAAATAAATTTCCTCAAAATAAAGTTATAAATACGAGGGATGTTTTTGAAAAGCTTCTACATGCTTTTTGAAACAATCTTATTTCTCATGAATGAATGTGTGTTCTTCTCTTCCTGAGAATGAAAAACCTCTAGATTTGTGAAGCTTCAAAGATGAAAACCCTCCTAGTTTTCAATGCCATTCCATATACGGATTGACAATGTACTTCAATTAGATCTTAGTTTCTGTGTTTCAAGTTTTGGATGAATGATTTTTATTGTTATTTCAATGTTCTCTATTTGTTTCCATTTGAAGTTTCAGTTGGGTTTGGAGATTCAATAATATTGTGATATTTCAGTCTTGGTGAAGTATATATCTGCAAGCCGTACTGTTATAGGTTATTGCTGGGCCATACTATTCACATGGGCCAAGTCTGGTCATACATTGTAAAATATCATACGTATTTGAGGCACGTAAGTTATTGATATATTTTTTATCATATATTGTAGATTTTGGTATCAAATGCAAGCCATACCATTTCCTACAAGTTGTACCAGCTTTAAAGACTACTGCAAGTGTTGAAAAAGGGTGTTGTACAGTGTACAGCTGAAAATGTCATTTTTGGCTGCCAATATCCACATATTAACAAATCACTGCACTTTATAAAAGTTTGATCAGCATTAAAGTTGCTGCAGTTGATTATAGAGGTCTATTATATTCTTTTTATATTGTTTGTACCATCTTCCATAGGAGACGTAAATTTTTGTGCCTATCATACTTATTAGGGAGTGAACATTCTTATTGATTAAGGCTGTGATTCACCTGTCAGAACATTTCAACTTGTCATTGCTCCCTGCAAGTCAATCTATGCCAGTCACACCATATTGGGAAAAAACAACATGAGTTTCAGAATGGACCAGTCACAGTTTTCATTATTAGTAGGATTGATACCAGTTATTATCTAATAGTGCAGCAACAATATGTGATAATTTCATCATTATTCAACAGTCAGAAGCTTCTTTCTCCTATTCCAGGTAATTATTTAAGAGTTTTCAGTTTTACACCAATTATTTGAAGAAATGCCTTCTTTCTTGAAAATTGAATAATTGTTGGGAAATTACTTGGGAATTGTTATTGTAGGTTAGATAATAGCTTCCCTTCCAAGATTGTTATACTGGTCAGTTTAACACTAGTAGTTATTTAATTTTAAAGATCCCGGATAGTTTACCACCAAATCTTGGTTCATCATTGTTATAGACTAAGTCACCGTGTTCGAATTCAAATTCGAGTTCGACAGCATTGAAATTTGGATGAAATTCGACAAAGAAAAAATTCGAAAAGTAAAAAATTTGGATTAAATTCGCCTTATATAATTTTGATTTTTTTAAAATATAAGTAATATACTTATAATAATTAAAAAATAATATTAATATACTAATATGTTTAAATATATTAATAAAAGCTAAATAAATAATAAATATATTTAAAAATATAATTTAAATTTTAAATAGTATATAAATATTATTAATATATAAATAATAAATAAATTAAATTATATATTAAATAATAAATTAATATAGTAAAAGTTTTATTTATTTATTTTAAAATACTAAATTTTAACATTGTGAATAAAAAACAAAAATAAATTACAAATGAACATTAAATTGAATTTTAGCTTTTTCGGGAAAGGCTTTTAATTTTGTTATTAAATTTTAGGCTTTTCACAAAAGCCCTTTCCATAATACTCGTTGACGAAGCCACAAGCGTGCTTGATGCGGAGTCTAGAAAATTGTACAGGATGCGACCAGATGGTGAAGTGCAGGACGACAATCATTGTGGCGCACAGGATTTCCATTATCGCCATCATGGACAACGGAAAAATGGTCGAACAGGGCTCCCGCAAGCACGGTCACAGTCACAGTCGGGGTTTCATTATTGATGGAGGCCATCCGCCGTCACAAGAGCTCCATTTTTGTAAATACTTTTTTATTTAAAAAACTTATGCCATTTTCTCAAACAAATATAGGCGAATCTCAACGAATATTTAATCTTGTTTTAAAGTACGCCAAATTTCGAACCTCGTGGTTGAAATTCAGCAAATGCGGTGACTTAGGTTATAGATCCCAATCGGTTTAGCTTTTGGATCCTATTTTTATTTTCAATACCTTTTCCACTTTGCAAGGTGTGTATTGAAATCAAATGAATTAGTGTCATTTTGACATTGATGCAATTCCACTTGCATTCAACCAATCTGGCTTGATTGGAATTTACATTTACTATCAACCAATTTGGCTAGCTACCAATATCTTTCATGTAATTCCATTGTCCCATCTTCCATAGGGATCCTGCACTTCTGGGCCTGTTGTATCTATTAGGGAGTGAGCACTAAGCGTTCTTATTGATTAATGTTGTGATTCACCTTTCTGAACATTTTAGACTTATTATTGCTCCTAGCAAGTCAATCTATGCCGACCGTACCATATTGGGGAAGGACAATGTGAATTCCAAAATGGACCAGTCACAATTTTCACTATCATTTGTGTTGTTACCAACTATTATCTAACAGAGCAACAATGATATGTGATATTTCCATCATTATTCAATAATTTGAAGCTTCTTCCTATTCCGGATAATTATTTAATAGTTTTCAACTTTACAACAACCATTTGACGAAATGCCTTCTTGGAAGTTGAATAATTGTTTGGTAATTACTTGGGATTGGTCGTTTAAGTTAAATAATAGTTTCCCTTCCAAGATTGTAATACAAATTAATTTAAACATTTTAATACTAGTTAGTTTACCACCAGTAGTTTAAGATCATAGACGGTTTACAACTGGATCTTGGTTTATCATTGTAACAGATCCTAGTTAGTTTATTTGTTGGATCCTATTTTTACTTTCAATACGTTTTCCACCTTGCAAGGTGTGCATTGGAATCCGATGAATTAGGCTATCATTTTGACATTGATGCAATTCCATGTGCATTTATCTAGTTTGGTATGATCATAAATTGCATTTACTATTAGCCAATTTGGCTTGATCGTTCTATGATTTGCTTTAATTGTAAAATGGATAGCTAGTCGCCAATATCTCTCATGTAACTCCATTTTCCTCATTCTAATTTTCATATGTTCACCTTGCTCACATCAAAAACTTGGTGATCAGAAAGAGTTAGAATTTGAGTGATCATAAAAAATTTATGTGATTTTGAGCTAACACCTTGCAAGGGTTACAAGTTGAAGTTCAAAATCTATTTTATACTACATTAGTGTATAAAACAAAAATGCACAGCTATCAAAGGAATTTAAAAAATCAAAGTAAATTTCTCAAGGTTTTTCAAAGAGCTAGGCATGATCAAAGGAAAGGCTGCAAAATCATCAAAGATATCCAAAGCTACCTATCTTAAATTTTATTTTTGGCTCGTGCACTTTTTCAAAAAAAAAAATAGTATATTTTGAGGATTTGCTATTTTTAACAAGAGCTATTTAAAACTTGTGTTATTTTTAACGTGAGGAGCCCATGCTATTTTTAGCATTTGCTACTTATAGCCTGGAGTTAGTTATTTGCATATCATCTATTTTTATATCTCTTGCAATGTGAGAGATGTGAGAATTAAGTCATAGTTTGTAATATATAGTTGCCAAAGGATATATTAACTTTAATATTCACAATTCCAATGTTTGAGAACTATCATGAGAATTAAATCATAGTTCATAATATATAGCTGCCAAAGGATAACTGATTTTCATATTCATTATTCTAATGTTTGAAACATTTGAGCTAGACATGGTCTATCAGCATAGTCAAGCAATTGCAATGATGATTATTTATCTTAATTCAAATTTCCATGAGATTGCTTCCAAATTCAATACAACAATGTTCTGATGGATGTTACCAATAACATCATTAGATCCAGTGATGGTAGTGTTGGCAATGATAAGAAAACACAATAATTCATTTTAACACACTCAAACACCAAACACATGCATCATAGTGTATAAACAAATATGTCATGGATTTTTTATATAGTGCAAAGAGCATATGTTGGTATCCAATTATCAATTGGAATATAAGCCATCGTTGAATCTCAAAGATGGTCTCTCACACTAGGCCTCTTAATCACATTACCCAGAAAGAACAGAAATCAAAGGCAAGGCCCTTGACATTAGATTTACTAGCCCACAAAAGAAGACTCACATTGGTAAGAGGAAACTATTCACTAATTTAACAAATTAACTATTACAACAGCATTCTTACATAATTTTAATGTTTATTTACTTGGGTAAAATTCACTTTAGGTGTCCCACCTAGAGTTGCATGGACATGGATATGTTGTTAGATATGAATACAGCAAATTTTCAAGAGTGGATATAGCAATATAAAAATAAAATATTCAATAATTTACACATCTAAAGGCATTGAACATAACTCAAAAAATATATATTTATATATCTTTTGGTTTTTGTATTTTAAGTGTGTCTGCATGTGTGTGTGTGTGTGTAAGTGAGCAGTTTCCTTTTTATGTTTTCTTCTATTTTGCAATTTTTGAATGGTTTTTTCATGATCCTAAATTGGATACAACACTGGATGGTGTGGGATCCTATCCAGATATACTAAATATGGCCCAAAGATGCACCCACATATGCATACATCCAGATATGGTATACATGCCATATCCAGGAGTACCATATTTTGTACCAGTATCCAATTCATGGATATACATATCCGAGTAGGAGAGGGGAAGATCCAACAAATCTGGACTTCCACCTTATTGCTCCCTCAATGGTTGACCCTCAGTGACTAATTAAACATGGTGATTGAATATCTAGATGACTTGTAATCATGAAAATCACTTTCTTACATAACAGTTTTATTATCCAAGCCAAACTCCATGCACACACAGAGAAATTCATGACTGACTTGGGGGAAATTAAGAGGTAAAGAAAAAAAGGCCAGGTCCAAATTTCAAGTGTCACATACCTCCATATGTTAATATATTGTATGGTAAGTGGAAATTATTACATTCAAACTATTGTGACTTTTGTACATTCCCCTTCCTATAATCCTAAGTTACCGGAATCAGCCATTTGCCCTGTCGATTCTGGGTACGGGACGTATCGATACTGATACGTGGTGGAATCCCTGCGGAAGCGGTCAGGGTTCGGATTTTTTGGGTCAAAGACGCGTCAACAAATTTCTCCTCGAAACCCACCGTTTTTCAGTGATGTGGCATTTTTTGGGAAGAATTTTAGGCATTTAGCAAGTAAATCGAAACCTTTTTGATGCATTTCCGCATTAAAAACAAATGCTAGAAAAACCTAAAACTAATTTTTGTCTCACCCGCCTCCGTTTTTCGCTACAAAAGGGATGATTTGTTTGCTTGCGGCTGTGCGACCAGTTGCAAACAGATTTCAGCAACCATTCCAAGCAAATTTCAGCAACCAGGAGCAGGGCAAAATCCGACGTGTACAAGTCTGCAACCGCGAAAATTTCCAGGTAGGGTTCGCACTTCGCCCATTTTGTTTTTCTTGTTAAATTTTAATCTTTTAAACTTAATGCTTATGAAGAACATGTTTATTATTAAAATTTAATTTATTTACTATTATAATTTATAAATTAAAATCATATTAAACTTTTAAAGTTAAACATATTTATAATTTTATTATTATCATTTATAAATTATTTATTTAATATTTTTTGTTTAAAATTTTTAATATTGTGTATTTTAATTTTAGAATTTATTAATTATTATTTTTTTATAAATTTATAATATATTATATAATAATAGACTAACACTAAATGTTAAATTATTTATTATTAATATATTATATTTTAATTTTAATTTTATTATTATAATAGACTATAATATATTATTTTATTCTAAAATATAAGTATAACTATATCAATTTTTATTTTAGTTTTAATTTTTTAAATAATAAATTAAGAATTTAATGAATAATATATTAAAAATAAATGTTAATTTAAATAATTTTAATTTTTTTGAAAATGCCAAATGGTATATCAATTTAGTATTTTTATTTATTTAAATATTATTATATTTAACATTTATTGTTTAATAATTGATTAATTGTTTTTGAACTTGTAGCAGCATAATGGCAACCAGTTCTACTTATATTGCTCGACCCGCCTTTAAAACTGAGCCGAATTCACCTCTATGGAAATATGTACAAATGATACAACAAGTTAAAGGGGAAGGAACATTTGTTTGGATATGCAAACATTGTAAATTTCAGTATACTAGCTCATACAGTCGTGTGAAATTCCATTTATGTCGCATTCCTAGACAAGGAATCGTAGTATGTGTAGGAGAAAATGGTAAAGAGTTAGATCCTTGCAAAGTAGCAGCATATACTAAAGAGCAAGAGGAAGTAGATGCAAGAGTTGATCGTACCACAAACCATCCTTTTTTGAGAGGAAGAGAAAGTGGAAGGGGATCAAAGAGGCCTCCTCCTTCTCCAACACATAGTGACTTTCCTGATGTTGTAGTAGAGAGCCACCCATTTTTTAATAGAAGCGAAGATCTTGTTGGTGTGAAGAGAAGCAAGGGGCCATTAGAAAGAGCATTTAAGCTTGAAGCTAGAGAGCTTGTAGATCAAGCCGTTGCAAGATGTCTATATGCAAACGGCTTGGCATTTAATGTTGTAAGATCACCATATTGGCAAGATATGTTGAGAAAGGCAAGTGACTGTCCACCAGGGTACACAGGGCCAGGTTATGAGAAGGTGTGTACCACCTTACTAGCAAAGGAGGTAAAAGGCATAAACAATGCATTGGCTCCCATTAGAAATTCATGGAAAAAACAAGGGTGTCAATTGTTTCAAATGGATGGAAGGATGCCAAAAACTGGCCATTAATCAATGTGATTGCAGTGAGCCCTAAAGGGGCAATGTTTTTGAAAGCCGTGGATTGTGAAGGACAAGTGAAGGATGCACAATTTATTGTTGACATCCTTATACAGTGCATTCAGGATGTGGGTCCTGAAAATGTTGTCCAAGTAATAACAGACAATGCAAAGAATTGTAGAGTTGCAGGTATGTTGATTGAGACACGGTTTGAGCACATATTTTGGACACCTTGTGTTGTTCACTCTCTCAACCTCATGCTACAAAATTTGGGTGCAAAAATAAATTCGATCAAACAAATGTATGCTGGAGCTGAAGAGATCCAAATGTTCATCACAAACCATCAACTGTCACAAGCCATTTTTAGATCATTTTCAGCATTGGAGTTGTTGAAGGTAATTGAAACACTTCAACTTTTAAATTTTACATTTCACTTTAGTAATTACTAATTTATTTTTTAAACTCAAGCATGTCTTCTTTATATTTTATTTTTAATTTTTAATTTTTGAATAGGTTGCTGAAACCAGATTTGCATCGAACACGATTGTCTTGAGATGACTTGTGAAGGTGCGGGAGGCACTTTCTAGCATGGTTATCAGTCAAAGTTGGTCCCTGTGGAGGCAATCCAATACCAAAAGGGCAAGAAATGTAAAACGAATGATCCTAGATGACACTTGGTGGGAACGAGCAGAATATCTTCTTAGATTCAGGGAGCCCATCATGAGTATGATCCGTTTCACTGACATGGATAAGCCATGTTTGGGAGAGGTATATGATGGCATTGATTCAATGATTGAGCAAATGAAAATCGTCATCAACGAAAAAAGAGCAAGATCCTAATGAAACTTTCTTCAAAGAGGTGCAAAAAATTTGTGTTGACCGATGGAACAAAATGACCACCCCACTACATCTTCTTTCATTTGCATTAACTCCCAAATTTTATAGTGATGAGATTCTTGCTTTGTCATCAAGAGTGCAACCATATTCAGGTCAAGAAGTTGGTGCGGGGTGTTTGAAAGCACTTGGTAGACTCTTCCCCGATCAAGAAATGGAGTATTTAGTTAGAGCTGAGTTTGCTGATTTTGTAGCCGGCGAAAATCAAAGTAGTGCTGCTTCACGTGACAAGTATAGGATGGATGCTCATTCTTGGTGGTATATCAATGGTTTTACAACACCACATCTCCTTACTCTTGCGATCAAATTTTTATCGCAAGTAAGTTAACTTAGTTTTTGTTGCACTTTCTAAATTTATATTGTTTACTATTTTAAAAATAATAAAATGGTTAAGTTCAAATTTAAAGTTTGATTTACAATTTTATAATTATAAATTCCTCTCACTTTTTTTCAATAGGTTGCTAGTTCCTTTTCAGCTGAGCGAAATTGGAGTACATACTCCTTTATCCACTCAGTGAAACACAACCGATTGGCAGCAAGTAAGGTGGAAGAGCTTGTTTATGTGCATTCCAACTTGCGCCTTCTTACTCATAAAAAAATGAGTATAAGGAAGGAAGCACGAGGTTATGCGATGTAGATCCAGAGCGAACTGATTTGGATTTTTCAGCTGCCACACAATCTTTCCTTTATGTGGAGTCGGATGCCCAGCATGCTTCCAGTGGAAGTGCTAGTGGGGCTGCATGTGGTTCTACTAATTTACCTACATCATCTAATGTCAATGATGATGTTGATCTTAATCTTCCTAATGATCCATATGATGCTTACTATTAATTGTATTATTTTGTTTTAAATGTTGAACCAATGAACAATGAATTCAATATAATTATATTCCTATCGTAGCATTCAAGTTTTGAAAATTTGATATCAAATTAATTTAGTATAACTGTATTTCATATTTGTTATATTTATGGTAGTTCTAAGTTTTGTTTAGCATATGCATGATATGTGGTATTTGAAATTTAATTCTTGTTTTTACTTTTTAGGCTGCAAATATGTCTATATCTATGATTTTTATATATTTTATGTACAGATGTATCCACACCAAAAAAAAAAAATCCGTACCGGAGTACCGTACCCACGTACCTGTACCCGATTTGGCAACTTAGCTATAATCATGTCTATTGATATATTCTTCTAAGTTCTGACAAATAATATGTCATTAATTCTTCATCAATAGAAATAGTTTTTTTGAATATCTTGTGGATGTTATGTAAATCAAGTTCATTCATTTAGGACCATGAGAATTGTATTACAGCTGTTCCTTTTTATTGAAACTTTTCTCCATGACATTAAATCTGCAACAGCTAGCTACACTTTGTTGTCTTTTACATGAAGAGGCCACCATTTTACCTTGCCTTGAGTACATCTTTCTCCTATAAAAGTGGAGCTCCCTTTTCTCCTATTAAAAGAAAAGCCGTAATTCAAGCAAGAGGGAATGTTACAAGTCACATCTAATCATAGGGATCCAAAGAAGCTGTCATAGAAGATTTTGGAAATATAAAATTTAGTATTATGTGAAGATTATAAATCAAATTAAAATTCAAAGCTCAAGTGCAAATATAACCTCCAATAAACAGAAGACAATTCATTGTTTGAATTTGAGGTTTATACAGACTGCTTACATCATAAAAGATATTCAATTGGAGATACCATCTACAGTTTAGTCAACATTCAATCCGCAGGAGAAATCATCAAGCTGCCAGTATGTGAAAACACCTAAGATTGTAAGTAATTTTTTTGGAAAATACCTGCATTGTTCGTAAAGTAGAAATCTGTCCATGTATCCACAACATAGTAGTAGTCACATCTCCAATGGGTGTCCATGCCCCACCAGCATTAGCTGCAATAACAACAACTGCTCCCACAAATCTGAAACCCGCAGATAGCATTCATTAAAAGTTAAATTTCAGTATCATTATTTGCTTAGTCATAATTTTCTTCACAAAAAACACACAACAATGAACCAACTAGAACATTTATCATGTCATGTTCCCTTTTCAAAATAAAAATAATAATATTTTAAGTGGACTCAATTATCTCATTTTCGAATAAAACCACTTAAATATTATTTATAAAGTGCTTTTAACAATTTATTTAAAATATAATTGAAAAGGGGTCCTTGGATGTAATTTAAAGTTATTTTTAAAATACTTGGAGGAGAAAAATAAATAGATAAATAAATTAAATAATTAGAGGGCTCAAGGCAAAATGCCTATAAAAGAAAAGTCAAGGCTCATTATTCAACATCATTTTTTCATATTCATGATTTTCGAATTCAAATTTCAGAATTGCATTCAAGGACTAAAACCCTTGGTTGGCATATTCAAAAAGTTAAAAACCCTCTTAGAGTTTTTTCTGATTTGAGGACAAAAACCCTCACCTTCATTTGGGCAATTCTGTCCAAGGAATGTGATTATGCTTCAGTTGGAAAGTGATTTAGATTTGCAAGCAAATTAGCAACATTATTATGAGTTTAAATTTCATTCCTATATTACTAGTTTTTAATTGATATATCCTAAATCACCACCGTATTTGAAGCTTGAAATTCGATTTTAGGCGAATTTCATTTTTTTTCATTAAATTCGTTGAAATTCGATAAATTCGACTGTACGGAAACCACAAAGATTTTTTTATTAAAATATGCATTTTTTAAAAACGTTTTTAGGTTTTTGGAAAAGCGTTTTAGGTTTTTCGATTGTTTTTTTTATAAAACGCGGCTTATACTTTGTTTGAAGCACAAGAAAATCAAAGGAGAACAAAAACGTCTGTTTGAAAGGTGATTGAAGGATATCTGAAGGCGTTTTTAACAGGCATTTCGGTGCCCTGGTTTGTCATGGGATTTGTCTTCGACCTCGGCTCCTGCAAAAAACAACGGCTTTGAAGACCGAGTCTGAAACGACTCTCTGCTGCCATCGCCATTTCCTCACACGTCGTTTCCTCACACGCTGTTTCCAGGCCAGCATCCTCAGCCGACGTCGTCGCCATTAACTCGCGCGTTGTTTCAAAGCCAGCATCCTCAGCCGACGCCGTCGCCATTTCCAGGT
Source organism: Sequoiadendron giganteum (assembly GCA_007115665.2). Lineage (NCBI taxonomy): Eukaryota > Viridiplantae > Streptophyta > Pinopsida > Cupressales > Cupressaceae > Sequoiadendron > Sequoiadendron giganteum. The sequence goes on along the minus strand of CM021109.1, from coordinate 31,685,660 downwards.
AGGCCCGCGTATTTTTCTTCTTCCTTCTCTTCCGCGTTTTTGCCTGTGCATATTTTTTGTTTTTGATTTGTTTTGTTTCATTTTAGGGTTTTAATATATATTTTATTATTTTTATATATATATTAAATAATACATTTTTATAATATAAATAATAAACTACGTATAATATAATAAAATTTATATTTTATTATATTCTAGGTATTTTATTATTTATATTATAAATTTGTATTATTTTATGTAATTATATTTATATTAAAATATTATAAATTTATATGTATTTTATTATTTCTGATTATATAATGTAAATATATTTATATTTTCATATAAATATATTTACATTAAATAATACAGATTTATAATGTATTATTTAATATAAATATTATAATATATTTATATTCGGGAAATATTAATAAGTTAATAACATTATAATTTATAATAAAATATAAGGTTTATTATATTATATGTATTTTATAAATTTATAGAAAATATAAATATATTTACGTTAAATAATAAAATATATATAATATAAAATTATTTAACCTAAATATATTTATATTTAGAATTATAAACTATAGTTTCAATTTATTAATATATTTCTATTTTAGATGCATTTTAAATTTTTAATAATATACATGTTTATTAATTATTTAGATGTATTTTAAATTTTTAACATTATATATGTTTATTAATATATTTATAATAAAGATGTATTTTAGATTTTTGATAATAGATGTTAGTAAATTTTTATGTGATTATTTGATTTATGTTAAAATGAAATTTACTATTTTTTTTTTTGTTTTTTAGATTTAAAATAAGATATATATATTTTGTCTCAATGTTGTTTGAAATAAGATTTTGTGGATGTTTTAACTTTTAAATATTAAATATTATTTTGTCATTCAAACATACAGATTATGGCTCCCTAGAAATCAACTGCTGAGGCATGGAAATATATCACTCGCAATGGTACTGATCTCAAATGCACCAAGTGTGAGAAGCCTTTTAAAGGCGGTTTGACAAGGGCAGTGGACCATTTACTTGGTATTACAAATGGTTCAGGAGGAGGTGTTACAGCATGTCCTAAAGTTACTCCAGAAATGAGAGCTGCTTTAGAGAAAGAGCAGTCCAATTCAATTGTAGGAAAAATGAAGAAGGCACAAAAGAAACAGAGAATTGAAGAAGATGCATCTAGATTCACATCTACTATGTCTTCCTCTTCTACTCAATCCAAACCGGTGAGGGTATCAATAGAGCAAGGAACATTGAATAGCTTTTGGAAACCAGTAGAGAAACAGGAGGTGGATGATGCAGTAGCTGATTTGTTTTACACAAATGCTATTCCATTCAATGTTGCGAGAAACCCACATTTTCGTAATGCAGTTCACAAAATTGCAGAGTTTGGCAAAGGGTACACCCCCCCAGGTTCAGAGGCTATCAGGACAACTCTTCTGCAGAGGTCAAAAGATAGAGTGACTGAGAAATTAGCTACTGTCAAAGCCTCTTGGAGGAAAACAGGTTGCACTATATTGAGTGATGGATGGTCGGATATATGTCAAAGGCCATTGATTAATATTTTGGTGTCTTGTCCTGAGGGTGTTGTGTTCTTGAAAGTGATTGACACCATGAACCACAAGAAAACTTCCGAGTATATTTTTCAAATATTAGAGGAAGCCATTCTTGAAGTAGGGGTGGAAAATGTGGTTCAAGTGGTAACTGATAGTGCAGCAAATTGTGTGGGAGCAGGAAAGCTGATTGCAGAGAAGTACCCACAAATATATTGGAGTCCATGTGCAGCCCATTGTCTCGATTTGTTGCTTCATGACTTGGCTAAATTCCCATGGGTACATGAAGCTATTCACAGAGGGAGAGCAATTGCAAATTTCATACGGAATCATCGTCTAACATTGAGTCTTTATAGGCAACATGCATCCAGGGAGTTGTTGAGGCCTTGTGAAACAAGATTTGCTTCATTTTATATCACTTTGAAAAGAGTGGTTGAAGAAAAAGCAACTTTGAGGTCTATTATTTGTTCCAATGAGTGGGAACACTCAGTGCTTTATAAAGGTCCTAAGGGGAAGAACATAGAACAAATAATTCTAAACAGCAATTTCTGAGAAAGTGCAACAAAGGTTTTGCTTATATGTGAACCAATTGTTGATGTGCTTCGTATGGTTGATGGTGACACTCCTTGCCTTGGCATGCTTTACGAAAGCATGGACCGTTGTAAGGAAGCTATTCAAAAAGCACTAAACAATGTAGAAGTAGAATATATGGAGATATGGGAGACAGTTGATTGCAGATGGAAAATGATGCACACACCTTTACATGCAACAGCTTGTTTTTTGGAGCCTAAGTTATTTTCTATTGATAGAGAAGGTGACACTGAAATTATGGTGGGGCTTTTAGAAGCGGTTGGAAAGTATGAATCAAATCAAACAATTTCAGCACAAATCAGAAGTCAATTTTGGGTATACAAGGGCAGAGAAGGGTTGTTTGGAATGCAAGCAGCCAAATATGACATGGCACATGTACGTGGGCATAAATGGTGGATGACCTATGGAGCACAAACTCCTGAGCTACAAAAGTTTGCTATTCGAGTTTTGAGTCAAGGAGCAAGTTCATCAGCTTGTGAGAGGAACTGGAGTTGCTTTGATCACATTCATTCCAAAAAGAGGAATAAATTGTTGACTGGAAAGTTGGGAGATCTTGTCTATGTTCGCAGCAATTTAAAATTGCTCATGAACAAATCAGCAAAGGACTCTTCTTCACAACAAATTCTTGAAGACATAGCAATGCCAGTTGCAGATGAGCCTGGCTTTGCTGATGATGAATTGAGTAGTGATACAGATGATGATTTAGCATCTCAGCCAAGTGCTCTTGATGGCTTGGAGCTTTTTTGAAGTTTGAAAGTCTTTACTATTATTGTACCTTTTTGACAAAATAACATCTTCGCAATCGTGATTTCACATGTTTTTTATGGTTTATATTTTATAAATGTATCATGTTTTTGTAATGGTTCAAATCTATCTATCAATGTTAAACTATTTTTTAGACAATTGTATGGATATATTACTTATATATAAAAAAAATAAAAAATTACATAAGGCGAATTTTATTCGAATTTTATACTTTTCAAATTTTTTGCTTGTCGAATTTCATTCGAATTTCAATGTTGTCGAATTCGAATTCGAATTCGAATTCGAACCTGGTGACTTAGGATATATCTATTTCTATGAGGTTTCAATATAATATACTTTTTCTACATTATTGTAATGACCTTGACTGCTGTTCCATATATTTTTTGAGTACTCAACAACATATTTTGTTGCTGTTTGAATATGTTATCAGCTATCACATCTGCCGTACCAACTAATTAATATTAATAGAGTTTTTAGAAATCCTAATCATAGTCTTTACTAAGCTGCCGTACTTTATAAGGAACCTTGCTATTTCTTAGAATGGATCACAGCCTTACAATTATATGTAATAGGATCTCAGTAAATCACATTCCCTCTGCCGTACAATTTTATAATTGCTGGGGTTAGGTTGAGAATTGCCATACATACCTATTGTTTGGGATATCGCTGGCTGTTGTTATTTCATGTATTTTGATGGTTATCATTCATCTAAATTAATAGATGCTGTGAAAATTCAGCGATCTGATATTCCTTTTATTCATTAATACAGTATTTCTCAATTGGTGATTAACATTTACTTTCAAATATGCATAATTAAATTTCAACTCATACCTAATGCAGCACTAGATTTCATGATTATTTATGATCAGAAAATTAATTTGATCGCTGCCAGAGTATATTCCAGTTTGGAGTTTCGTATCTTTTTTTTTAGAGCCGAGACTTAAAGCTAATTTGGATTACAGCATTAGTGAATTTACTAATAATTGTTGAGGCTGCCTGCTGGAAGGAGACAAAGGCTGGACAGTGGGACCTAGCGATTCAGTTCAATAGAGTTTATTATTTGTTGTTGTTTATTTTATTCATATTGAGGTACCAGCTGAGTATAATATTGAAGCTCTTTTGTATTTAAAAATCTAGTAATTTTGTTTATTATTAGTTTGGTAATTAATTAATATTATTAATTTAGGATACCTTGCTGGTCATTTTAGTTTAGATAACAGAAATTTTGATTTTTCTATTCTGCCTCTTATTTTCAAATATCCAAAATTATGTTTATTTCGGTTTTCAATAAAAATCATAAATTGCATATAACTTAGGGTTGATTGAAGAGCTGCAACTTTTTTTAGCAATTACTTTTAGATATTTCGATAATTAGAAAAATTAAAAATATCATTTATTTTCTAAAAATCATATATAGGGAATCAATATACTTGTGCAAACCGTATTAGCTGTTCAGCAGAAGCATATCAGATAAAAAGTTGTAAAATCCACTTATCCTGAATGTCACATACGTAAGGATTTTCCAGTGCTCACTTGCTATGTTTGTTTCTTGGATATACAAATACATGAAAAATCCATGAATATTGATTATCAATTTAGCACGTAGCCAGATTTTTTAACTCAACATATGGAGATTCAAATTATATAGGACTAGCCTTTTATAAAAATATTCTACACCTGTCATGTCCCCTTCTCTAGCAGAAGTTTCTTGATGACCCTTTGCTTATTTTTTGCAATTTTTCCCGTAGGCTAATGGGTTGGTGGAAAAAACAAGTTAATTAAATAATTAAATTAAATTGTCAAATTAATTATTTTGAATTATAAATTAAAATACGACTTATATTTAGTTATTTAAAAGTCCATTATAATTTTGGGGAATAATTAAAAAAAAGAAAATAATATTATATTACTTCCTCGGAAAAAGTTATAAAAGGAAGATTGTTTTCATAAAAGTTCATCTTCATTTGAAAAACTTAAGATAACAACAATGAATGTGAGATCTTTCTTTCCAAAAGATGAAAACCTCTTTCAAGGACAAAAAAGCTCTTCAAATTTTAGTGCATTTCCACACAAGGATTCCAATGTGCTCTAGTTGACGAAGGTTTTCCAACTTTACAATTTCTAATTTTTGGCTGTGATAATTTCTAAATTATTTTTGCTAGTGAGATATTATTATTGTTGCTTTTATCAATGTATTTTTTTTGGTGTGATTATCTCCTATTGCAAATCATTGAAATCAAATATTTTCAAAATGGAAGCTCAAAGCCTTTAGCAGGACATACAAACCTGCATGCTAAACCTATAGGCTATATGTACGGCTTCCCAATCGCATAGTGTTTTCCTTGCAATATATGGTGAAGTTCGGCATGATTGTAATAACCTTGCAAGGCATTAGCTAAAATTCACATAAAAAAATTGCAATCACTCAAATTCCAGCTCTTTCTGATCACCAAGTTCCCAATGTGGGCAAGGTGAGAGCATAGGAAGACTAGAATGAGGACAAAGAATTACATGAAAGATGTTGGCGGTGAGCCATTCAACTTACGATAAATGCAAATCAAAGAATCGACCAAAGCCAAAACAGATGATAGTGAATGAAAGTTTTGATCAAGCCAAACTGGTTTAATTGTAATACAAGCAAAATTGCATCAACGCCAAAATGGCAGACTAATTCACCTAATTTTGATACACCTTGCAAGACAAAAATTACACTAAAATCAAGAACAGATCCAAGTTCCAACAGATAAAGCGGCCAAGATCTTTTACGATAAATAATCAGGATCCAATGATAAACGTCCAAGATCTTCAATAATAAAATAAACTGCTGGAGCTTGTAAGATATAGTAGACTTTCACGACTGAACTATGGCCTTTCAAGTGCTAAATCAGGAATGATAAAATAAATTAGTCAAAGATTTAACATCACAAACTAAAACAACAATTTGAATATTGCCTTCATAAATTTGGAGGAACAACCAACAAAAAGTAAAACCTATTTGATCAAACTCCTAAACACCAAAAATGTTGAATACCAAGTTTATTGTCTGATTATCATAAAGTCAAAGTGAAGGCTAGAATTGCAGCACTTGGTCCACTCATAATCACACCCAGAAATAGATAGTACAGCCTGTCAGCATTAGTATGGCCTGCAGGGAAAAGAAAACAAAAGATTTGCACTTAAATCTGATCATGCACAGCAGGGCATTAGGGTGACTTTCCAATGAAAATAATACTTTCAATCTCAAACCCTGTACAGCCTAGCATTCATCAAATACATCCCTTGCTAAGTACAGCTGGTCTCAAAGCTTAATACGGCAGTAGTACAGCCCAGACAAGGCCGAAAAATCAATAGATGTCAATAAAACTTCCAATGCCAATCATTGGTAATGATCATTTCCTAGCATGCTCATACTCGGCCCTTTAAACAATGCTGCACAGCAAACCTGCAACTGTATGGCCAAACAAGAAAGGAAGGGCATGCCCTACAGAAATAAACTTCTCCAAACTGAAATATTACAATGCTATTGCATATTCATAACCCACACTAAAACTTCAAATGGAAACAAACAGAGAATACTGAAATAAATACTGAAAACCTCTCATCATTGTCAATCCCTATATGGAACTACACAAAAAACGAGGAGGTTTTTGTCCTTGAAGCTTCACAAAACTAAAAGATTTTTGTCCTTGAAAAGAGAAGAACGCATGTTCATTCTTGAGAAAATAAAATTGTTTCAAAAAGCATGTAAAAGCTTTTTGAAAACATTCCTCCTATTTATAGCTTTATTTTGAGGAAATAAATAATTTTAATTTCTTTCTTTAACAAATATTCCTCACAGTTATAAAAACATTCATAAATGTCATTTTTAATCACCTTGTTGCACCATGGGTCTAGTGACACTTAAAGTAATCACTTAAAATACCTTTAAATAATTTAATATAGATTTTTTATTTTTTTTTACTTTTTGACAAATTAATTTAATTATTTGATTAGTTTTCCCTTTTAAATAAATTAATAATTAATATAAGTCATTTGTAATGTCCCCATTTTCGTGAGCATCAAAGTTTGATGGGTTAGCTTACTACTTGGACCCTTGTAGGCTAATATGTTTGGATAGAGGGTCTCAATGGCAGTTCATGGAGGTTGTTGTCATTTCCATTTCTTCAGTTCAGTATTGGGTTTAGTTCCAGGCCTTTGCAGATCTGTGTTTGGCTTAGTTTGAGGTAGTAAGTCAATTTGGCAGTGATGCTATTTTTAGTCAGGGCACCTGGACACGTGGGGATTTTACAATGTTGACCCCAGCTTCAGACGGCATGTCAAAATACTAAATATTGAGGGAGATATTAATATTTAAGTGGTTATATGTAATTAATAAAGGGATATTATAAAGTTATATTTTAACTTTATAAAAATCAGCCACTTAAATTTAATAAAGTGAGATTATAATAATTTTGCTAAATGGTACGCCCAAGTTGAGAGATTAATTAAAAAAGGGGTATCAAACATTAAAATACATTTTAAATGTATTAAAAAGAATCTCATTGGAAATCGGGCCTCTTTGAGGAAATATAAAAAGCAAAGAGCAAGTCGACCTCATTCACGTATTGATCATTTGACATTGTTTTCTTCTGGCTTCTTTGAAGTTTGTGCCTGAGACAAGGGTTTCAACATTTTTCACCATTGGAGAGCAACAATTCTTCAATGTTCTACAATCTTGAAGTTGTGAAAGACCAACTGAATCATTGCTTCAGAGAGGGCTTCATTCAAGAGTTCTATTTGTGCTTCATTGGATTTACAAAGATATTCAGAAATAAGGGTTTCATCATCAAAGGATTGTTTCCAAGTATGAATGCTTTCATTGTAATTTCATGACAATTCTGAAATAATATTACAATTGTGTTTTTGCATTTCTTGTTCTATAAGTTTTATGCATTATCTGGTAAATATTCCAAGGAAACTTCAAAACTTCAAACCAGCAGTTGTAAATTTAGCTCAAGGAGAACCCGGGGTTTCCACATCATCTTTTAATATAAAGTTACTTTTTTCAATAGCTTAAATTAATTATTTAATTATCTCCATAGTTTTGAAAAAGAGGGCATGATGGCTACCATGATGAAATATTTCTTGTTTTGATTGTTGCAAACTATGATATGAATTATTGCTTATTTCTATAGCAACTTGCAAGCCGTACCTTCCATACTCCTGGCCTTATTGCTCTTGTATGATGAAATTGATATCATACCATTCTAAGACATAGATTAGTCAAAGAATGAAGTTCAAGGAGGGGGTTGTACAGTTTGAAGGGTTTAAGGATTAATATTATCAGAAATAATGCTGATCTCTGCCATTTGTAGCTGTTTATTGAAACTGTACTACATATGTTGGCCCTACAAGTCAAAAAAGGAGAGTAAAATATTCCAAAATCTTGTTGTATTAGAGTTTACATTGGATTATTTTGTATTTCTGGCAGGTAATCAGGAATAAGTTATAATTGCGTCCTAGTAGGGGCATTTCAGAAAGTCATAGCAAGCTGAAGAGGGGGTCACGCCATTCAACAGAAGCATTCAATCAATCAACTATTAGTTTCCTTGAGTCTTCAAAGTGGGATTTAAGAGTTTTTTAATTTCAGTGCTTTGGTTTCCAGCTCTTCATGCAAAAAGTTATCTATTAAATTCTAGTTTTTAAAATGCAATGCCCTACTTATGCAGACTTTACAAAATATTCATTTGAAGTATAGTTTGCTTTCATCAATTAAATATTATAATACAAGTTGATTTACCACCAGTAGTTGTTCTAAATTTTAAAAAAATCCTGGATGGTTCACCTCTAGATCCAAACTTTCATTGTAATATATCCTGATCAGTTTATCCATTGGATCATCTTATTTTCAATATATCATCCGCCAACTTGGTGTGTATAGGAATCATGTGATATAGTCTATCATTTTGGCATTGACGCATTTCTGCTTGTATTCAACATGTTTGGCTTGAAAAAAATTTGCATATCACTATTTGCCAATTTGACATTGATCAATTCTATAAATTTTCCTCTAATGTAATTTGGTTAACTAGCTACCAATATCTTGTTGTTTAATTCCATTGTCCTTATTCTAGTCTTTGAATGCTCTCATCTTGCCCACATCAAGAACTTGGTGATCAAAAAGAGCAAGGATTTGATTGATCACAAAAAAATTCAGTGGATTTGAGCTAACACCTTGGCAAGGTCATTACAGCGGTATCAAAACTAGTGATTTTACCAGCCTATTTTTAGAATCTAATCATTTTCATGCAAAGCTTTATTTCATATGCATTCCAATGACTAAGAAAATAGGTATTATCAAAGGAAAATCAGTGGTGAGCCTCGTACAAAGAATACTTGCAAAGAGAGATGGAAAAATCAATTCATGACAGTGATTGAAGGTCCAATGACAACAACCATTTGCAATAAAGAAAAGATGACCCACGAGATAACCAAAAAGGACATGATCTTAGCCTAGTTAGAGGCTCAATAATCTTATTCCTAACAAATGGTGATTGAGAAATACTGCAATCAAGCAAAGTTTGTAAGAAAAATCTCAAAACCAATGTAAAGACAAAAATGTTCTTGTGAACAATAGTGAACTTGTTTGAGAGAGTTAGCTCCCTTTCCTGAATCAAGGAATAGGCACCTGGTCATGTGGAAGCATTACAAGACTCACCAAGTAAATGGCAAGTCCTTTGAGTCCAAGCACACCTAGATGAGGTCGCTAGCTTGATACTCCAAACACAATATCTTTGGGTGAGTTTAGTGAGTCAAGATGAACCTAGTGAGTCTATAGCTGAGTCTAGAAAAATTAACAAGTCTAGTGAGTTTGGGCAAGCCTAGTGAAAGATACCCTCTCAATTTTTTCTTGATTTTCAATGACAATTACAATGTAATCATGCACCCGTTAAGGTTAGCTTCAAACCAAAACGATGCGGAAAATAACTCTAACCAAGAATGCACCCTAAAACCACTTAAGGAGGAGGGGCGGGCATATGGTTAGAGGATCCCTAGGATCTACTTAATTCAATAACTAAAATGATTACAATTGAATGAGAGGAATTAAACTCAACACCATGAATGTGCACACAAGATCCTTTAGAAGGCGAGGTGCTAACATATGGCGGAATGCTAATTACAAATTGAAAAGAATTTAGGTGGATAATCAGCCATGAGAGAATTTCCACTCTTCCACCAAAACAGTGGGGGGAAAGAAAATACAAATAAACAATTCATCCGTTGCAGCAGACATCCACTAAGGAGTGGGGATTCACCACTTGACAGTGGGTACAAGATAAATTAAAACATTCATTCTCCACACTGGCGATATACCATCCAGGGGTGCTTAATGTGAATCAAATGAAATAATTGCAGCAATAAGGGACTGGAACAGTACTACTATTTACAGTCTTACAAAATGAAGAAGAGCTGCAAAATTACAATAGTTATGAAGCACATTGAAACTAGATGATCCCACGTTAGATATCTATCCAACTTATTGAAGAGAGAACTGAAAACTCAAACTAAACAAGTCTGATATAAAAATCAGCAAACTGAAAATGAATTACCAACAAACTGTAGCACACCAAAATGTTCATAACTTCATCATATCATCACCAATTGACATGGAATCGCTTGCAGCAGCTTCTAGGAGTAAAGGCGCCCCTATTCAAACACACAAAATGCACCAAAGTCTCCACATTTAATAATGCACGCATCCCAATGTCATTCTAGAAAGTACGGCCTTCAAGAGGGGTGATTTTTTCATAAAAAATCGGAAACACATTAATAAAATCTGAAACCTCTTGGAGAGGGTCGCCCAAGGCTTAGGAACACATAGGTAAAATACCCATATCAGAAATAAATGCAAGAAAAGAGCTGCAAGTAAAATGGACCTGCAGTCATGGCTGCACCAGCAACTCAAAATCTGGAAAAAACTCCAAAATCTTCAATCTATGAGTCTCAATCTGCTAGTCTGGATGAGAAGCAGCAATAAGACCAACTAGGTGTTATCTTTTAAACACGAAATTGGATTGGAACTAGGAGGTAAGCATCCCTCGAAGTGAAAACCAAGTTGTCATTTTGACAACATAACATTAGCATAAGTTCATGTATGATGAGAGTAGCAAAACTTCTCTTTTATAGAAAAAGAGGTGACTTTTCAAATTTCCAAAACTCTTCCAAGAATGGGACGCCAAAAGTTCCTTTTTGAAATATTTCAAAATTCACAAATATCAAATCCCTCTTAGAAAGGCATCCACTTCAAGGCATAAATGAACTTTATTAAATGTTTAATATTTCCTTCATGAAGGCGTCCCCCTTTATGGCCACCTTTTAAACACAACTTAAAGTTAATGTGCTAGGCCAAGAAATTAAAACATTAATGCCTTGAAATATATTATTTCACCAAAATGTTTTTAAAAAGCCAAAAAATCAAACCCCAACAACTGCTCCAACTGAAGATGACTTACTGAAGTGCTGACAACTATTCACTGCCAACAATAGAATTTACTAAAAATAGTAAATTCTAGGAAATACCAAAAAAACCTCCAAACAAAGAAACCCTGATTTCACCTCAATGAGTCTACGGGCTTTTGGAATAGGCTGAAGAGCACAGAAGAGCGTATGGCTAAAAATGGGGATATTACAATCCGTCCTTCCCAAAATTGCTTGTCCTCAAGCAATGCCACAACACTCCAAACTGATCCCACCAAACATATAGGATCCCGGGGTCCCATGTCCATCTCTGAAAAACCCCACCATGTTGATGCTGCTCCACTCTGATCAAAACAATGAGGTCATTGCACCAGAACTGCACAAACCATCCTTGCAATCTCAAAGAGATGATATGCCAGAAATTCAAACTGATAAACATGGAAGGAGTGGAATCAAAATCTATTAGCATTTCATGCCCAATAAACTCTGAGGAATTAACATCCGCAATGACAATGTCAATCACCATTCTAAATACAATGAAGAATAATCTAAGCAACTCAAAAATATTCTCATCAACATAACTCCTCAAAGCATCAAACCGAATCATAACAACAAATGTGTCTCCATCATAGCCAATTGCAAATCGAAAAACAACTCTTTGCAAATTCATAGCAGCCGTATCCTCAAAACTCCATAAGGATGTATAATGCCTCCTCTGAATAATTCTGACATATTCAAGAAAATTTCTGAAAACTTCCACCAATCTCTCCCCCAAAGTCTCAAAAAGTTGAACCAAATCGAGCAAAGGTTTGCTGCCCCAAACACTAGTGCAAGAGATTGAACAAAGATTATCACTATAAAAGAATTTGAACCTCATCCAAAATTGATCCGAATCACAATGAAACATCATTTCCCACTTTAGAGGCCATAAACCCTCATTGAAAAGAGATTGTGAAGAGAAAAAATGAGTGTACCAGCTGCCCATGAAGTCTGAAATAAACCAATTAAAGTCTGATTTCAGGAAAGTCAGCATACAAGGAGTTGAACAACTGCTGCAACTTTGGAAATCAACATTCATAATATGACAATTGTTCTTCCCAAGGCTAGAAATATTCCCTCAAGGAACTCCAACCCATTGTTAAACCATCTTTTGTTCGAAGCATCTCTCCAATCCATCAATGGATGAACCAAAGGAACCATCAAATGTTTAGTAAAAATGGGGGCAGCATCAAAGACTCTGAAAATTGGATCCTTATCTCTTGTAACAATCTCCATCAAACCATGTTGAGGATCCCAAGCATGGATACCCAACTGAAAATGTTCTCCAATGCACCGGAAAGAGTACACAACACTTCTTCAAGTGCTAATCAAAGCAAACTGCAAATTCAAGAAGTTAGTGTCTTCTTTGATAAACCCATGTAGCCCATCCATGAAAACATCAACATCAATGGAGCACAGAACAAATTTTGTCCTCAATTCCCATTCCCCCAAAGGACTAGGATGAGACAAAACACCACTCAACCCAAGAGATGGATTATCAAGAGCGTAAATAATTTGTTTTGGTCCATCTTTCTCCCAAATTTCATGACTAATAAGTCTGGAATCTTCACTTTTTGCTGCTGCAATGAAGTTACCAGCAGCTACCAAGACTTGTTTTATTGACACCTTGAAGCCAACAATGAAGAAATCTCCTTGAGTCCACACTTCCCATGTGAAGAATTCATCCTTGAATCCACTTATGTTTTCATTATCAAAATGCCCTTGATGTTTACTACTCACAAAACATGGCACACCCTCATAGAAAATATCTATCACCTTATGATTATCCAAATCATGTGAAGATGATGGATTGTTGTCCTCAACAATACTTTCTTCATCCCTTTCATTGGTGTCTTCATAGAATTCAAGCTCTTCTTCTTCATCTACTTGAAGATGTCCATCATTAGTTGTTGATCCATAGAATGTAACGTGATGAATACCAAAAACATTACCAGTCACTTCAATTACCACATGGCTGCAAATTATTCCTTCTTGTGGCAAATCTTCTTCCCTACTCAAAAGTTCACACTCTTGATATACCTTCCAAATACCATCATCTTCATGAATCTCCTTAGTATTAAGCAAGGTTTCATCATTTTGGAGTTCATTTATACCTTCAACTAATTGCTTGATCTCCATAATCCTTGTATTAGCTTCTTGTCCCTCAAGTGTGGCTGCAATAGGTGTTTGATTTTCTGCTTTGCATAAAGAATGATGAACTAAGGTCAGATCAAGACAAAGCCAATCAACCTCTTTCTCCTTCTCTTGGTAAGCATCATAAGTCTCCTCTACAAACTTAATGACATTATTCCTATCTATGAGCAAGTGCAAATAATCTAACTTAATGGATTCCAATGCTTCTTTGATGGTTTGCATCTTGGAAAGAGTGTCTCCATCCTTAACTCCATTTTGTCTCTCTTCAAATTGGAATTTCTAGTAGAGTTTTTCAATACAATTGTGGGTGCTATCAATTCTTGATAACACTTTAACCATTTTCTCTTCTAAAACCAATAAGTTATCCTTCAAAACTTGCAGCTCTTTAGGCCCTTGATCACAATCAGCAAAGAAGCTTTTCTTATCAAACAACTTTTCTGATTTATTTTTATTGACATGATTTTTAAAATCAGCCTCCTTCCCATCCTTTTCACTGCATAACTCCTGAATAGAGGGCTTGTCAGCAATATTTTCAAGCAATGGATCATCAAAAGATTCCATTACTTGCTCCCCTAAGCATTTCAGTATCAAAACACCTGGATCCCATGGTCACATGAATTCCTGATTGTAATGATCAACAGGGAAGAACTCATCATACTTCTCTTGGACTATTGACTCTTTGAATGAGTCACTCCTCTTTTCCCTTAAACTGATGTCTTCATTTATAACTCTTTCCACGGGCATAGTTTGATAATCAAACCCAATACTATCCATGTCACTATCATTGTATTGGAAAAAAGAATCATCAAAGCTGGTTGCTTTGAAAATATCATCATTCTCTACTTCAATGGACCTTCCATGAATAGGTATGTTACTGATTTCATCATTAGTAGCCCCACACATAACAAGGAAATCTTCTTGGTTACTTGTTATGAACTCTTCATTAACTGCATTTTCTTCAAATAAATCATTTTGAAGGTCTACCATACATTCCTCTTGATTAATGAAATCTTATTTTTCATATAGCAGCTTTGTAGGTTCATCTCTTCCCTTTTCAACATGTTCTTTATCTGAAAATTCAAGTGAGCCAATTTGATAGTCTCCATGCTCTCCTGAAACTATGGTTGCTTCTTGACCCTCTTCTGTTGAATACATGGTCAAATGCACACTTGTAGATTCTTCCTAAGATTCTGCTACCAAATCCACGGGATGCCAAATTTCAATATTTTCTTCGGTGAAGGAATTCTCCACATTATTTTGAACTATCTTCACTAAAAAGGGCTTCAATTTCTCCTCACATTGATTGAACAAATCATGTTACAACATATCAACAATAGGAGAAAGTTTTTCTTTTTGTTCATATACTTCCAAAAAGAGTGATTGGACATTCGGTGGAATTTCATCTACCTCTTTAATAGTGAGAACAAGAATATTCTTTATTGCTGCCATAACACTTTCTTCTTGTTCACTCCAAATAGATATGAAAAGGTAGTAGATCAAGTGATCAATCTGATTATGCATTTTCAAGTCAATCAGCAAGTTACTTGTCCTGAGATCTGAAAATGTCTTCAAGATAGCAGCTCTTCTAGGAAATTGACTGCTACAGGTTTCATCATGATCTTGGAAACTTTCAACAATCTTATGAAGAATCTTCTTCATAATTTCATCTTCATAAGGCATCAATGGTGCTACAATCCTTATAACTTCACTAAAGCATGAAGTAACCAACAAACTTATTTCTTCTTCTAGATGCCCTATCCAATAGGGATGAATCAAAGCAGTTACTGCTAGAGATAATGCCTTATTCAATAATTCAGCAGGAGATTGTTGGACTTCGCTCAAATGATATTCCAACTCAGACAATATACTCACTTCTTCACCTCTTGGCTAACATTCTTCATTGAGCCTTGCACTTGCAATGGAAAGTGACCTTGCCAATCTTCTTTCCTCTTCAGAAGCCATAATCACATCTGACTTCTCATAGTTCCGGGACCATAGATAATGTAACATCTTCGGTACTTATGAAATTTGAAACTGAATTCAGTTCTGACCTCTCGTGTAGAATCTGATTTTTTTTTCACTCTTCTGACAACTGAGCTCTATTTTTCACAGGATGGCAGGAAAACAAGCTTTGATACCACTGAAAGATACCCTCTCAATTTTTTCTTGATTTTCAATGACAATTACAATGTAATCATGCACTCGTTAAGGTTAGCTTCAAACCAAAATGATGCAGAAAAGAACTCTAACCAAGAATGCGCCCTAAAACCACTTAAGGAGGAGGGGTGGGCATATCGTCAGAGGATCCCTAGGATCTACTTAATTCAATAACTGAAATGATTACAATTGAATGAGAGGAATTAAACTCAACACCAAGAATGTGCACACAAGATCCTTTAGAAGGCGAGGTGCTAACATATGGCAGAGTGTTAATTACAAATTGAAAAGAACTTAGGCGGATAACCAGCCATGAGAGAATTTTCACTCTTTCAACAAAACAGTGGGGGTAAATAAAATACAAATAAACAATTCATCTGTTGTGGCGGGCATCCACTAAGGAGTGGGGATTCACCACTTGACAGTGGGTACAAGATAGATTAAAACATTCATTCTCCACATTGGCGGTATACCATCCAGGGGTGCTTAATGTGAATTAAATGAAATAATTGCAGCAATAAGGGACTGCAACAGTACTACTGTTTACAGTCTTACAAAATGAAGAAGAGCTGCAAAATTACATTACAATTACAATAGTTATGAAGCACATTGAAACTAGATGATCCCACGTTAGATATCTATCCAACTTATTGAAGAGAGAACTGAAAACTCAAACTAAACAAGTCTGATATAAAAATCAGCAAACTGTAGCACACCAAAATGTTCATAACTTCATCATATCATCACCAATTGACATGGAATCGCTTGCAGCAGCTTCTAGGAGTAAAGGCGCCCCTATTCAAACACACAAACTGCACCAAAGTCTCCACATTTAATAATGCACGCATCCCAATGTCATTCTGCAAAGTAAGACCTTCAAGAGGGGTGATTTTTTCATAAAAAATCACAAACACATTGATAAAATCTAAAACCTCTTGGAGAGGATCACCCAAGGCTTAGGAACACATAGATAAAATACCCATATCAGAAATAAATGCAAAAAAAGAGCTACAAGTAAAATGGACCTTCAGCCATGGCTGCACCAGCAACTCAAAATCTGGAAAAAACTCCAAAATCTTCAATCTATGAGACTCAATCTGCTAGTCTGGATGTGAAGTAGCAATAAGACCAACTAGGTGTTATCTTTCAAACACAAAATTGGATTGGCACTAGGAGGTAAGCATCCCTCGAAGTGAAAACCAAGTTGTCATTTTGACAGCATAACATTAGCATAAGTTCATGGATGATAAGAGCTGGAGCAAAACTTCTCTTTTATAGAAAAAGAGGAGACTTTTCAAATTCCCAAAACTCCTCCAAGAATGGGACGTCAAAAGTTCATTTTTGAAATATTTCAAAATTCACAAATATTAAATCCCTCTAAGAAAGGTGTCCACTTCAAGGCATAAATGAACTTTATTAAATGTTTAATATTTCCTTCATGAAGGCGTCCCCCTTCACGGCCACCTTTTAAACACAACTTAAAGTTAATGTGCTAGGCCAAGGGGTCAACTTGAAATTAAACAATGAAATGCTTGGCAGAAATATGTTATTTCACCAATGCTTTTAAAAAGCCAAAAAATCAAACCCCAGCAACTACTCCAACTGAAGATGACTTACTGAAGTGCTGACAACTGTTCACTGCCAATAATAGAATTTACTAAAAATAGTAAATTCCGAGAAATACCAAAAAAACCTCCAAACAAAGAAACCTTGATTTCACCTCAACGAGCCTACGGGCTTCCGGAATAGGTTGAAGAGCACAGAAGAGCGTATGGCTAAAAATGGGGATATTACACCTAGCAAGTGTAGGTGAGTCTAGGCAGGTCAATCAAGTCTAATGGGTGTGTTAAGTAAGTTGTGCAAGACTAGGCAAGTTGGGTAAGATTAGGTGTATTGTGTATCTATCGTGTCTAAGTGAGACTAGTCAAGTATACACAGCGAGGCTAGTCAGTTTACACAAATCTAGCAAGTATATGTGGGTCCAATGAGACTAGAGAGAATCCAATAAGTCTAAGCAAGTCTAGGTGAGTCTAGTTAATTCTAGGTTAATTTTTACTATACATCATATTTTTTTCTAAAATATCTATCATATTTTCTACAATTTCCAAGTTTGTCCTGAGTTTGTTTGTTGTATCTGAGTCCAATGCAAAAATCAGCCTGTCAAGTCTATGCCTAATTTGAGTCTAGTGGCACTAGTGTGGATACCACAAGAAGCAGATTTTCTTCAAAGTGTAGATTGTGAGGAGCAAGCTACAAAGATGGCTTAGAGCCTGATCAATAAAGTTTAAGCAAATATTGTGAACCCAACTCATCATGAAGATTATTTATCTGTTATAATCTATACAAAATCCAAGCAATGCTTGGCCATTTATCCCCGTGTAGACACCTAAAGTTTGACCTTGCCTAACCACACCTAATTTTAGCCTATCCCTCACCCATTAATTAAATAAATATTATATTTATTTAATTATTCCCATCCTTTCTCATCTTTATCATAATCCTTTAATTAAATAATATCTACTATTTATTTAATTATTTTCCCTCCTTTATTCTTTATCCTTGTCCATCTATTCCTAGCCCTCTATCTTGTTCACATGGATCATAATCTAAATTTTTCCTCAAGTGACAAGTGTCTACTTCACATGTCTAACTGTAAGAGCGTGAATTTGCACCCCTAACGCAAATTCCCCTTTCACCCCTTTACACTTTAGAAAACCAAAAACGGAGGTTTAATTCCACTTAAGCCCACTGCTTGCATTCCACTTGGCGCCCTGTTTGTATCTCGGTGAGGGCGTTTCTGTCGAGGATGCCTGCGTGGCGCGCTTACTTCCCTGGCAGATTCATGCGACTGGAGTTTGCAGAGACGTTACATTTTCGATTGGAAGTCGAAGGGTAACGTCCCTCTTCGGCTGGCCGATCCGAATATGGCCGTTTTTCATCCTCTCATTCATATTCTTGACCATTCCATCCATTCTCAAGTTTTGCGAGATCTTGAGTTCATCACTTCACATTTTCTCCACTCTTTCGAACATCCATTCAAACTTTGTAGCAGTATTCTTCACTCCATTGCAGCAATCTACCACTCCATCACTCTGATAGTGCGAACGCTGGACATACACCACGACAACAGAGGCTTGAGTTCCTCTCATTCACTCCTCGACAAGCCTTGAGTGCTTTGGAGGGAGGTGGTAAGCTCCTCTCATCTCCTCTATCGTAGTTGGTTGAGTAAGCACATACTGTTTTGTAGTGTTTATTGCGTATGTAGCTTGTATTTCCTTCCTTTATCGTTATTTCTATCATTGCAAACTTGGTTGTCTGTGGAGGTGGAAACACCAAGACGGGGGTCTGACTGAGGCAAGCCCCTAAACAACCCCAACACTTTCCCTCTTTGTTGTATGTAGGTGGAGAGATCTCGAAGCAAATTGGCGGGAGGATTGTTCTGCGAAATCGTCTTCGTCACCCTCACGGTAATATACTTCTTTTATCATACCCGTATTTACCTTTCTCTTTTCTTAGTCTTATTCTTTACTTCCCGAAACTACTAGACTAGACTGTCAGTCCTTTCTCGGGATTCCAACCTCGTTTCTTTGGTTTTCTAGCCGTACGGACGCCAACACACTTGTGAGACGTAAGCGCGCCACACTGTCGTCCCAAAACCGCGCTTCTGTCCTCGAACAGAGAGCTACCTGTGATGCCTCTAGAAAGCGACTCATCTAGTCCCCCTTCAATTCCCAAGATTGCAAAATGATCAAAGGACACCTAGTCTTCATCATTCTCATCCTTTCTATCCTAACCTTCCTTTGAACTGAGGTAAGTTAGGGAAGCCTTTCCGCTCTTGGCCTTTCGTGACCTGGGGCCTTGCAGTGGGTGGTCCCCCTCTCTTACACTAACTAACTCCTTGTCTGGATTCATTGAACCTAGACACCTAGCCAAAATTTAAACTAACTTTCCATCTTATTCATTCATCTCATTTAACCTCTTGATCCTAGCCATTCCCATTAGGATCTTTGTCCTTATCCCAATCCTAAACCTAGATCCTATCCCTCATGTGCCACTTGTCACATGACTACATATTTGATCCAAACCCTAATCCTCCTTCAATCTTAGCCATCCATCATCAATCATTTCTAGCCATTGATTTTGCCTCTTCAAAACTCTATATCTAGAGGCTCTCATCCTTCATCAAATCCTCTTATCAACAGTAAAGATGACCTTCACGTTATCAACATTATAGCCTTTGATGGTCAAGGGTGATAAACTTACCATAATGTGCATAGGCATCTTCAATAGACTTTTGGTTGGTAAACTCGTGGATGATGTGGACTTAATATTCTACATGGAGAAAAATCAAACAAATTGAAAAACCCTTAATTGTGGCCACCAGATTCAGTTCACAAAGGGGTGACCAATTTGGGGTTGAAACTTTAGGGGTATTCATTTCCCAAAAAAAGAACTTTGATGTTGAAATTTTGTGACTCACCTGTGATCATTTCTTTACTACAACCAGGGTATAAAACTTTGATGGGGCCATCAGTAATTTTGTGTAAAAAAGGTGGTTTACAATTGAGAACACGATGAGCTGACCTAGAAACCACAAGCAAACATGTGAGTAAAATTAAAAACAAGTTGTGGGCAAGAAACAAGCCATTTCAGACACCAATGAATCTGATGAGAATACATTAAGGGAGAACTAAACCAACAAATGAGGGCATTTTTATTTGGAGGATTATTGCAAAGATTTAAAACATCAGACAGTGGCTTGCTTCCTTAGCAATCAGAAGGCTATGAAGTCTGCTTACCTTCATGGATTTGCATATAAACTAATAAAAAAGATCAACAAAGGAGAAGATATGTTGGGAACAATCTTGTAATCTGCAATCAAGTGTTAACTCCAACTATTGCATTGCTTTTGGCAGTCTAAAAGGTGAGTTCATTGGGGGAAAAAAGAAGATCCCTTCTAAGGACAACTGTCTTCTGTATTTCACGGCATTCCAATTTCAAGAGGTGGTAATCAATGATATGTCAGTGCTCCAATTTTCCATTAAAGACAAACTCAGATATATGGATGTTGTGACTGTGAGGGTCAATCTGGGGAAGGAAGTTAAACCTCAAACAATGTTGGATATGATTGGGACACTGTTACATAGGGTGTAACATCCAAAATATTCTAATTAAACATAAGGAGCTATTAGCTCAGACCTATTGAAACCTCAAGGGAGTGCTTCCTAACCTTTGGATCCACAGAATTCACTAGTTCCAGGGCACAACCACTTTGCAAAAGGCTGCATAGGATGAATACAAAGTATGCAGTGAAGGTGCACGTAGAAAGAGAAAATTTTGGACACATGCCTATTCAAAATTAGGAACAATGGATGAGTCTCACCTATTGTGATCAGTGTGAACAAGGAGAGAACTTGCAATCTGTCAACATCCATAGTCTAAATGTGATGACTATAAAATAAAAATATCTATGCCCACTTCTGTTTAATGTTAGATTCTTGAAGAAATTATAGATAATGAGATATTTTCAATTTTGGATGTATTTAGGTAGACCGTAGAACCATATGAACATTAAGGAGATGGATAACATTATAAGTTTAACAACTTTTGTAGTAGAAAATGGGATCTATAAGTAAGCATCCTTATCATAAGAATAAACATTTATAATATTTGCCATCGAGTGACTTGGGGATAGGGTATCTTCTAACCATGGACCATGGGATGAGTCGAAGATGGCTACACCAGCCAACAAAGTGACACAGGCCTAGCACATACATGTCACATCTCTTGTAGACTGTTCATGATAAGAGATTTTCTAAAGGTCCAAGTAAGTCAAAATAATCACAATGGTAGTAGATGAAATATAGAAAACATCATGACACCTTCCATGGAGTGACTAAACATTGTAAGACCTTCAGACGCAAGGTGACTCAAAGATGTTGGCAAGCTAGCAAAGTTGCTCAATCAATAGCTTAAATGGGATTTATAGAGCAACCATATAATAAATCCTTTCCATTAAATTCTATTATTCAGCATAACATACAAGAATAGCATGAAAATTCAACAAAACAATTTACAGTAATATGGGTGTCATGTCTTACAAACTACCCTAACAATGGCAAGTGGAACAATGAAGCAGAGGAAGAGGATGTAGAGAGATTTTTCGATACAAAAAAGTGCAAAGAAGCAGGAGGAGATTGGATTGTTCTACAAAGACAGTAAGACCCAATGGGATTTCGTCAGAGGGTATATCTGTGTTTTCTTCTGAAGCAATCTTCTTGAAACAACAGATTTTTGAAATTATCCAAAACAATCAACTCTATTGCTGTGGGGAATGTGACAAAGGCTGATGTTTTTGTGGAAGAGATGGTTTACAAAGACTGTGAAAATGCCCTCAACCCTTTCCATTCTTGTGGAGAGTTCTATAAACTGCAAATTTCCTTCACTCATACAATGTTTTCTCCACTTCTAATAGAGCGACAACAGTTTATTCAATCTCCTTTAGTATCCAACTACTCACTCATACAATTTTTTCTCCTCTCCTAATAGAGCGACAACAATTTATTCAATCTCCTTCAGTATCCAACTACAAAGGGCTAAGGTTGAGGATTTCAGATGGCAAGATTCTAAAGATTTTATCTCAAGCAACATTGCCACCTAGGATTGCAATAGAGGCTCAGAAAGGTATAAATAATGTCACTCTTGGTGATGTTCCTTTGATTTTGGCCAAGGAGATGCCCAATTGTTTGTTGATGATGCCTGTTTACAACTTTACACACCATGTAAAGGGTGATTTAGTATGCTCAGGCAAGCATCCTTCCTTGAAAATTATGTCTCTCTAGATGAAATTGGAATGGCAATCTATGAAAGACCCATCCCTTTCCCTGTTGGAGAATGGCTTCTTCTTGGTTTAATTTAAAATGATTGAAGAGTGTGATTTTGTGTGGAGCAATGGTCCCTGGTTTATTGGTAGGCATGGAGTTTTCATTTGCCCCTGGACTCCTTTTTTTGATCCAGCAGTCTCTCCAATCATGGAGGTTCCATTATGGATTTGTTTGTACAGTCTCCCACTATATATGTGGCATTGATAAGATTAAACAGTTGACTTAAAAAGTAGGTGTTTTTATCAAATTTGATGAGCATATTATTTTTTGGAATAGATTTGTAAGGCTATGTTTTCTGGTGTATATACTGAAGTGGATTTTCTATACTATCAAGGATTAGTCTTCCCAGGGCGCCAAGATTCAATTTATAAATTGCAAGGGGTTGCCCTTCAGATGTTTTTGGTGTAATTAATTGGGGCACGGGCTAGTTAAGTGTCCAATGAAAGATCCATTGGGCTTCAACGCTTTTCATTTCTAGAAGTGGGTTCAAAAGATGGCAGCCCGGATGCCAAGTTTGTGAGCAGGAACAATGGAGGTTCTCATGCATATTATCGTACTTCTTTCTTGTCTGGAAGCAATGATAAGGGGAAGTGAGATAGTGGAAACACCTCTTCTTTAGGGCACTTGAATCAAAAGAAGCCTTTGTCTCTAGTGGCTAGTGATGTTGTTCTTTTGAAGAAGAATGAGGGTGCAACACAGCAGGCAAATAGGACAGTTCAGGATTTGGAGGATCCAGACTCTTAGGAAGGGATCTGTTGTGACCTTTTCACACATCGCCCCATTGCAAATGGGGACCCTAGTAGTTTTCCCTCTGATAGTTCTGCTTTTGAGTTTTGGTCTTTTGGTGGGGTACTTAGAATCTTTGTTTTGAAGGTCATCCGAGTCAAGAAGTGATTGCGAACCAGAATCAATGCATGAACGTTGCCAAAGTGCTTAGAAGGCCTTGTGGACAAAGATTGACTATCAGTTCATTCAATTTTGACACTTCCTAAATTTTAGGGTTTCCACCCCGGGCCCCTATTTTTTAGGAACTTTTTTTTTGCATTTTTAGCCCATTCTGGAATCCCTATTTTTTAGGGGCTGTTTTTAGAAAGTTTCTATTTTTGGAAAAATTTCTATTTTTAGAAAGTTTCTATTTTGGGAAAGTGTGCAAGTCATGGCTTTGTCAACGTCAACTTCAGAGGTTACAAGGGGAAAATGGGTGAAAATTTTGAAAAATCTGGAAATTTGCCTAAGGCATGGACATACATTTGCCCAAGCATGAAGAAACAAAATGGCAGAGGTACATGTAAGTCCGCCATGTAGGTTGAAAGGAAATTACAGAGCATCATGTAAGTCCGCCCATGGAAGAATGACAAAGTGCAAGCCAAGTCCGCCATTGGCAAGGGGAAAATTACGAGGCTGCAAGGAAGTCTGCCCAAGAAATTGCAAGAGAATGAAGAAGTCCGCCCAACAACATGCAAGAAAAAATGGCTAAGTCATGAGCAAGTCCGCCCCAAGGTAGATGACAAGGAAGCTAGCAAGTCTGCTCCAAGGTGTTGGGAGATGGCATGAAGGCTGGCAAGTCCGCCCAGCAAGGTGAAAAATGGCAAATGACATGTGAAGTCTGCCATGTGCAAGATGGCAAGACAATGACAAAGTCCACCATATGTTAATTAGCATGAGCATGGCGAAGTCTACCCAGCATAAAGGAGAATTGCAAAGACAATTCAAAGTCCGCCCAAAGTGAAAATGGCAAAAGACATGTGAAGTCCGCCCCAAGAAGGTTGGAGAAGGGTGAGATTGTGAAGAGGTTCGCTCCAAGATGTTTGGAAGTGGTAAATTACAAGGGAAAATTCGCCTTATGTTAAATTTAAATGACAATTGCAAGATGAAGTCCGCCCCAAGCTTGGTGAAATAGAAAAAATCACATGGATGGCATGAAAATACTTGGAGAAGTTGAAATTGAAATCTTTTTGCCTGAGTATGGAAATTTGAGGAATAAAATTTAAAATTTGCCTAAGTCCAGACTTTTAAAATTAAAAGAAAAATTCAAATTGTATGTCTGGCAAAGTTGAAATTCGCCTAAAGTGAAAAAATCTTGGCAAGATTAAAATTCGCAAAGGCACAGAGAAATTTTAAATTTAAATTGGCCTTTGGATTAAAAAATGATTAAATATTATTATTTAATTATTTTATCGAACGGGTTGGAAACAACACATAAAATATTATTTTAATATTTTATTTTCCAAAACCCATTTAATGAGAAAATTTGAATTTTCTCTAGGCAAATTTCTAAGAAAAGAAAGAAGAAAAAGAACTTCACTCGACTGGTCTCAAAATTGGAAACTTTCTTTAATGACTGATGCTGAAGATGGAAATTACTATTTGAAAGAGAAGTGCCAACTGAGTTCAAACTGAATTAATTGGAAACAATTAAAATTTGCTAAATGGGTCGATTCTTTCAACCTTAAATTGGCTTTGCATTTCATTTTCATTCATTCTTTCGAAAGCGAAGTTGAGAAAATTTGTGAAGGCAGAAAAGTTTGTGAAGTTTTATATTTTTCCTACGAAGTAAAAGGCTGAAAGTGTGAATTTACTTCAGCAGCAACACAATTTTATTTGTCAGCCAGACTTTACTTCCTCTATTCCGGTGAAGTTTTCTCTTTGCGAATTAATTTAATTCTTTTATTTCCAGCAATAATTATTTTCACGAATTAACTTATCAAGTTTGCTGGAATATATTTATGCGTAAATAATTTCTGATTGTTAATATTTCTTTTGCAGATTTATGCTGAACAACGGAGAATCATCAAAGAAAATGAAGTTCGCCAGCAAAAGTTCGCAGCTGGAGTCTAAAATTATCTCCAAATGGAAGAATGTTGCTGGCACCGATCTTGGCCATGTTGACTTAGAGGAATTCCGGAAAAGAATGTATGGAAGTGACACACGCATGCCAACTCCAATTGCGCAGAAAATGATGTGAAATGGTATAGTTCAAGCTGCAGAATTTCCGCCAGCAGTCGAGTGTCCAGAGTTGATGGTGTAATGCGCCTTGCATTACAATGCTAAGGAGAGACAAATCGAAGCGCCAGATGGCCGAGTATTGGCGTACTTAGGCGAGTTGGCTATACAGGAAACATTTGGCATTCCGGCTTACCACCGAACGTACTACCGGTCAAAAGAGGATACACAGAAAATATATGAAGATAAACAAACTCTGTGTATGGCAAACATGAACAAAAACTGGCTGGAAAAACCTAGAACCTCAGCCAAAAGATTGCCCAAGAAGTTGCTCAGGCCATTTTTCAAGGAAGAGTACGAAGACATAGTCTTGTTGCTGAACAGATTGGTAGGTAATCCTCAAGGAGCGCCTTTTGAAAGTTGGATGTATTACTTCATTGACGAAGTATCTTCCGAAACAAAAATGTTCAACTGGTCAAGGATGATCAGTGATAGTATTCATGAACAATTGGTCAATTTGGAGAAGACCGAATCCTTTCACATGGGTTCCTACGTATTATACTCGCTCGCTCGTACCTACTGATATGCCGATCTAATCTGCAAAGGTGTAGTCGGCAATAGCGAAGGGGAGCTCAAAGTTTATAACTGCTATCCTCAATTGCAGTTGAGCGAGAAATCACATTGGCGTCGGGTACATAATGTTTTTCTCATGTACATCACCCGGATACTTCAAGGTGGAACCCATCAAAGGCTCTCCCGTGAAGCGAAGAGCTTAATTAGTAAATATGGATCCTGGTTTATCCAGTTTCCTAGATTTACTTATATCCGGATACAGGGATTCACGGACTCTCCTTACAGGTTGCCAATTTATCCTACTGACAAAATGATTTTACTGGAAGTACTGAGGCAGCTGGAAACATTCCAAAGTATCCAGAGACCAAAGCAAAAAGCAGCCGTCATGTTTCCTCTGTTCATCGGAAACATGGTAGAATCTTGTCCGTCATCACAGGCAGCAGAAAGTGCCAAGGTGGAGATACAGTTGTATCCATTCACTTCGTACAAATCTAGAGGGGATTTCGATCCACTCAATCCTATGGGAACTGTGAACGGAAGGAAGTACAGGCACAGGATTGACCTTGAGGACTTCTGGGAAAATGCTGCTGACGAATATGAAATAAGGAAAAGATTTTGGTCAAGATTACCTTTGGGCATGATCAGGACGACGGAACTCTTCTGTGTACCTGACCAGCTGAATGATGATGAAGTATATATGCAGCCGGGCTATGATGAAGGATTGTCGCTTCCTCCTGTCAAATGGTCAAAGCCGGAGTTGGGTGATTTGACAATTCTTATGGGACCAGTGGTTAATTACTCGCAATGGTGGGTAGGTCAGCAGGTACAGACTTTGAGGCAGCGGGGTATACCATTCACCTACGATTTGATGGGCGAAGCTAAATATTGTTCTTCTAACGCCGACACTTCTCAAGGAGATGAATTGATTGAACCTGCCAGCCAGAAGAAAAGAAAGGGTAAAGAAATGGCGATAGGTGAAGAACGAAATACGAAGAAGTCTAAACCCCTTTATTCAGTCGCATCCAAGAATATGGAACAACTGCTGATTATGGATGAAGAATCATGGGGACATGTCAGAATTCGTTCGCCAGTACTTGAAAGAGACATGGAGCCCATGCAGTTTGAGGATGATTTTCATCACTCTCCAACTGGCACGGAGATTTGTGAGTCAGATGAGGACTTGAATGTCAAGGAAGGCGACTTCCAAGAAGGGATGATTTCAGCCCTCAAAGGAATTCACGAGGACCCATCAGTGCAAGAAATTCAAGAAGTCCAAGACATGCAGGACATTCCGGACTATGAGGATGATGGAGTCGAGCAGCCGACTATTCCAGATTGGCTAAAGGAAAGGATTAAGGTCAAAGTACCAGTTGAGGCACCAGAAGCAGATGATATTGATGATTTCTTGGCAAGGTTGGAGCAAGCAAATACAAAGAAGCTTGCTAAGAAATTCTCTACTATTTAGAGGGATGAGACTGGTAACTGTACAGTGCAGATTGCAGTTCCGATGGTAGAGAAGCCACAGGATGAGATTACTCCTGCCGAGTATGCCATTACTGTAATTGACATCGGTCCATCTACAAAAGGGCAAGAAGTAGAAGATCTGGATAATTCCATCTCTACCATTAAGTCCAAATTAGGAAAAGAGACTACGAAGAAAAAGGAATACAAGATGGAGGTTGAGCGCCTGAAGGAGTACATCTGGCATTTGACAAGGCCGCTCAACCAAGGTGATCAATTAACCCCTCTTCTCCCAAATGCATCATAGGAACCGGCAAAAAATCTAGAAAAAGAACTAACTACTGCCAGGGAAACAAAGGAATGGATGGCAGGGAAAGAGGGAGAAGTAATGGCATTTGTGGAGAAGTTGGCACATGCTCATGGGCAAACTTCTTCCCTACTCACAAGGGTTGTAAACTTGGCTGAAGCATGGGATGGACTGCAAGACCTGCAAGACAGAATCATTCCTTGCCTCCGTGACATAAGGAAAATACCCAAGCAAAGGCTGGTTGACGAAGAAATTATTGCAGCTGGAGCGGCTTATGACTTCATCAATTGGTATTGTGCACTGGTCTCGCATAGAGAAGTGTTGGAAAAGGCGAAGGCAGAAAGTGCCAAAACAGATGAACAAGTGAAGGGCATTCAAAATGGTATCTTTCATATGGCGGCAGATGTGTTGAACACTGACATTGTCTGAGAGAATGTCTTACGGCCGGGTAATATGCAAAGGGAAGTGCAAAAGGTTTTCTCCATCATGCCAATCTTGGGAGAAAATCTGACTAAGGCATTTGACCTCTTGACTGTCCGTAATACTTTCTTGCAACATGAATCAGAATGGACAATTGTCTTTGCCAATTGTGCGGACAGTTTGGACCTGCTGGAATACAATGTCAGTACCTTGCCGAGCATCACCATTGAGGAGATTGGCGCCATTGTGTCTAGGTTCGTTGAACGGAGCATTGCTAAAGCGGATAAGGGTGCAACTCTCAGTGGATGACTCATCTGCTTGTCAATTGGTTGATGTTTTAGCAACCCTGATTAGGGTTTTATTGTTCGAATCTGGGCCCTTGATCTTGTTTTAATCTCGGCCATTCAATGTATTTGGGAATTCTATAAGTACCCTTTCATTTTCATTTGAAACAATCAGAAAAAATCAGAAGAATTATTGTCAGAGGATTAGAGTTTAGAATTTTAAAGTTAGAATTAGCTTAGAGATTTAAATTTTAGAAGAGAAGAGTTGTATGAAATTGTTGTGAGAACTATTGTGATAATAAAATTCATAATTGCATGAGATGCTTTGAAATCTTTATTGTCAAATGGGTGCATGGTTGCATATTTTCTCTTTCTCATAGGATTGTTATAGAGTAAAATTTATTTGTTAGTGGAGCGAAAGATTGATAGTGAAGATTGAAGTAACTTAGCTCATACTTTTCTCAGATGGATGCTTTTCATTTGATGTGCAAAGTTAGACTGAGCTCTTAATGTTAATGCTTTTAAACGGTTACTTTAAATAATATTGTTCAAATTGATGGTGTTATTTATAGTAAAAAATCTCAAGCATAAATCCTAGAAGATTGCACCTGCTTTCGTGTAGTTGTCGTTTTTCGAAACGAAACAAAGCATGGTTTCCTTTAAGTTGCATTTGATCTTTATAGTCTCCTAGTTCCTTAGGATTAGTATAAGATTTCTCACCCTTCTCCTTTTTCCACATTTTTTATCCAAAACCAGAAAATCCCAAAAAAATACAACACTGCATTCAATCCCTTACTTTCAAATGAATTATTGAAGTAAAGTGCCCCCTTGGATTAGCAGCAAACCACATACTACCACAGAGCCTATCCGCACCCCAACTTTGGAACATTGGAATTACCTTGTGACCTATCTCGCAATCTTAGCACGAAAGGTAATTTTTATCAAGAGAGGATAGAGCGTCTAAGGACACTTTATTCTAGAGTGTTCATGTGTGTCACAAAACACGCATCAACAGGATCCCATGGAGCCACTTCAAGAACTAATTTTGTCGAGTAGGGGGTCCCATAAGAAGAAGAAAATTATGCTACAAGGTAAATTAGAATATTGTGCAAAACCATAGGAGCCATTACTTTTTAGATTTTAGATTTTAAGAGAGCATTTTTGGGATGGGACTGAAAGTTTCCCCCACCTGCTTCCTAAATTTTTTCTGTAATGTCCCCTTTTTAGAAAACTCTAAATCTTACTCTAGAATCACAAGTTTAATGCAGTTAGGGTTACAACTTAACAGTTAAGTGCTTTAAGCCGGATAAATCTGGGTTTAGGTCTTGCAACCTTGTCAGATAATAACGGAATATAAAACATATAAGAAATATTATTTATCCATATAACATATCAAACATGAAATAATTATTCTTATCTACCTGTACAATACAATTATTTAAGATAAACCACACCATGTTCAGGGCAACTCAATCATAGATAGGGGGATTGGATGGGAAAGATAAATCCGCCGGAAGTTATCCTTCTAAGCCCAAGAGTGGATATACCATCCCTCTTGGCTCCCATCGGCATGACATATCATCATCCACCCTAGGAGTGGCATACTTAGGGGATACACTTGTATCTGCTTTCCTTATCCATCCTCATTCCCCTAACTATGATTGAGGATTCCTCAATTCTGATCCAACCATGCGATGGTTGGAGGAAGAATTACCATAGGAGACCCGTAGATGCTCTCTCCAATCCCAAGAGCAGATATCACCCCCTTGGCTCCCGATGGCATGACACTTAGTCATCCATCCTAGAAGTGGCTTACCTAAAGAGGAATCTAGTGTCTGATCAACCTATCGGTTCCTCCATGCAACCATCTACATGATTGTTTGATGATACAAACAATTGCATCTAATGATTAATTATCATACTAACAGTTATCCACCATTATACTAGTTATGCTATGAGAATTTATAGAAACATGAATTTATCAAAGAACATCAATAGATCACATTGATTAGGTAAGTACCTTAGTGTAAATAATTTATTTATCAAACATATGAATTACCATGTATATACAGCAACCCTGTTATATTTAATATATATATACTTATCATATATATATTAAATATACATGTTAATTATACACATATTATCAAATCCTTAAACATCCATTCATTTTTATTTATTCACCTTTGATTAATCTTAACATGTATTTTGACTTACCTATTTCTGTAGACAGCAGTCACTTACCTTTTAAATCAAACTGCAGAACCAACCCTTCCTTCTATTCTCCACCAGCAATACTTTGTTCTTCCCAGCGATGATGATCCCTTGTCTTTGAAAGATACTTTCTTAAATATTGATCTGCTTGAAGACTCCTTCCTATGGACGTCTCTTGGCAGATCGCTGCCATCTTTAGAAGTCAAACGGTGCTTTGGAGAATCGCTTTGGTTTGTATAAGTTGGTAATGGGATTCGATAATCCCTTAATGATTTGCTTATTTAATAATGACAATAACCGATGAGTGTAGTTTGGATTACTTTGAATTTATTTATTTTGATTTTAATTTTATCTTTACTATATTTTTATTTTATAAAATATACTAATAGTAAGCTTGTCAATACTTTATTCTAATGTTTCTCACTTGTATTTAAAAATTTGATATTTTAATATTAAGGCATAATAATAAATAGTTTGCCCATATAATATTATTATTTTATTCCAATCCTTACAATCTTGGGAGGGATATGACATTTTCTGCCAAATGTCATCCATTGTGATGTCCCTTTCCGCTTGATGAATAATTAAGGAGGAATTTTCTAGCCTTCTCTATTCCCGGAGGTTAGAAATAAATTAATCGATAGGGGCATAATGAGAATAATTAAATTTGAGCCAAAAAGCTATAGTTCAGTTTAATTATATTTAATTATTCATTATGATGAGGCCACTTTTAAGTGATGACTTCTCTTACTAGGCGATTCATCAAGGTGTCTAATAAATTAAAAAAGAATGCCTAAGTCTAATCTTTTTGCAAGGGACGATTTATTAAAATGAAAATAAGATCACTTCAAAAGGAACCAATGGCTTTTTGGGTGAAGATAGAATTGGCAACGAAGAAAGAATAAAAGGCTTTGATTTGATTTTTGTGGGCATTCAGAACGCATTCTTGATTTTATTTCTCTCAGCCGAGCCATGAAGAAGGTTTTTCCCAAGACGAAACCCCTAGACTGTAGATGATTGGGACGAAATCCCCAAGTCATCAGGCGTTGCAACAGTTCAAGCATTCAATGTGTTAGTTTGGGAGGTCACCCTAGTCCTGTGAATTGATTCGTTGCTTTTCTGAGTGAGACGTGGTCAGGTTATCAGGAATTTGTGACTTGCTGAGCCATACGTGGAGGATAGAAGCTGATATCTGCAAGCTGAAGACGTTAGAGGACTTCCAAATACAGCACGTGGTTTCTACAGGAGTTTTGGGCACATATCCAGCTGCTACACAAACAGACCAACATATATACCCAGGTTCTCAGTTTGCTTATGATCCCTTGTTTAATTTCTGCAAGTCTGAACATAGTTTTCACTATTAGGATCACTTTGAAATCGAACTGGGCTTTGGAAATAAAACTCCATGATAGTAATGTCTTGTAAGTGCACTAGGACTGATCTATAAATCTGTGCTATTATCAGCCAAGTAATTTGCAATGAAACACAAAATATGTCATTAAATTTACATGCATTCCCTTTGATGAAGTTTTTTACGAGTCAAACGATATTTTATGTTCAATTTGTTGAAAAAAACATCTTCCAAATTGAAAAGTTCGCAAAAATCTCTTCATACTTTCAGAAAGGATATTTCAGTGGTATCAGAGTTGGTAATCTTGCCAACCTGTTGGGGTTTCAGTGTTGCATGTCAATTTGGTGGATACCCAGATGGTTGCATGTCAGTTTGATTTGATTCTATGCACTCTAGAGAGATAGGATCGCATAGATATTTCACCAGAAGTAGGTCAGGATAGCGGGAAGGAGTTGATACTAACACAATTGAAGCTGAAATGGGTGAAAGAAGAGGTGAAAGCCCGCTAAGGGATCTAAATAATCAGCTTGATAATTTCTTGACCACCTTTGCCCAACACCAACAGCAAATGCTACAGCAATTCCAGGATCGTATGATTACATCCATGGGACAAATGAGAGTGGATCGTGCAAGATCGAGAAGGTCAGGTAGTGATCATAGCAGAAGCGATGTTGGACAAGGAAATCAAGGTAGAGCAGCTTCTAATGCTGTTAGGACAGCATTCGCAAGGTCTGATCGGCCTCTTTGTCCTACCTTTGTGCTAAGGCAAACTGAAGAAGCAATTCCAGAGTTGGAGGAAGAGACACACATCACTGATGATGTTATAGTGGCCTACGATGAGTACTGAGCTCTTCCACCTGAGGTGAGACAATTAATTAATCTAAATCAGTTTATGAATCAGCGGAAGGGCAAAGCCAGATTCAGATTGGAGAGGCAAGATAGGGGGCTCAAAAGACAAACCAGTCAAGGCACTCAATCTAAGGAATACAAGGAAGCATTGAATAAGGTTCCTTTACCGCCTTCAATGGAAGCAGGAAGATAAGTGCCAGATGATGGGTGCATAAACTTGACACATTCCTATCCTCGAAACCTATGGAGGAAGATAAGGTTATACAATTTGCCACGAAGCATCTGGAGGGTGTAGCATATGACTGGTAGCACCATGGGTTAGTATCACAAGATCATGCCTTGATACGTTCACATGAGGAGTTTGTCAACAAACTGATAGCACATTTTGACCAAAAGGATGTTGAGGTCTACTACAGGGATTTGGCCCAGCTGAAGCAGGTTGGTCATGTTGAGGCCTACATCAATGAGTTCCAGAAAATAGTAGTCATGGTTCTTGATATGTCTGAGAGGCGAGTTACTATGTTGTTTGGACAGGGTTTGAGTGACAAATTGAGGGGTTTAGTGAAGGCTCATAAGCCCAGTACACTACATGATGCCATAGGCCTAGCCCTTGACTTCAAAACTACACCTCCCTTCCAGCCTCAAAGAAAGACTTTCAGTGGATTTTCGTCAAAACAAAAGAGTTTCAATCAGCAAAAGAACACCACACAAAAATCTGATCAAGAATCCAGAATTGAACTATGCAAGAAAAAGTTATGCTTTACCTACAAGGAGCCATGGGAACCTAGCCACCACTACCTTGGGAAATGCAAGGTTCGCTTGATTGAGGTCATCTTAGATGATGAGGAGCCAGATGGTCATGAGACCAGTACTGGAGATGACAGTGGACAGGAAGAGCCGCCTCCACAGCTAGAGTTGGATGATTATGGAGCTAAGGAGACTCGCCATAGCACCATAGCCTCATTATCCGGAGTCCCTAGACTTCATTCATTCCATTTGAGAGGTGTCCTTAAGCGACAACACATGGTCTGCTTGGTGGATAGTGGAGCCACGCACAATTTCATCAATGAGGGTCTAGTGGTGAAGCGTGGGCTATAGGTTGAGGAGTTCTCGGTATTCAATGTGACTATACCAGATGGGTTTCAGTTGAGTTGCATTAGGATGGTTTCCCAGCTTAACATCTAGATTGGAGATTACACCTTGACTGATAACTTCTATGTACTGAGTCTTGGTAATATAGATGCGGTTTTGGGTTTGTAGTGGTTGCAGTCACTTGTGGGGTACATTTAGGACTTCCGCCGAATGGTGTTAGAGTTTATGGTTGATGATAAAAAGAGTGTGTTGAAGGCTATGTCTAACGATGGTCCTTGAGTAGTGTCAACTAGGAGGATGGAGGCTTTATTTAGACATGGAGAGGTGGATTGGGCAACACGGTGCTTTGTTTCTACCAAACCTACCTCCGGCAGCAAGCCACACTACCATGTTGACATCCAAACAGTGTTGGATAAGCATAGGTTAGTATTTGGAGACATTTCTCCACGTCGACCACCTGATCGTGGGTTTGAGCACATCATTGAGCTTGAGGAAGGGGCTAAACTAGTTATAACTGCGCCTTATCACCACCTATGCCATTTTAAGGAGGAAATTGAGAAGACAATCAAGGAGCTTCTGAGCATGGGACACATTCGGCCTAGTTCTAGTTTGTTTGCCTCGTCGGTTGTTCTGGTAAAAAGGAAGGATGGGACTATGTGCATGTGCATAGACTACAAGGCCTTGAATAAGAAGACAATAAAGAACAAATATCCTATTCCCAGGATCGACAAGTTGCTTGATGAGTTACACAGGGCCGTGTTCTTTTCCAAGATTGATCTTCGCTCGGGTTATCATTAGATCCGAATCTGGGAAGAAGATATTCATAAAACTACCTTTCGTTGTCACTTCGGACATTTTGAATTCCTAGTCATGCCATTCAGACTCACAAATGCACCAGCCACATTCCAGTCGTGCATGAATCACACATTTCGTGAGCAGTTACGGAAATTTGTTTTGGTTTTCTTCGACGACATTTTGATATACAGCAGCACATGGGATGATTACCTACATCATTTGGATGTAGTGTTGAGTATCATGGAGGCTCAATCGCTTTACACGAAAGCTTCCAAGTGTTAGTTTGGGATGATTGAGATACTCTAACTCAGACATGTGATTGGGGCTGATGGTGTGAAGGTACACCAAGAGAAAATACAGGCGATTCTAGACTGGCCACCACCGAAGAACATATTGGAATTGAGAGGCTTCTTGGGTTTGTGCTCTTACTATTGGAGATTTGTGAGAGGTTTCTCACAATTGGCGTCATCTTTGACAAACCTTACTAAGAAAGGTGCATTTCTTTGGTCTGAGGAGGCACAGGTGACATTTGAAAAGCTCAAGGAGGTCATGAGCTCATGTCCAGTTTTAGCACTTCAAACCTTTTCACGGCTGTTTTTCTTGGAGTGCGATGCATCGAGTTAGGGAGTTGGTGTAGTTCTAATGCAAAATCGACATATGATTGCTTGCAAGAGTAGAAAGTTGAGGGACACTGAGAGGCTGTACTTCAGATATGATAAGGAGATGCTAGCGATTATGCATGCACTAGCTAAGTTTAGGTAGTACTTAGTGGAGACTAAATTTGTGGTTAGGATTGATCACAATAATCTCAAATATTTTCTAGAACAGAAGGACTTGAACGAGCGGCAGCAAAAGTGGGTGAGCAAGATTCAAGCGTATGAATTCAATGAGTATATTAAGGGAAAGAAGAATGTTGCTGTCGATGCTCTCTCCAAAAACCCAAAACTTTGCTCTCACTGAGATTTTAGCTGATTGGAAATCTCAATTAGTGGCCGAATACACCAAAAATACTTCTGCCTGTGATTTGATTGATGGCCGATTACAGGATGACAAATATTCAATGGTCGATGACATCATTTATTATAAGAACATAATTTATCTTGTACAAGATCGAAGTTGAAGGCTAGGATATTGAGGGCTATGCATGATACTCCTCTAACAGGACATCCAAGTTTCTTCAAAACGTATCATCAAATTCGTGAGAGGTTCACCTAGAAGGGATTGAAGGATGATGTGTTGCAGCATGTCAAAGAGAGCCTGGCTTGTTAGCAAAACAAGTCAGAACACACATTCCCTGCAGGACTTTTGTAGCCATTGTCGATACCTGAACAGAAGTGGGAAGGAATATCCATGGACTTTATCACAGGACTTGCATGTGTTTAGGGGAGAGATTGCATATTTGTAGTTGTGGATAGACTGACAAAATATGCCCATTTTTTTGTTGTATCTACCGATTACACCACACTCCATCCAAGTGGCAAAGTTATTCTTCAAAGAGGTGTTCAGGTTGCATGGGCTCCCCAAAACAATCGTCAGTGATCGTGACAACAGACTTCTAAGTATGTTTTGGCAGGAGTTGTTCCGATTGGCAAGTACAGGGTTGGCACCGAGCATGAGCTACCATCCTCAAACCGATGGTCAAACAGAGATAGTAATAAATGAGGATGGTCAAACAGAGATAGTAAAGAAATGGATTGAGGGCTATCTGTGGAATTATGTTTCGGGGCAGCAACATGCTTGGATCGGGTGGTTGTATTTAGGGGGGTATTGCTACAATACTACCTACCACATGTCAATTGGCATGTCCCCGTTCAAGGCCTTATACAGGTATGATGCCTTATAATTTGTAGATTTGGTCTTTGATGATAGCAAGGTTCCTCAGGCCAAGGAGACAATGCAGAACCATCAAGATATTCTCAAGGCATTGAGGGACAATCTCCAACACGCACAGAATCAGCAGAAAATGTATGCAGACATGCATCGAGTTGAGAGATCATTTGAGGTTGGAGACTTAGTCTTTCTGCGCTTGCAGCCATACAAGCAATCCTCACTGAAGAAAAGTGGTGCAGAAAAACTCAAACCACATTTTTATGGGCCCTATAGGATAGTGAGGAGAATTGGCAAGATTGCTTATGAATTGGAGCTTCCTAAGGGTAATCAAATCCACAACGTCTTCCATGTTTCTTGCCTCAAGAAGGCCAGCAGGTTGTGACAGCCCCTAAGCTTCCTCCATTTGATGAAGAAGGGAATTTGGTATTTGTGCTCGAAGGTGTTGCTAATTGGAGAGACACGAAGCTAAGAAATAAAGTGATTCGAGAGTATCTGATCAAATGGAAAGATTTACCAGTTGAGGATGCAACTTGGGAAGGGGAAGAGATTTTGCAGCATCCTAATTTGCGATTGCTAGAGGACCAGCAATCTTGGAAAGGGAGGACCGTGATGTCCCTTTCCGCTTGATGAATAATTAAGGAGGAATTTTCTAGCCTTCTCTATTCTTGGAGGTTAGAAATAAATTAATCAATAAGGGAATAATGAGAATAATTAAACTTGAGCCAAATAAAATAGTTCAGTTTAATTATATTTAATTATTCATTATGATGGGGCCACTTTTAAGTGACGACGTCTCTTACTAGGCAATTCATCAAGGTGGCTAATAAATTAAAAAGAATGCCTAAGTCTAATCTTTTTGCAAAGGGACAATTTATTAAAATGAAAATAAGATCACTTCAAAACGAGCCGATGGCTTTTTGGGTGGAGATAAGAGTTGGCAATGAAGAAAGAATAAAAGGCCTCGATTTGATTTTTGTGGGCATTCAAAACGCATTCTTAATTTTATTTCTCTCAGCCGAGCCATGAAGAAGGTTTTTCCCAGGACGAAACCCCTGGACTGTAGATGATTAGGACGAAATCCCCAAGTCATCAGGCGTTGCAGCAGTTCAAGCATTCAATGTGTTAGTTTGGGAGGTCGCCCTAGCCCTGTGAATTGATTCGTTGCTTTTCTGAGTGAGAAATGCTCAGGTTATCAGGAATTTGTGATTTGCTGAGCCATACGTGGAGGATAGAAGCTGATATCTGCAAGCTGAAGATGTTAGAGGACTTCCAAATACAGCACGTGGTTTCTACAGGAGTTCTGGGTGCATATCCAGCTGCTACACAAACAGACCAACATATATACCCAGGTTCTCAGTTTGCTTATGATCCCTTGTTTAATTTCTGCAAGTCTGAACATAGTTTTCACTATTAGGATCACTTTGTAATCGAACTGAGCATTGGAAATAAAACTCCATGATAGTAATGTCTTGTAAGTGCACTAGGGCTGATCTATAAATCTGTGCTATTATCAGTCAAGTAATTTGCAATGAAACACAGAATATGTCATTAAATTTACTTGCATTCCCTTTGATGAAGTTGATTACGGTTCAAGCGATATTTTATGTTCAATTTGTTTAAATAAAACATCTTCCGAATTGAAAAGTTCGCAAAAATCTCTTCATACTTCTGGAAAGGATATTTCATCCATCTATAGTTTTTAAATTCCTGCCAATAATGTTTTAGACTTAGCTATATAGTTGCAGGTTTAACCAAAGATTAAGCATTTCTTTTTACTAAAAATTAATAATGAGACCACCAGCTCCCTGAAAGTTTGGACCTTAAAGTTTTAAGCTTGCCCATTATTACAAAATCCATGGGACCACTTTCTTATGAAAGCTCCTTAAAATTCTCAACAGCACCTGCTGAGATATTTTAAAAAGCCCCCCTCCATGAGACCACAACCTTAGGGGGATCTTGATAAGTTATCCATCACAAATATTCTCACCATGTCTTAAACGGAAACTAGGAAGATTAAAGCAGATTGCAGTGCTAAAGTTAGACACAGAGAGCAGACAACAAAAGCAAAAAGATTGCAAACGGAAGCTATGACATTGCCGCTGAGAGATCCCAATGGACTGTGGAGGCTCTTTTGTCCCATATTGGAAGGAGGTTGCTTTCAGCTCACAATTGATCTCTCTTCGTGTCCGAAGTTGGTTTTGGATCGTTTTGGTCTTTTAAGCTTGTGTAATTGAGGTCTTCTCTTAGGTATTAGCTCCTGATGTTTTGTAAGTTTCTTTGGTAGTCTAAGATTTTTTGCAAGATTGTTTGTAATTCAGTTTATTGGTTAAAGGTGAGGGCCCTAATAGATTTCCTCAATTAAAGTAGAAAAAAGAAATATGGGTTTCATGTCTGCATTTTGAGATCTGTAGTTGCTGCAAGTTATCAAGAATTACAGCATAGAATTGATGAAAAATAATATTTAGCTTATGCACAAATGGATCCTGATCCTCTATGCATAATATATCCTCTAAGGGCATTTCAGCTGTCATAAAACACTTCACTGACCTAAACCTCCTTAATCCTTATTTTTATTACAGCTACATCCTCGAGGATGACACACTGCCCTGGGACTGAGATTCCCTCAAAATAATGTTGAAAATGTAGGCAAAATGCTTCCTAATTAGAGCTTTCCAAACCTTCCTAGAACAAGTCAAATGCATTTCCCTCATCAGGCTGTCTTCTGAAACTTATTCAGGTAAAGCAGCAATTATGGAGAGAATGTCGAGTTCTTTAGACATCCCCATCCTTCCTGAAATTTGTAATAAATACTCTTTCATCTCCTCGAAGATGTAGTTGGTAGCTTATTGGTTCACTTGGGATCTTCTAGAATGTAATGCTAAACAGATGTCCAATATCCAGTATGTATTCCAGCCCCCAAGAGATGCAAACCCTCACTCATGGCACAAACCTTATCTTTCCTTGCCCTTGTGGAAAGAGTCTTTGAGCCAGCAAGGGTTAATATCTTGTGCTATTAGTTAAACGTGTCAAGATTGAGTCATGTGTAAAATAGCCACCTATAAAAATTAGTAGTATGTGAAACTAGCCATCAGATAGGATTGTCATGGGAGGTTTGGCTGACAGGATGGCTTTCCCCAAATGGCTCAAGAATGTGCTTGGATGAGGCAATGCAAGGCATAAACTTCATACTTCCTTACCTGATTATGTAGCCATATGTCATGTTAATGTTAATAACTATATCTTTCCTTTTAGATTGTGCAATAAGAAGTCCTTTCCACATCTGTAATTTTTGTCTTTGTTATTCAAAGTTTTTAAGATCACAATTTTTTTGAAATCAATCATTTTTGAAATGCAGTGATACATCGTGCAAATGTTAATAACTGTCTCTTCTTTTAGATTGTGCTACAAGTGGTCCTTTCCACATCCATAAATTTTTGCTTTGTTATTCAAGGTTTTGAAGATCAATTTTTTTTATAATTCAATCAGTTTTGAAATGCAGGTACTCTTCATTTGAAGAACTAATATAGAAAAGAAGCACACAATGCATACCTTCTATAATTAGGATCTGGTATTAGTTTTCTCAAAAGGGACACCATCACAATTGTAGAAGTCAGATTATCCAGTATGGAACTAAGAAAAAAGGTAATGATGCCAATCTGCCATGCCACCAAACAATAAATTCACAATCAATACAGCGACATAAGATTCAAATAACAAACAAGAGTAAGATTCATAACCAAATATTTCTCCAAGGCCACAGGAACGAAGTAGTTAGAAGTTTAGCATTGTGCAATAGATATTGAGCAAAAAGAAACAGAGAAGAAAAAAGATGCAAGTGTTTATGTTTATGTTGATACAACAAAAACTAGAATAGCTCAAACTTAAGCATACAGCATCAAGATTCGAAATAGTTACAAGGTTATCAATGTATTATAAATTTATAAATAACGAGTAAAGAATAAATGTAAAATAAGGGCCTAATCATCAAATGTAAACACATTCTTGTTATTGTAATCAAAAACAATAAAAATATCCAAGGATAATTTTGAATATTGTAAGCAAACTGAAGGGTGTTTGTTTGCTTAGGGAAAATTTGCGTACAAAAATAAATAAAGGATAGCATTTTAAGAGCTTGCCGTATACTAGAGATGTCATATACCAAAACAAATATGCCTGAACAGAAAAACAAATTCATCCAATACATGAGCTAGATGACTATTAAATACAAATAACTCCAATAAAATCAATGCAAATAGTAAAGAGAAATCTCATCCTCCTCCAGAAGGGCCATCTCAAAGCATCACTTGAGACGGCTACAATATAGCTTGAAATCTCTTGGACTAATTGATTGCAATGAAATTATTAGACACTCTATATAGGAACCACAACAAAGTTAATACACACAAATAGCAAATTACAACAGAGAATTCCAAGGAATATTTAGGAAAACTTGCTTCAAACACTAGCTCCTAGAGAAAATTGTACTTCAATGTACCATTCTATAAATTCTACAATAGCTACAATCACATGACCTTAATCACTAAATCATACACAAAAATCCAAACACGAGGTATCTAAAAAAAATGCTCTGCCCTTGGTAGCAAATAATTCAAAACTAGACCACATTAAATTTCAATGCGATCTAAGCATGTACCATGTTGAACTTGTCAAGAACCTCATAAACCACCATTTCAAAACAAAAGAACCTAAACCTTCACATAGGTAGAGAATAATTTGGTACTCTAGAGTTCAATAACATAATTTTTGCACTAACTATAAATCTTCTAATTTGTCTTGAAGTTGGTAATTCTTAACTTGTGGAAATTCATAACTCAACATGGACTAAATCACATTCTAGGCATACAAAAGAATTCAACTGAGCAAGTTATAAATTTAGAGCTTATAGCATAAATACTCAAAAAACCCAAGAGCCACTATTTCATCCCCTCAATTTTATTTACCTTTCATTGGTTATGATTTGTAAACTAAGATGGCAATGCCTCCAATCATCCATCAACAATGGATTTCTTAGTTAGAGAGCATATAGCTGAATTCAACAAGCTTAAAAACTATAATGTCCCTTCTCCTAGGTACAAGATGTCTGAATCACTTTCTAGCCTTGGTTAGGATTTCAGACTTTCTCATACTGCCATACTTTTCTTCGGTTTCCTACTTCCCACTAGTATTGGATATCCCAAAACCCCGATCCCCAACCTCTCGCTCCTTTGTTGTTTATAGACCTATAGACTTTTGTTTCCCCATGCACTCGATATCACCAACCCTTGATCCCCACTACCTCTAACTATTACATCCTCTTCGTATGCAAATCCCCAAAACCCCACAATATTGCATCCTTCAAGCATGTGGATTCCCAAACTCTTGGAATTGAACCTCGGGAGTATTCTCTGCTCGATCTATTGGCATGAACCCTTTGTTTGAACAAATGAATTCACCAATCATTAGAGCCGACTAGCCCAAATTTGAATATAAAATGGTGAGAAACTTTCAAATGACCCTTAACATGAGTGGTCCATGCTAGGCCTCCAACCTCTATATAAGGCAAACAATTTCATCGATTTGGATCATCTTTGGGCACAATATCAACAAACCCTAAATTGCAAAGTCGAGCACTTTTATTCACCTATTGGATCTAAGGATGAAAACCCTTAGGTTCTAGAGATCAATTGACAAAACTCCATTGGTTTCCTTGACTTCGAAGAATAAAATCCCTTTGGATTCCTAAGCATAGCTTTACATGGAGGTTGCATCTACACTTCAAGCTTAGTGGACTTTAGTGTTTAAACATTTCAACATTCTAAATACATTTGTGGTCATTGTAATCTTTGTTATCAACAAACAATTGAAGCAACAAAACTTTTAATCATTGAATGAACTATTTGAATGAAAAACTCTATTCAAACTAGTTTATATGAGCAAATCAATATGAATGTTTGTTGTAGTTCTTTCAGATTTAATC
Source organism: Sequoiadendron giganteum (assembly GCA_007115665.2). NCBI lineage: Eukaryota > Viridiplantae > Streptophyta > Pinopsida > Cupressales > Cupressaceae > Sequoiadendron > Sequoiadendron giganteum. The sequence continues at coordinate 31,642,955 of CM021109.1, read as the reverse complement.
ATTTTGTTTGAAACTCAATACAATATTTCAGATCTAAATGTTTTTACATAAATATTTGGCTAAGGGTCATTACAAGGGTATCAAAGCCTTGGTCTTGCCAGCCTATAGGGTGAACCAAATTGTTGATGCTTCCCAATAAAAGTGAAATCAAATATCAAAGAAGGGAGCAAAAGAAGTCACAAGCACAAGATCCAATTAAAGAAAAACATATTGCAAAAGGTAAAAGAATAAGCAACAACTCCCCCCATGAGGACATGATCAAAAAATATCAAGGTCAAGAGGGATGATAAATTTATTGGTACAAGTGCTACATGCTATAAAAGACTTTGAAAAACTTAGGACCTACTAAAGCAGAGTACATCTACAAATAGTAGATCTATGGCTAGATCAATGCCAAATCCATCAAAACCTATGTTTTTGCAGAAAAAGGAAAATGAAGATGTCATCTCCCCTTCTCAAAATTGAAGATTGGATTGACAACTTATAGCCTATTCCTATTTCCCATAGGCTAAGGGGCATGATAAGGAAAATAACTCTAATTTTATATTTCAATAAGGCTGTCGAAATGTAACTTTATAAGGCCAATGTAATGTTTATTTTTAAAAGGGACCCTTTAAAAGGAAAAAGTAAATATGAGCCCAAAATTGGTGCTTATAAATAAAAGGCAAGCATTCAAGGAAAGCCATCCATTATCTTCATTTGAAAATTTGAATTTTCAAATTTTAAGCTTTCAAGGACAAAAACCCTTTGGTGTAGAAATTTGGAGGACAAAAAACCCTCTCAATTTCCATTTCAAATTGGAGGACAAAAAACCCCCTCTCAATTTCCATTTCAAATTGGAGGACAAAAAACCCTCTCAATTTCCATTTCAGATCGGAGGACAAAAACCCTCTTGTCCACCTAAGGTGATTCCATTCAAGGACCATAGTTGTGCCAAAAGATCGTGGGTTATTCCAATTTTAGTTTTATGGTTGGGATTCCCAATTTGTTGAAGATTTCAAAATAAGTTCAAGCTTATGAGAGTAATGTATTTTATCTAATATTAAGTGGTGAATTTTGTATTTCAATATTATGATTGGCCATACCATTTGCAAAGTGGTACAAATATTTATTTATATTGTACCTTATTGGAGGTGGGCATATCATTTCCACTAATTATATTATATGCTTGTGGGTTGCCATACATCTTTAGATGATATATATTGTTTTATTTAAGGCACCCTACTAGCTAGAGAGGTGGTATGACTAATATGAAGGAATAGATTTTCTTGGCCATTGTACCAAGAAAAAATGGAGCTGTAACATTCCAAAGTATTGGGTTTTGGACTATAGTAGTTGTTGTACTATTTTGTCGTACCGCATTGTCTTCAATTTGCTGCCATACTATATTTTATGAGTGGTCTAAGTTGTCGGTTCTAGTACTGGTTTGGGTTCGATTTCGGGGGTTCGATTTGCCGATTTGGCTAAATTTTTTGGGGGGTGGGTTTGGTTCATTTTGGGTTTGTTAGTATGAAAAACATGTGTGTGTATATATATATATATGCAGTCTAGAAGCATGAATTAGGATTAGAATATCACATAATATCATATAAACAACAAAACCACCATAAACTTGAATATCATTTAAAACATGCATGATAAATATTCATCGTTCAAACTTCAAGTTCAATATTACAACACTTTTAAAGTTTTAATCATCAAATGGATTCTCTAAATCATCAATATCAATGTCAACATTGACATTAGATGAAGTAGGAAGACTAGATGAAACACAAATAGTGTCAATGGCACTGTCACTAGCACTAGTATTGTGCCCATGCTGTTGTTGGATATTGGACACCTTATATGCAATATGGTGGGAAGTAGAAGCATCCAAGTCAATATCCTTTGGCTCTATATCCCACAACTTCATCTCCCCTTCCTTGTAGTCACGTTGTTTGTGTGAAAGGAGATGCAAGTTGGAATGCACATATACTAAATCCTCCACTCTTTTTGAGAGCAATTTATTGTGCTTTACTGAGTGAATGAAAGAATATGTGCCCCAATTCCTCTCAGATGCAGATGAACTAGCAACCTATGAAGACAATTTAAACAATTAAAAAATTATAAATTATAAATGAAATTATGAAACTTTTAAAATTAAAATATGAAAATTTATTAAACTTACTTGTGATAAAACTTTGATTGCAAGGGGCTGCAAATGTTGGAAGTATTGTCCATGGAAGTACCACCAACTATGAGCATCCTTTAAGAACCTATCACGAAGAGCATCAACACCTACACAAAATCAATGAACTCATTCGTGACTACACTTCGCAAATCTTGATCAAGGAAGAGTCTCACAAAGGCTGCCTTGTACCCTTCAGCCACTTCAAAATCTCTATATTGAGGAATCCTTCCTGGCACTAAAAGAATCTAACTACTGTAGTATTTTGGAGTCAATGCAAAGGAAAGAAGGTGTAATGGAGTTGTCATTTTGTTCCATCTTTCTTCAACAATTGTTTGCACTTGTTTGAAGAAAGTCTCTACAAGGTCTTGCTCTCTAGCATTTATGGTGCACTTGATCTTCTCAAGCATTGAGTCTATACCATCATATATCTCTCCAATGCATGGCTTGTCCATGTTAGTATAGCAAATCATACTCAAAATTGGCTCGGTGAAGTTAAGGAGATACTCCACACAATTGAAATATATCGGGCTAAATTTTTCACTTTTTCACAACCAAGTTTACCCGTTATCGTTAATGAAACCTCAATCCAACTGAAAGGGAACCCTTTCCTCTGATCAACCCAGATCCCAATATGGGCAAGGTTGAGAGCATACTCGAAAGGGAATCATTAGCATAATTGAAACTGCTGGAAAGTAATAGAAAGAAGTTGCAATCACTCTACCACTTGTTCAACGAGAGGACTGGAATTAGAAAGTACAATGTTGAAAGTAAATATGCAACTCGACCACTTTTCAGCGGGAGTGTGTTGACGGCTCAGCCGATCAACAATATGTAAATGCAATACCAAAGTAACTAGGCGGCATGCCAGCCTCTTCCACTTTTCAGCAGGTGGTACATGAAAGTAAATACTGAAATGAAAGACTGAGGCAATGCCAATCTCTTCCACAAACGTGGGAAAATATGAAATTGCAAGAATTAAAATGGCTGAACAGTACTACTGTAGCAGTGTTACAATATGAGTTTCTCCTGCAAATATCACTGTATTTGTAATGCCTCAATGCTGCAATGAAGTATTAAATCTCTCCTATCATTAAAAGACTCGATCCACACTAAACCCAACCCCAAAGGAAAACTTTTACAATCTGATTTTGACAGACCAGCAACTGAAAATGCACCAACCAGCAACTAGACAACCCTCTAAAATGCTCATAACTCTCTCATAACTACTCCGAATGACATGGGACCAAGTGCAATGAACTCCTAGGAAGATGGCGACCAATTTATAACCAAGAAATAGCTGCAACAACTACTCAATGAATTATCTAAACATTTGCCAAGCATGACGAAGTAGAATGACCTCAAGAGGGGCGACTTCTGCAAAATAAAATCCAAATCTGCATATTAAAATCTGAAAATCACCAGAGAGGGGTGCCCAAGGCTGCAAAACACAACGATCAAATACCCATAACCAGATAAAAATCATTCAAAGACATATGAGTGAAAAACCAGTTCAGCCACAGTCGATACAACAACTGTAGAAAGACTGAAAATACAATAACTTAATTGCAAAATGCAAAACAACTCAATATGAAACTAATCTTAACTAGTTACTATCTTTCAAGCAAGAAGTTAAGCCGACTAGGAGGTATGCATCCCTCGAAGCAATCCTATTACCATTCCGGCAGCATAACAATATTGTAAAACATAAGATGCTGAACTAAGAGCCCAATGCTCTTATTTATAACATTTCCTGCTCCAAATTCAAATTCAATCTCCCTCCAAATGGGTGCTAAAACCAAACTCAAATTCACAATGCCCATTTGTGTCATTTGCATTTCATTTCTCCAAGTCATCCTCCTCCAATAAGTATTATACTTTATTTAAAATGTCAATAAAGTATATTTTGGCATCCAAAATAATAATAAAGTGAAACACTTTATTAAAGTGAAATATAAATATAATTGACCACTTACTTCTCCAAGGCGTCCAAACATTCCTTTTAAATATTTCACTTAAAATGATATTCTCATCAAATATCAAACCTGCCGAAATAATCACCTCAAATGCTGGAGACCAACTGACTATACTGCCTTGCCCGAAATAGCCATAATACCAAGTTGTTGAAACACTGCCAAAAATAGCACCAAGGGTGTTGGAGACCAAACTGCTCCAATTGACCTACCAGATATAACCACTGAATTGAACTACAGAAACCCTGCTAAAAATAGAACTTACTAAAAATAGCATACTGCTAAAAATAGTAAGTTGTTCCAAACTCATTTTAACCACAATCCGAGCAGCCGTTGTACTTACTAAAAATAGTAAGTCCAAAAAAGTTCTCAGATTCAGTTGCATGTCATGTTGTCGCGAAGCTCCTTGAAAACCCAGAAAGAATCCCGAATCCGAACTGTAAAACTCCAACATGCAGCCGTCGTAACTTACTAAAAATAGTAAGTCCGAAAAAGTTATCTGATTCAGTTGCATGTCATACCACTGCGAAGCTCTCTGAAAACCCAGAAGGAATCCAAAATCCGAACTGTAAAACTCCAACATGCAGCCGTCGTAACTTACTAAAAATAGTAAGTCTGGAAAAGTTCTCTGATTCAGTTGCATGTCATACCACTGCGAAGCTCTCTGAAAACCCAGAAGGAATCCAGAATCCGAACTGTAAAACTCCAACATGCAAACCCCTGAATCCTCAAGGAAAACCTCCAAGTAGCTGGAAACCCTAATTCTGCCTCTGACTAGCCTACGAGCATCCAAGAATAGGCTAACAGTCACTGGAAGATGTAGTGATAAAAATGGGGACATTACAACAATCCCACCATGAGTCATCTAATATCATGTTCTTAATTTTTGTTGCTCTTTCAGTGCTACTTTGCCTCCATATAGACCAATTCTTGCTAATCACCATGCTAGAATGTGCCTCTCTAACTTTCACAACTCGTCTCAAGACAATCGTGTTAGAGGCAAAGCAGGTCTCTGCAATCTATTGCAAATTAAAATTTAAAAATAAACTTTAAAGAAGAATTTAAATTAGAATACACAATCAAATTATGAAAATTAGAAAATGTAAATATTACTTCACTTACCTTCAATAGCTCCAATTTTGAAAATGATCTAAAGATCCATTGAGACAAGTGGTGGTTGGTGACAAACATCTAAATGTCCTCAGCCTCAGCATACAATTCTTTGATCCATGCGATTTTATTCCCAATCTTTTGCAGCATAAGATTGAGTGAATGGACCGCACAAAGTGTCCAAAAGATATGTGAATATCTTTCCTCAACCAACAACCCTGCAGCTCTACAATTCTTGGCCTTGTCCATTACAACTTGAACAACATTGCGGGGTCCCACTTGCTCAATGGCAGCAATGAGAATATTAGCAATAAATTGTCCATCTTTTACTTGCCCCTCACAATCCACGGCTTTCAAAAACATTGCCCCTTTAGGGGACACCGCTATGACATTGATTAAAGGCCGATTTTTTGAGTCCTTCCAACCATTCGAAACAATGGACACACCTGTCTCAACCCATGAATCTCTTATAGGCTTCAATGAATCTTAAACCAACGAAACCTCCTTTTCCAATAAAATTCCACGCACCTTCTCATAACCCGGGCCCTTGTACCCTTTTGGAGCTTCATTAACCGTTCTCAACATTTCTTTCCAATATGGAGAACGAACAACATTAAAAGCTAATCCATTGGCATATATGCATCTTGCTACATTTTGGTCGGCAATGGCTCTACTCTCATCTTGAAATGCAAGTTCCAAAGGCCCCTTTGTTCTCTTGTTTGCAATAGGTTGTGCACTTTGATCTTGAGAATCCAAAGTGGCCATAAATGGGTGGTCTTCTACCACAATATTGGGATTAGATGGGGTTGCACTCCCTTTGAATTTATTTTTTTTAATAAAGGGTGATTTCCTTTTTGGGCTTCCCGTTCATCTGTTGCTTATTGCTCCATAATGTATTTTGCAACTATCTCAAGTGGAATAGGTACATTGTCTTTTCCAGGGAAAGGTTCGATGCCTTTTGCACTTATCCCACACAAATGTGTTTTCACCCTAAAATATGAACTAGAATATTGAACATCACATCCATTGCATTTCCAAATGTAACCGCCACAACCTAGAACCGGTTTTAACATTTCAACATATTTCCATAGAGGAGAATTTGGATCTATTTTGAACTTTGGTTTAGTTGCGGAGCTGGAGGTAGAACCCATTGACATTGTGATTCTTGTGGCAATTTGTTTTGCAAACAACACATTCAAATTTTGAAATTTCAAAAAAAAAAAACAAAAAAAAAATATTGATTTATAAAACCTAGCTCTTTTGAATCTTGCATACATTCATAGAAGAATGGAAAAACATAGAGAAATCATAAAATGAAACATAACAAAGTTTCAGGTTTGTAAAACAAAAAAATGGATGAAAAACTCAAAAAAAATGAGAAAAACTTACCTATTTGCAAAAATATCCTTCAACAATCTTTGTGGCAGCCAATGAACACTTGCAAATTTGTAGGAATGGCAATGCAATCGTTTGTAGAAGCTTCAATGATCAATCTTCAACTCTTTTTGTCAATCCAACAAGCAAAAATGAAAACTCAGCCTCTTGGAATGAAAATGCTTGTTTGCAAAACAAATGAATAAGAATGAGGTAGTTTAGGTGTTCAAAGTGTTTTAGAGGTCACTTGTAGGGTTTCTTTGGGCATGGGTCAAAGTCAAACTGCATAAAACATTTAAAAAATGCAAAAAAAAAACACTTTATGATTGCCTAGCCACATGGGTTCGCCTTGGGCTTGCCCGGGTTCACTCTGGGTTTTTCTTGAGTTCGCTCGGGTTCGCTTGGGTTCGCCCGGGTTCTGCATGAGCGAACCCGACCCAAAAAAAACACACCCTAGCTGAACCCGCAAAAAAACCCAACCCGGATCTGGATCCAAAGCGAACTCGAACCCGTACCCTACATTTTTGGGGCGAACCCAGTAACTTAGAGTGGTTGTACAAACCAACTTAGGACAAGCTTCAATCACTAGATTTATAAGTATTCTACAGCATTAGTGTGACTTATTATTATTTAAATATGTTTTGAATATTAAGAGGTATTTGTAGTATTTTGTATTAGTGTTTCTATGTTTTCAGATCTTCACCCTTATTAAAATAGCCCTTCAGAGTTGCCTTGTTGTTGTGCCACATAGGCTTTCTTCAACACAGACCTATTTTTGTGATCAATTGTTACCAATTGATGATCTCAAGGAAGCCGTTTCCTCTATGGCCGATGATAAGGCTCCTAAGATTGATGGCTTTCCTTGTGAATTTTATAAAGCGCTTTGGGACTGTATTGGGAGTGATCTGCATCATGTTTATCTCGAAACCTTTCAAACCAATTCTCTAAGTAATTTAATAAATAAAGGCAATATTAAATTCATACCTAAGCCTGGGGATTCGGAGGATATTTGCAACTAGCGACCTATCACGCTTCTCAATGTTTCTTACAAAATCATTGCCAAAGCCTTGGCTCTGAAAATTCGCCACCTATTGCCTCAGATTGTGCGCCCCGAACAAACTGGTTTCATTAAATCCAGGTTCATTCTTGATAACATTATTGTTGTTTGGGAAGGCATGGAGTGGGCCCGGCGGTCGAACCAGAAAGCAGTGTTCATTAAAATTGATTTTGCCAAAGCCTATGACCGTATTGAATGGCCTTTCATTCTTGCGATATTACAGGCCTTGGGTTTTGGGCCCAATTTTCTGCAGTCTGTTCATATGTTTTTTTTTTATGCCTCAGTTTGCATCTCCATCAATGGCCACTAGTCTTCTACATTTGGTCTTTTTCGTTCTATTCGCCAGGGATGTCCTCTTGCCCCTGCTTTGTATGTTCTGGCTGCTGAGGGCTTTGGATAGCTGCTTGCCAATGCTATCTCTCAGCAACGTGTTAAAGGAATCACTCTCCCGGACTCTCAAGAGCAGCTTGTCAATGGGCACTTCACGGATGATTCCTTTCTCACTCTCTTAGAGGAAGAAGGCTCTATTGCTGCTGCCCTGGAGTGCCTTGACATTTTTTGTCTTACGTCTGGCTCCGCTATTCAATGGCACAAGACTTTGTGTTACAGGCAATCGGTGCTCCCCACTCCTGCGTGACTTCAAACTTATAACTGGAAATGGATTGGTCAGGGTGAAATCTTTCGATTTCTGGGCATCCCTTTCGCCTTTCAGGCTTCCCCTCAGGAGCTCTGGCAAGCCATGCTCTCCAGGGTTGAGCAAAAACTAGCCTATTGGGTTACCAAGCCTCTTTCTCTGGCTGACAAATTCCAGGTGTGCTCTAAAATCTTGGCTGCCACCCACCTCTACTATTCTTCCTGTTGGGCTCCTTCTAAAGCAGCCTACAGTAGGCTTGAGAAATTGCTCCGCGATTTTCTATGGGCCTCTTCTGTGACCCATAAGGAATTTCATCGGGTCGCTTGGAAATTTTGCTGTCTCCCCAAGGAGTCGGGAGGGCTTGGCTTGCTCTCCACTCAACGACAGGGAACTGCTCTCTGTGTCAAGTGGATTATCCACGCGCTTACTGGGGATGAAGCTTGGAAAATCCTTCTCAGACATTGTATTCAGTCTGGTTTTCCTGTTCACAGACCCGCCTAGAAAGGAATCGGTCTCCAAACCCTTCTGGTAATGAGGGAGCCGGTTCAAATTATGGGCTCCTTTGTGGCCAAAAGTATTTGGCATTCTTGGGAAACTGTTAAGCCTTGGCTTCGTTGGGCCGGGGCTAGCTTTCGTGATGGGCTCTCCATCAACTAGCATAACCTTTGGTGGTCGCCCCTTCTGGCTCAGAATGGTCAACCCCTGGCTAAGTCATCTTGGCTCAAAGCTCTTAGATTTCATAAGAAGGGCATTCATACACTGCATCAGCTCTTCCACCGGCCTACCGTCCATATTTTGTAGTCGGATGCTTTTAAAACCCAGTACAATCTTCAAAACCAGGATCGTTTTATTTTTAACGGGCTGGTGAGCGCCATTCCTGCGGAAATTCTTCACAAAGTTGGCATTCGTGGGCACAAACCTTGGTGGAAAGACTGGAAATGGTTTCCAGATACTCCTCTACGGAGCTACAAGCCGCGGCTTGGTTACAGGTGGCTTTCACCCCATTTTCCTATGATCAGTTCTTTGAACCAGAGGTGGCTTCTTAACTCCTCGGCCCATACTTGGCGTAGGAGGTTTGATGCCACTTGGTCTGCAATTGTTAATCCGAAGCTGGCCCACTTTGCTTGGTGTATTCTTTTCCAAGGCTTGCCTGTGGGATCTCGCCCGGTTCATTTGGGGGTCTCTGACCCTCGCTGCCCTTTTTGTGGGCAGCCAAAAAGCTTCAAGCACCTTTTTTGGTTTTGTCCCAGAGCTTAGCAGCTTTGGACTTGGATTCATGATTTATTTCGACCTTTTAGGCTTGAACCCTTTTCGTGGCATATGGTTCTGCTGGGGGACCCGCCTGGAACCCTGGCTAAGTTCACCCAGCTTTGGCAAACTTTTAGAGTGGAAATCCTCTTCAATATCTGGAAAGACAGAAATGCTTGTGTATTTGCTCATTCTCATTTAGATGTTAATGTGTCTCTTTATGCTAAAGCAGTTATATGTTCTAATGTTATGTTACAGATTCAAGTGCAAGCCAACAAGGTTGCACTGGAAGTGGCTCACCTGCAGGTTCTCCTGGACCACTGGGGCAATGCCCCTTGTACTGTGGCACGGATCCCTAACTCGCCCTCCTCTTCCCGCGGTCGGTCGCCCTCTCGGGGCCGGAAGCGGAGTGATTCCACGCGAGCTCGCTCCCAACCTCCTACTCAGCGAGATTCTCGACCTCCTAGGCGGGCTCGTTCTCCTTCGCCGCGTCCTGGTCAGGGTTGGCACTCTAGTGGTGCGTCGAGGAGTAGTGGAGGCGGTTCTGGGTGGCCCTCTGATACTCCGCCTGCTTCTGGCTCTAGTTGGCCTTCCACTAGCAAAAGTTTTTCGCAGCTGGCTCTCGCAATCTTGCCTCGGCGCGAGGATAAAGACAAAGATAAAGAGGAAGAAAAAGCTGATGATGGTTGGGGTGCTCCTCCTGACGTCACTCCAAACCCCGCTGATGTATGGGGAAAGCATCTGGATGACCGGATCCCCCAAGATCTACTGGCACTGCCTTGGCTGCCTAATTTTCATTTTGTTATTTTAACTCTGGGCTAGGCCCATGTGCTCTTTTGGACTTTTTGGGCTGGGCCCATTTGTTTTTTTAGTTTTTCTGGGCAGGTCCCATGTGACGTTCGGGGTGTGCCTTCTTACCACCCGCCCCTTTTTTGTGAATTTGTAATTTTATCTTTTTTAATATAGATATCTGGAAAATTCATCAAAAAAATATATATATATATATTTGATAATTATGGAAGTACAATAGCAGCTGTCCTATATTTTATATTTATTACAGTATTGCATAATCAAAAAATACCAAAAAAAAAATGCATTTTTTATGAAAATATCAAAAAAGAGTTATTACAATAGAAGTCGAAACAATCAAGAATTTGAAGAGAAAACTGAAAATGGAACATCACAGGACATTTTTCTAATTACAGGTAACATTGTTGCTCTAATCAAAAAGACGTTTTAAAACTACAGCTTAGACTTGTGAAACCTTAAGGACCAAAAATTTCAAACAATTAAAGCTGCAATGGGGGAGCTAGTAATATGCAATTCAATATTTACGCACAAATAGATGCAATTCACCATGGCACCTTGAAGAATGTACATAAGAGATGTAGAATGTGGACATGTCCCAGAATGAGCTCATAAAATAGTCATTTATTTTATAATCCTGTTAAGTTTTAAACATGACACTAATGTCCCATATTAACATGAACAGGTAACGAAAGCAACTAAACAACATTTTCGAAAGAAAAGTAGAAACATATGATGTGGTGAAACAAGAACCAAAACCCACCACCCAAAGAAGTAAACGAGGGTTCCGAGTGGTGATATTATCTGTCACCAATTTGAATCCTTGATGTGCATCAATTATCTCAACTATTGTCATTGCACCAAGCAAGAAGAATACTATCTCGCTAACTTCTGCAGATGTTGTGGTCAATTCCTCGACAGCTATATCAGGTGATGGAGCCTGGCATACAAAATCAATGATTAATAACTCAATATCAAATGTAAATATATAAGAATATATGCAAAGAGAAGAAGGCCTATGGCCTTTGTTGAACTGCACTGAAATTACTTAAGATTCACCCATGTTCTTGTGTGAATCTAAGGCTGCTCAGAAGAATTGGGGGCTCTATTTAAGGTAGAATAAAAAAAGATATGATGAGTTGCTAGTTCATCTTCTGAAAAATAGATTAATAATGATCTGTGGATAGCACAAGAGAAAACCAGGTATACAGAATAAAATCATTATTTTAAGTCCTAAAAACATATAGAAAACAGGAGACTTACCCCAATACTCCTAATCACCCATAAACTAACAGCCATCAAAAGTCCAACACCACTCTTATTAAAAGCGAGCGACTCCTCAAAGATAATACCAGCATATCCCAAGGCAAAAACCAATACCATTGCAAGATCCTGCATTAAACAAAGAATTATATTTCTATCAAGAATAGACAGATTCATATATAAATGGTTTTAATTGTATTGCTAGTAACGCCTCATGATAGACTGAAATGTATCTCATTGCAAAATCTTTGAGCTCATTCAGTAATGGAGTGGGTAATGTGCATTTCACAGATACCTGATTTTCAGATACCCAAGAATGATTAATAGCAGCTGCTCCAACAGCAACAGAGCCAAAAATAGTAAGAGCCTTCAGTAAATCAGTCTTTGGCTTGTAATTAGCTTCATAATCAAGTGAATCCATTTCATCCACTGAACATAAAGGATCACATGTTCCATATCCTGAGTCCAGGCCCTGCAATGTTGGTTTCAATAATTTTAGTAGCTACAACATGCAACAAATTCAAATTAATGAAATCTTTGAATCCAAACTCAGAAAAAAGAATTGATACAGCAATTATCAAGTTTCAGCCAATTTTTCATGTTCTCTTTGCAAATTTTCAAAATTTATGGCAATAACCTCCAAGTTCCAGACAAATGTAAAGAAATTAAGTTATACTAATACATAATTACCAAGAGATGGAGACTCGTATTGATAGTGAGACAAGGATGGTGCTTGTAGATAGTATAATTTGTATTAGTTATGTTTTAGTTATCATTGATGGGTATAATAATACCTTTTCATCTTGTGGTAGTTACACGTGTTAGAATATTGTCATTGATGTCAAAGCGAATGGACGAGATTATTGGCAAAATTGTTGTCATTGATGTCAAGGCGTATGGACAAAATTGTTGGTTAAACATATTATCATTGATGTCAAAGATGAGAAGATTAATGGTCACTATTGTCAAAGCAAATGGACAAGATTGTCACTAATGTCAAAGAATGATATCATTGTCACCACATTGTTGATATCAAAGAAGGACATCGCATAAAGGCCAAAGGCCACTAAACATTTCAAGGGCAAGATCATATCATTTCAAGTTGATTGAAGATAAAGCTTTTATGAAGATAAAGTTTATGAAAAGACCAAATATTGGCCGACTACATGAGAAGCATTTTAATTGAATTATTCTCGGCCGACTATATTCTTGGAATCTATATGCTGGCTGACCAAGACATGTTTAAGTATTCCTTTATATGCCTGGCCGACCACACTCTATGCTGGTTGACTTCCTTAAGTGGTTGTAAAGGCATATATATATTGCCTAAGTTAATGTGGAGTTCAGTTTAAAAAGGAGCAACTGAAATATCCAAAAGAGCCAGCAATACATCCAAGACAATATGGCAGCAATGAAGGAGGATAAGGCAGATGAATAGGGACTAAGGAAGTTGATTTATTATTCAAGAAGGAAAGATTGTAATCGACTAAAAGAAAGGGAAAATATTTAAACAAAGATTAGTTTTACAAACATGAGTCAACCCTCCAAATGAAATACTATATGGTATATTATTATGGGCAGTGATTAACATATAAAGTATAGCAATTCATTTAAGAAGCAATGATTATTATGTTTTAAGGCAGCAATGTGTCTTAATATGCAGCACTTAAAGTTAACAAAAGGCAGTAAACTTCATAAGAGTTGTCTTTTGAAAAGGATATGACTATCCATTCGCACCCTTTCTCCAAGTAATAAGAGATATAGAATTAGTTTGTGGTATGTGGATTAATATGTGAGTGACTGTGAGATACAGAGATATATAAGTAAGAGAGCTGGAGATAAAAGCCGAAAGAAAATAATAAATCAGAGAAATTAAGAGCAGATCTAGTGCAAGAAATAAAGAAATATCAATAAAGAAAAATGAGTAAATGAAGTAGTGTGAGAGACATGTGCAGAATAGAAAGGAAGATTTATTAGTAAAGACTCAAGAGAGAAGTGTGTGGAAGTGTTGAAGATATATCATATATACCAGCAGAGATATAATATGCAAATCTAAATCAAGATTATAGCCGATCTAAATCAAGATTATAGCAGATCTAAGAACAAGACTATAGCAGATTGGTGATCAGAATTAAGGCAGATTTGATCTGACATATGAAACAGTTTTAGTCATACATATGAGGCAGATTTAAGGAGACACATGAGGCAGATTCAAGCAGACTTATGAGGCGAATTATGAAATATATTTGAGCAGATCTTTGAAGGATTTGCAAGCAGATTTTATGAAGAAGTTATAAGTGTGGAAGAATGAAGTAAACAAGATATATATATAGAGATCATTTAAGGAAGATGTGTGGAGCAATGAGTATGAGATTTGTGTGAGAAATATATGAAAGAGATTTAAATGGTCATCTATTGAAGAAGCGATACTCAAGAAGGAAAATACTGTGTTCATTTGGAAGTTGGTGCTTCCCAAAAGAAGAGATTGGTGTCTCTTGCTAAGTTGGTGCCTCCAATAGGTTGGTGCCTACACATTGTGGGGATTGAAGCCTTCAGTGGGTTGGTGTTCACAAATTGTATAAGAGGGGATTGGTGTCTCCTGTAGGTTGGTGCCTACAAAGATTGTAAGAAGTTTAATAAAGCAATATTTTATCGCGGTTTTCTCCTGTAAGGGTTTCCACATAAACCGTGTGTTCTTCTTGTGTTGCACAATTTTTAGATATTATGTGAATGATATTGTGCAATTGATTGTTACGTTGAAAAAGTAAAAGATTGTATTATACTGATTCACCCTTCCCACCCCCCGTCTTAGTATAATTGTGTGCTCATCAACACAAAATAGTTTTAGTAGTTATCAACGGTTGTAGTTACTTGGCAACCATGGAGGAGTTTATAAAACCTTTGCACTCAAGGCAAGTGTAATGTCCCTCCTTGTCTGCTGTTTGGTTGTTTTTGGTTTTTGTGCTTTTCTGATTTTTTTGTTTTTTACTTGCCAAGAAAAGCGATAAAACAGATATTTGAAAACTAGCTAGATTATAAAGAAAATGCATAAACTAAATGCAACCCAGATTATATTTTTGCATTAAGAATACATTTGATGCATACCCATTTGCCGATATAAGAAGTTGCAGGTCTGATCGTGCACAACCAGCAAGCCGGTGCTTACAAAATTGATCACCAATCTTCAAACCCTTGTTTTCCTACCTTGAAATTGGTGTGCAGCTGTTCCCTAACCCTGGATGCCTCAAAAGGAGGTGATAGCAGCTTGGAAGCCTAGGAATTTAGCCTAGGAAGACTCACATGCCTTGTTGGAGGTGTACAGTCTGACTGAAACTGTACAGCCAGCTTATGGGACTTACAATGCTTCTTTTCACCTTCAAAAACCTCTGCCAATGTCCTTTGAAAACACTGTTAACCTTTCAACTGAGAACCTCTGACAATACTCTCCAAATACTATTGTAAACAGAACAAATGAAGCACAAGCATAACCCCTAAATGGAGTTAACAAAAAATCACCCTTGGAATATCTTTCAATCTTGTAGATGATGTACCTTGCGAGGGATTTCGTCCTCACAAAGCCAAATAACCGGTCAATCAGCAAAACCCTTCTTCAAAATTCTTCTCAACATGAATAAACAAAAAGCACAAAGAATGCTTTTATACTTCCCCAAACTCCCACGCCCAAGTTGGCTTTTTTTTTAATTTAATTTATTTTATTCATTTCCCGCCTTATAACTCCTTTAAGGTAAGCATCCAACTTTATATTATAAAATAATCTTTTAAAGCTCCTTATAACACCTTTTTATCATAAAGTCATTAAAGTATATAAATAACACATAAAGTTATATATTTTAATTTAACTTTATTATTAAATGTTATTTAAACTCAATATTCAAGACCATGATAAATGCCAAGATAACTCCATAGTGAGAATCTGTCAACACACCCAACATAGAAAATTTGCCAACTGACCAGGTTGGTGACCCCCTGTGACTTACTAAAAATAGTATGGTCAAGGTATCCAAATAATGCTCTAGAGAGTACACAGTGAAAACCTTGGAATGCACTGAGCTAGGAGACACCAATTAAACCTGAATGATTGGTTGATAATCCACGAACACCCTCAAAGGGGCCCCCTAAACATCCTATTAGTCTACGAGGACCAAGTGATAGACTAACCATAGCACCTATTGTTTGCCTAGGAAGAGGACATTACAGTTTGCCCTCCCCAAAATTGCTTGTCCTCAAGCAATTTCAGCTCCGAATGCGAAAATATCTACTCACTCTCCCACATCACATCCTCTATGGACAAATCCTTCCATTTCACCAAATATTCCTTGATGACCCTCTTCCTCAAAGTGCACTCTTTGGAATAAATAATGGCCTCGGGAATAAGAATCAACTTCCCCTCTTCATCAAGGGGTGGCAATGCTTTAGAAAAAACTACATTGTGCCCCAACGCCTTCTTAAGGTGTGACACGTGGAATACATTATGCACCCTGCTCTCTGTCGGTAGCTCTAACTTATAAGCCACCTCTTTGATCCTCTTGGAGATCTTGAATGGTGCATAATCCCATGGCTTCAGTCTCTTTGCACCACTCTTCTTGAGAGTGGACTGTCTATATGGTTGCAGCATCAAATACACCATGTCACCCACCTCAAAAGAGCGCTCAACCCTATGTTAATCTGCATACTGCTTCTGCTATTTATGTGCTTTCTGACTATTCTCCTTCAAAGACTTCATTATGTCCTGATTCTCCTGAAGTAAGTCTTTGGCACTAGGCTCTCTGCTATCCCCAAACAAAAAATCCAAGAAGTTAGGGGCCTCATATCCATAAAAATTCATAAACAATGACATCTGAATAGACATGTGGTAAGTAGTGTTGTAGCAATACTTGCCCAAGTGTAGCCACTTAACCAATGCCTTTTGCTGCCCTGCTATATAATTCCTAAGATATCCCTCCACCCACTTATTAAAAATCTCCGTCTTTCCATCTGTTTGTGGGTGGTAGCTAGTGCTTGGAGTGAGCTCTGTCCCACTCAACCTGAACAATTCCTACCAATAATGACTCGGGAACTTACTATCTCTATTATTGACTATGCTTGTTGATAAACCACAAAGCCTGAATACCTCCTTAAAGAATAAATCAGCAACAGTATACTTGTCATCTTGCAGTGTACCATCAATAATACCTGAAGCCCACTTGTCCTTCGCATTCTCAGCTGAAATCCACTCTCTTCAATCAATTGCAATCGCTCCTAAAGAGCATAAGTGAGGTCTCCTCGAAAGTGCATTAACAACGTCCTTTCCTTTAACATAAACTATGTCAAAAGTCATAAGCTTGCAACTTGCTCACCCACTTCTACTGCCTATCATTGAGGTCATGCTGATTAAGGAAATGTTTGAGGTTGTTATGATCAATCTTGACCACGAACTTGCCTCCCACCAAGTACTGTCTGAATTTTGCTAACGCATGCATTATAGCTAGCATTTCCTTGTCATATATGTTGTAACCTCTCTCTGCACCTTGCAATTTCCTGCTCTCGAAAGCAATGGGATGCTTGTCGTGTATTCAGGTTTACCTTTCGCCTCCGAATAGTCCTAGGGCTCATAAACACTCAGAGTGTTGGCAATAAGAGCAAAATTCACTATATTTTGTTTGTTCTCGCAGCTTCATCTCAAGGATTGCAGTAGAGCTTATACTGGTGATGGCTTTCTTGTTTTCTTCAGTTTTGAGTTACTTTGATGTCTTCTAGTTTGGCTTTGGTGTGTTTACTCATCTTGCAATGTTTTGAGAACCTTTTTGGAGTGATATATCAGAATTTCATGTTGCTGGTTATTGCCTAGCTGACCCACGTTATTCCTCATGTCGGACGAAGGAGTTGCTAACATTTTGTGGGTACTGATTCTATGTGTTCTTCATGCTTGGGCGCCCCTTTTCCCTGAGGTTTCATAATTTTTGGTGGAGAGTTGGATTTTTACCTATTGGTCGCCCTCCTTGGGGGTCGTACAAATTGGTTGTTGGTGCATTGGGTTGTGTGCTAGAGTTTTCAATGCTTGTTAGTGACGGATAGCTTCCTAGACTTGGATGCCTAGCTCTTGGGGATTATATGCAAGTGGTTTGAGGTGATTCGGATGAGTATTGGAGGAGTTATGAGTGTTTGAGGATGGCTGGTTGGTGTTCGTGCTCACTATCCATTTATATCAGACTGCTGTTGCAGTTATATCAGACCTGATATAACCTCGTACTTTCATGATTTATGTTTCCTAATCACTCTCATGTTGCAAGGATAGTTTATTTTTTCATTGGGCAATCATTTTGATATGTATTCTCATGTTTTACAAGTACTGGACATCATATTGTAACGCTGATTTGGTAGTACCAAACAGCTCTTTGTTTTCGGTTACTTACCCCACTGCATAAGTGGTTGCTCCCACTAAAAAGTGGTTGAGCCTTTTGCTTATTGTACTTCACTCCCGCTGAATAAGTGGTCAAGTTTCCCTTGTTTCATTTTTTGTAGCCAACTGAAAAGTGGAAGTGGCTGGCTTTGCCGCCAAGTGTTTTACTTTCTCTATTGGTTGGCTTGCTGCCAATAGCTTTACTTGTTTACTTTCCAGCATGGTTATTACTACTCACCCCACTGAAGAAGTGGTAGCTTAGCCAAGTTCTTAATTGTAAGCCAACTGTCGTATGTTCTCACCTTGCCCACACTAGGATCTGGGTGATCAAAAAGTGGAAGGTGTTCTTTCAGTTGGCTTTATTACTTTCAGTATTTGCATAAATTCCCTTACACCGTATGCCCTCATCTTGCCCACTCTAGGATTTGGGTGATCAGAAAGTGAAGGGTTGCTTTCCAGTATAACTATCATTGCATTTTGGGCTAACGCTAATGGGTGCAAGTTGTGAAGTTTTTGGAAAAATAAGGGTGGTATTTTACAGTCAAAGCAAAATTTCTTGCCAACCTATTGGAAGATCAGTAAATCTCAAAGTTATGACAATGGATTTCAACAGAGTGGAAGAGCAGATGAAGAGATTGTATGAACAAGAGGCTTCCCAACTCTTGGAAGAGTATCGAAACATGCCTGATGGGTTTAGAAACACAGTTTCATTTGACTCTTTCTTGGGTTGTGACATCAGAAGAACAATGAAAGAAAGGTTGGAACTTGCCATTGAAGAAGGGTCAGAGAAAGAAGAAGAGCTTGTTTGTGGTTTGCAACCCACAAGTAAGCATGAGGAAGACAAAAATCAGTCAACAAGAATTGATGATGGGACTCTAAGTCCTAAAGGAAATGAAGGTACAAGCAAGGAGCACATGACACTTCAAGATGACTGTGAAATTGAAGAAGAGTCTCCTATAGAAACTATGAATGAAGAACACATGAAGTTCAAGGAAGATGCCGCCATGGAATTTGACAAACCATCCATGATGGACCAGCTTCAAGGAGATATGAGTTCGTTGGATATTCCTCTAGGGGAACCTAGCATTGCTTCATCACCTTTACCTTATCTTGGCAAGGAATCAAATCGTGGCTTGATTGACGTTGAATTGGATGTTGTTCACACATATGAGGGCAGTCCAAAAAACCCAGTATATGGTAAACAAAGAGGTTTGGTTAGGACTGATTTGACATTGCAAGATTTGGAGATGAATGACTATCACGATGCTAGTATCAAGAAGTTGAAGAGTGACTCATTCATAGGAGCATTCGATCACAAAGAGGAGTACAGTGATGACATTTACCTTGAGCCAAGCAATTAGCCCCTTAGCACATGGGATCCAGGTGTGTTAGCACCTAAGCATAATGAAGATCCTATGTGGGATGAATTCCCCTTTGACTCGGATGATGTTCAAAACTCAGAACACAATGTAAGTTATGTGATTGCTGATGAAGAAGAAAATGTCTTTAATGAAGAAACTTGTTTGGCGAAGCTCCAAAATGATTCTTTTGAGAATATTGCAGCCACTAATGAAGAGTTTAATGATGTCTTGAACACAAATCTGATTCAATAATGCATGGAGCTGATTATAAGAAAAGGTTTAGTGAGCTTGTTGAGTTTGATCCTCATCCTGGTATTGAGCAAAATCATCAAATGAGTGATGAGAGACATGAGTTTAGGGACAGCCATGGAGTCATTGATGTCAATAATGAAAGTTCTGATTTTGACATGCCGCCTAACAGCAATTCACAATCCTTGCATACTCATGAGTGGAAAGGTCAAGTCTTGGTGTCCATTGAAAATGAAGTGCAAGTTCTATCCAAATTTGACCACACACACAGTTTGATTGAAGAACTCTATTGGAATGCTCGGGTTGAGGAGAGACGGGAAGGAGTTAGGATGGAGTCACTCTCCCTAATCTGCAACTTATCGAAGACTCTTTGGAGACAATGAATTTAGAGTACTTACACATGATTAGAGATCGAGATTATGCCATCGAATTTGCAAAGAAAACCATTAGTGTTTTCTAGGGAAAAGAGAGAAAGGTTGATGAGCTTACTACTGAGCTTGAATCAACAAAAGATATGTTAGAAAATACTCAGATGGTGCTAATGGAGGTAGAAGATAAGCTAGCTGATTCCAAATGTCTCGGGGAGCAAGAGAATGAACAAAGAGCTGAAAAAATCAAGCAAGTAATTGATGAGCTTGATTGTCTTCAAGAGGAATTTGATTTAGAGGGCTTCCCTAAAAAATCAGAAGTTGCATGTGCAGATTTGAATCAGCAAGTTGGATTTGAACATGAGAAAGGAAATGATTTTCAAATTTTTGATAACCCTCTTTTTAAAGTGGGTGCAGAGGCAACTTATGATAACCCCCTCTTTGTGATGGAAGATGAAATATCTAGTGACAATGGCAAGATATGGAATCCTAGTGAAGTGTCCAAGCATGAGATAAAATGCGGCTTTCAGCTTATTGATGATTTGAGAACAAATCATGAGGGTGAACTGATCTTTGTGATTGATAATCTTCCAAGAAGGTTTCTTGATCAAGAATGCATAAGTGGGGTTGAGGATAAAGTTTCCACATGGGAAGTGTTGGATCATGATGACTTCCTCATCTTTGACATCAAGGTGTTATCAAAAGATGGTTTGGTAGCTGCTGGAAATTTCACAACAGCAGCAAGGAAAGGAGATTTTGGGCTTGTTACTTCTGAAGCTTGGGAGAAAGAAAGAACAAAACAAAATGTCTACATGTTTGACAATCCATCTCTTGGGTTGAGTGATGCTTTAGCTTATACTAATCCTTTTTGGGAATTGGGTTTGAAGACTACAATTGTTCCATGATCCATAGTTGTTGATGCTTTTGGGGATGGGCTGCAAAAGATTACCAAAAGAGTCACAAACTTCCATGATGAGCAAGGTGTTATGAAGGGCATTTGGACTTGTGATGTACATCTTCCCAGGTATGTTGAGGGTCATTTTTGGTTGGCTATCCATGCTTGGGGTCCTCAACATGGATTGATAGAGCTTATTGGGTATGGTAAGAAGGATCCTTGGAGGGATAAGGATCAAAATTTCAAAAAAAATGGTGTTGTTTCCTTCCTTACCAGCCATTTGGTTATTCCAATTGTTCATCAACAAATAGATTGGAGAGAAATTTTAAAGGTTGGAAAAATGAACAGATGGTTACTCTTGAGAGTGTTCCTTGGCATAGACAAGGTCAGTTTTTGAGTCTTGAGTTTGTTGTTTGGTTGCAGACCAGCCACCTTACATTTGGAGTTACTCTCATTTAGAAGAGTTGGCACATTATTTCTTGTCAAGGAGGTAAAAGGTTTCAGTCGGAGATTGTTTTGAAGTGCTTCCCAGCCACTTTCAAGGCGTTATTATGCAACACTACGCTCATCTCACATGTTAATGCTTGGGAATTTCATTGGCACTGTTGTTATCCCTTGAGTAGAGCACTAAACTCAAATTGTACCTTGTTGATTCCAGCTTTGAACAATAGTGACTGTTGGTTACTTCAAACCTTCCGAACTTAGAGAGTTCATCTTATAAAGGTTTGTGATGTAAGCCTTTTTCCTATCGATGTTGGCTCTAGACAGAGAACTACCACATGCTTGGTTTCAATATTCAGAGACTCTTAGAGTTGGAACAGCCAAAGCTTTCATGAGTTTCATGAGTCTATATGGTTATGTGTGGTATTATGATGATATAATTGTTGAACTCTTGTGAGGGATGGCTTTCCTTTTAGCAAGAATTTTTGGGGGAGTCACATTTGCAGTTGTGGCTCTGTTTGACACCATGAGGAGATATGTTGAGGAGTATGGTTTGGGGTTGAGCAGACTTTCCTTCCTATTGCCCAAGATCGTGTTGGGCAGTGACATTGCCAATATGGACTTCTCAAAGGTGTATGGGTAGGAGATGTTGCATGGTGTAGATTTTAGGCCTCCCAATTATTTCAGATTGAGTCTCATAGATGGTATCATTTTGAGGTTATGGGAGAGGATAGTGCAAATTTGGCACAATGGTTTCATAGTTGTGATTAGAGGGGTGCAGCATCGGCATGGTGGGTCCTTTCTGAGATGGACATGGAACCCTGGGATCTGTTGGTGTGCGTTTTAATACTCACCGAACACAGAATAAAATACCCAAAGACACTTTATCCTCTCTTGAACAAAGTTGTGTATGCTAAGATTGCAAAGAAGATCATATAGCAACTCCAAGGTTTCTTTCGTCAGGTCATGACATGTGGATAAGATCAGTGGGCATTGTGATATGCCGGTATCACAAAGGGACTTACGTTTGAATTTATTCACAAGCTAAGGACTTAGACTGTTTTGACATTGATTGCTCTTTCCATTGGAGCTTTCAGGATTTCAAAAAAATGTAATAAAAGATAAGGGTTTAGGAATTCTACTCTATGCCTAAGAACTTAAGAGACGGAAATGATTGGATGAAACAAGGAACCACACTTTGTTTCGCCTCCTTGGGACAACTATGCAAAGTGGGTGCAATCTTCGAAGGGTGTGATTGTGATTTTCATGTCTAAAATAATAATCATTCAGACTGAACTGAAGATAAGCATCCACAGTTAAAAGCTCAGGCTAACTTTGCACATTGAATAAAAATCATCTATTCAACAAAAGTATGAGCTAGATTTCACCAATCACCACTATCAGATCTTTCATTCATTTAACAAACAATCAAATAAAATTCTACTCTAATTCCAATCTAATTGTTGAAGGAGATATGTAAACCTTGCAAACCACTTGAAAATAAATGTGATTCAAAGAAAATCATGCATAAGAGCTTTTATTAACGGAAATGGCAAAACGCAACAATTTCATACTACTCACTTCACAAATTGAAAATGAGAGTTCACAAGTTTATATAGAGTTTAAGAAAATAACTGAATGGCCCAAATTAAAACAAGCCAACGGCCAAGATAAAAACAATTAAACCCTAATTAGGGTTTCCCAAATGACATCAGCAAACAACGAGTTAGCAAAGAGTGAGGTGGCGCCCGGAGCTACTTTCAAGGAGGTACGTCCCCATCCTCTTGAGTTGTCGTGCGTTCGATGAATTTGGTCATGATCGAGACAACCTCTTCCATAGTAACCTGCGGAAGTATGTTGATCCTAAACTCCACCCCGTCCAAGCTTTCGGCACACCTGGCAAAGACATTCTCCCATTTTGTCTCACTCTTCACGAAGGCTTCCCGGATGGCTGAGAAGTTTGCCATTCTGACCCAGTTCTGCCTTCAGATAAGCCCTGTGACCGAAAAGAAGATTTCTTGAACCTTGCTCTTCAAATTTCCCAATTGTAAATCATTTTCCCGTATGACTTCTTTGCCCAACATGTCGGCAGCCAGGTTGAAGATTTTATTCTGGATCTCCTTAACCTATTCTTCCACTCTGATTTCGTCAGCCTTCACCCTTTCTAAGACCTCGCCTTGTGTCGTCAAAGCCCAATACCAAGTATGCAAATCATAAGCCGCGCCTGCTACAATTATGCTTTCGTCAATTAGCTCCTGCTTTGGGATTCCCTTCAGAACTCTAAGGCACAGAGTTATCCTCTCCTAAATATCCGAAAGACTATCCCAAACTTTCGCCATGGCAGTCAGTCTGGAAAGCAATGAGGTAGCCTGACCGTAGACTAGTGTCAACCTCCCCAGGAATGTAGTTGCTTCTGCGCCCTTAACCATCATCCACTCTTTGGCTTCTTTGGTCGTGACCATGTCTTCTTCCATGTCCTTAGTTGTTTCCTGTGAAGGATTCGGGAGAGGAGGAGTTGTTGTATTATCTTGATCGAGCGGCTTGGTCAGATGTTGTATGTATTCTTTCAGGCACTCAATCTCCTTCTGGCATTCTTTCCTCTTCACCACTTCCTTTCCCAACCTTGCCTTGATGTGGACACTAAGTTGTCCAAATCTTCAACTTCTTGGCCTTTTGTGGTTGGGCCCAAGTCGATGGTAGTGACTACATATTCATGTGGAGCTACCTCCTCCTGTGGCTTGTCTACCGTTGGTACTGCAATTTGCACAGACTGGTTCCCAGCTTCATCCCTCTATATAGTGGAAAACTTCTTGGCCGACTTCTTGACTAAAACTTGCTCAAGTCTGGCTAAGAAATCTGCAGCATCATCTTCTTCCTGCGTCTCGACTGGTGCATGTATCTTCAGTCTCTCCTTCAAACAGTCAGGGATCATGAGTTGTTCTATGCCATCTTCCTCCTGCACATTTTCTCCATTCGGAACATCCAAAATTCCTCTGAGGGCTGAAATCATTCCCTCCTGAAAATCATCATTTTGAGTGTCCATCTCATTATCTGAGCCAAGTATTTATGTGTCGGTGGGGGATGGTGGCTCATCATCATCCAGCTGAATGGGCTCAACATTCTCCTCGGGAATTGGGGGAGGATTTCTGACGTTGGCCAATGAATCATCTATGGTGGCCAATATTTTGTCAATGTTCCTAGACGTGGCAAAGCGTGATGGCTCTATCCTCGTTCGTTTCTGGACAGGTTCTATGTCCACAGCTACTTCTTTTCTTTTCCTAAAGGTAGTAGCTTCCATTAATTCTACGCCATGGGATGCTTTTGCATTTGAGGAGTAAGACTCCATCTCGCTCAACCTGTCATAGGTAAGCATTACCTTCCTCCGTCTCAGCTCTTGGACCTATTGATCGACCCACCATAGAGAGTATTTGATCACTAGTCTCATCAAGGTGTTCAAATCCGCATGTTCGGGCTCTGACCACTTCACAGTAGGAAGAGGCCAGCTCTTGTCAAAGCATGGTTGTGCGTGCTCTCCATCATCTTCGAGCTAATCAGGTACTCGACAAAGTTCAATCATCCTGATCAGGCTCACCGGCAATCTGGACCACAACCTCCGTCTAACTTCGTACTCGTCTGCAGCATCTATCCAAAAGTCCTCTAATTCGACTCTATGCCTGTACTTACTCCCATCCACAGTCTTGATATGATGGTGCGGGTCAAAGTTCTCTCTAGACTGGTATGTAGTGAATGGGTACCTCTGTATCTCCAGCCTGGCACTCTCAGTTGCTTGTGTTGAAGGACATGATTCCAGCATGTTCCCGATATGTCGGGATGCCAAAGGCCTCTTGTATAGCCAAGTCTCCGAGGTGAGCTAGTATCCTCCCGTCAGGCACAACAATTTGTCTGTCTTGCACATTATAATGAAGGGTGCACTCTACCATCAATTCGGCACACTCAACCACTGGTGGGAATCCGGCAACCTGAACAATGTCGTTCCTCATCATCTGTCGGGCAATGGGTGTTGGCAAGAATCCATCGTGCCCGTACATCCTCTTTTTAAATTCTTTGAAGTCGGCATGTCCGAGGTTGGTGTCCGTGATATTTTTCCACTTCGAATTGATTTTGGACCCTGGTTGCAACCCCTTACTAGCGAACTTCATTTGTGCTTGTCTGGATGGTTCTCCCCAGGTGGTCATCAACCTGCAAATACAAAATAATTAACATTAATATAAGAACTTTTAAAATCTAGTTACTCCGGGATTTTATTCGACAAATTTATACTTTCAGCTTGTTTAAAATATGAATTTCTGCAAAAAAAAAAAGCTGAAAAAGGAGAAATTCGCTACATGCTTGACAAATCTTGTGCCGGAATGACTGGAGGAGATTAGAAAAGAATAGAAGAGCCTTGCCAATCGATTTCCAAACCTTCAAAAGTAACTTTTGGCTGCAAATTAATTTCAACTTCTGAAAATTAAGAGGAGAAGTGCGCCCCTTTGTGCTAGAGAATACTCCTTTTCTCTTCAAAATCACACCTTCAGCTTAAGAATTTTCTTCTCTACCGAAAAAAATCTACGTTACTCTCAATATTTCTTCTTCTAAAATTTATTCTTTGCAGATTTGAGAGAGCTAAACTTCTTCTCTCAATCGAACTTGTGAAGAATGAGTTGCTGAAACTTATTATAATGCTAAGAGGTGCGATTTTATTTAGTAATTGCCTTCTTTTCTCTTGAGTTTTTCGATTTTAGAATTGATTTCTTCTCTTCATTGCGGCCAGCTTCTGTAGAAACCCTTGTTTCCCCCTGTTTCCGAATCTGACTGTTTTTCTGAATGTTTTGTGTATTTTTGGGTTTTTGACTGTTTTTGGGTTTTTTGCATGAATAAAGAAAGAATGCGATTTTGCAATAAATTGGAAATAAATTCACTAAAAATTATTAAACTCTGGAAATGACAGAATCTAATACCAATACTGATCCCAGTCTATTTATTTATCTTCTGAGACGATTACAATGAGTATTCTATTGCATGCAAATTAAAAGGCAGTGATTTGTTATTGAAGAAACCTGATTTGCTGCAATATGGTACGGCTGCAATAAATACTCCTCTCTCCCTCCTTCTGGTGATCCTGAAAGATGTCAGGAAGATAGACGCCCCAACTGATGAAGCTAGACTGAAGAAAAAGAAGGCGATTTGCTTGCTCTGGAAAGTACGCCTCTTTTAAATGAAGTACGGCCTGGTACAGATTGTACGGCCTAAGTACAGCAGCAGCAATAAACAAAAATGTACGGCCCTTCTAAGAATCTCCAGATTCAAGCAAAATAGGCGCCTTACTGTGGATAACTCCTCTGGATAAACTCTCACTGAAAACCTGAAGATATAAACCTCTGTGAATGCTCTGTAATTTCTTCTGAGTGAAGAAATCTCTTGCCTGGCAATAAATCAGATGATATCTCACACCCTCTGAATTGCTTTCACTGGAGATGGCTCGTTCCCCAATGCTCTGAGATTGAAACCCTTGGCTTCCGTGCTCTAATCAGACTTCATCAATTTTCAATTCGCAAATAACATAAAAACTCGATACCCAATGCAAATGCATATATCTCTTGAAAAGTGCGATTTCCTTAATAATAGGGAATATTAAAAATTCGAACTTTTTTATTCTTTCATTATTTCAATAGTTTCAACTCAAATTTTTAATTATAAAATATAATTAAAAATTGGCCCCCTTTCATGATGGGCGACCCCCTTCAGACAAATCACTTAAGTTATAATAAAAAATATTATAACTTTATATTATAATGCTCCACAATTAATATTTAATTAAATCCATTAAATATTAATATCTCTCTCGATATATACCCGATGCACAAACCGTCTGAAGCTGATGAACACTGAAGTGATTCTGAATGCTATCAATCCATACTGCTAAAAATAGCAGGGGTCCCACGCTGAGTGCTGAATACTGCTAAAAATAGCAACTCAGGCTAGAAGTGTCCTGTTGTGACCTTTTTCACACATCACCCCATCCCAGATGGGGACCCCCTAATTTTTGCTCCATTCTGGTCTTTTGGCTTTGGTTAGTGCGTCTCTCTCTCTATCTCTGGTCCTTCCGGGGATGTCCCATCGTTTGACCTGGGTTGAAGTATTGTTCAAGTCTGTGAAATTAGGGTTTTCATCAGTCAGGCTTATTAAAGGTCAAACTGAGTTATAAAATTGAAATTCGAGCTTAGTACAGCAGTCAGAAGACTTCCAGCAGGGTCCCACTAAATTTTCACTGTATTCCGACAACTTACTATTTTTAGTAAGTATTCAATTTAGGACTATTTTATCGAGATTTTGGAATTCTGTCAGTTCCACCACAGTCAGGCAGCTTCAGAATGCCTACGCGCGAAATTTGAATGGATTCTGACAACTGGCTATTTTTAGCAGTTAAGCCTTCAGAGGCTATTTTTAGGATTTAAACGAGCAATTCTCCAGTGAGTGACAGGGGAATTGATTTGGGTTTTCGAAGACCTTCGCAATGATATGACATGCAAATGGATCAGGTCAGTTTTCGAGGACTTACTATTTATAGCCAGTGCCAAAACTTTGACCAATTTTCTGGGTTTTTCTGGGTTTTTTGAGATCCCACGGGCACTGTGACATGCAAACTCGTCCGACATCCAGGTGACCACTTTCCAGACACTTACTATAAATAGTAGTATCATCCCAGTAGCTACCCACCACTCCAGTCCAGCGATCAGGTGCAATCAGGCACGATCAAGGACAGTCAGGAACAAATCAGAGCACATGCAGATCAGATTAGGGTTTCCCCTGCCACGTCTAAAAATAGATGAAGCAAAATGCAGAGATTTCAAAACGAAGCACGCCACCGGAATCAAAATCCTTCAAGCTACCTACTGGTAAAATTTGAACACGATCTGAATACTTACTATTTTTAGCAAGTCACCTCATGGCTAAAAATAGCACATCCTCGTCAAGGAAAAGGTGTGAGTGAGTCTCTTGCAGCATCAAGGGCAACCGGAGCAAATTCCAAAACAAACGGAGATACGAAATTGATCAATTCTAGGGTTTGCCAAAAATAGCAAATGGCTAAAAATAGCATGTATTGTGCCAGATAAGATGTGAACAGGATGACAGCGCCAGATGGAGGCACAACCACACCAGTTCCAGTTCAGAGCAGGGTGAAAATCAATGAAACCCTAATTTCTCCGAATTTGCTAAAAATAGAAAGCCAGAATAGGGTTGGGGCGTTGTAAATTTTACAAATATAGCTGACAGGCACACACCTTCATATCAGTCCAGGAGGAAGGAAAGCTTCAAAATTCTCTAAGTGTGAGATTTTCCTGAGCAAGGTGTGAAATGCGCCAGGGGGGAAGGTGAAAGGTCACCAAAATTTGGGAATTATTCTAAG
Organism: Sequoiadendron giganteum; assembly: GCA_007115665.2. Lineage (NCBI taxonomy): Eukaryota > Viridiplantae > Streptophyta > Pinopsida > Cupressales > Cupressaceae > Sequoiadendron > Sequoiadendron giganteum. Next base: position 31,614,197 of record CM021109.1, on the reverse strand, counting down.
GCATCAAACTTCCTAAGGTATCCCAAAATGCGCCTTCAAGAGGCATTGAAATTCTTCTAAGGCAAAAGAGTTTTTCCCTCTCACACCCCCATATGCGCCTAGAGAAGGTGAAGGGACACTATGGACATAGCATTTTCCTCCTCAAAAGCCAATATGCGCCTAAGGCAAAGAAACTTCCCTCTCACACTAGCAAATGCGCCTAAAGGAGCTGAAGAGTCACTCAAAGGGGGCGGAATTCCTTCCAACACAATGAAATGTGCCCAAAATGGAAGTCTACTAGCCTAAATGCGCCTAAAGGAGCTGAAGGGTCACAAGGTAATGACATTTTCCTTTGCAAATGGCAAATGCGCCCAACATGGAAGTAGCCTAGTCAAAATGCGCTTGAGGGAGATGAAAGGTCATATCTTAGGCGTGGGGATTCCTCTTCTCCATGACGAATGCGCCCAAGGTAAGGATGAAAGGTAAAACGCAGAAGTGAAAGTGAAAAGCGCCAAGGGTAAAGGAAGTCTTCTCCTCAACATGTCAAATGCGCTTGGAGGTGGAAGTCCACAAGGCTAAATGCGCTAGGAGGAGATGAGGGGTCACTGTGTGAAATACGCCAAAGGGGGAATAATGTCAAGAGGGCATGATTTTTAAAAGACCAAGGATTTCTTTTATTTTCTTTTTCCTCTTCATTATATGAAGCACGCCTAGTGAGTGGGGATTTATGAAAAATGAAATGAAAAAATTGCTGAGTATGAGAAAGAAAGTCTAGGCGTGGAATTGCCTATGGAATAAAATGAAACTCATGACATGTTCAAATGCGCCCTCTAGAGATAAAATTTTAATTTTCAAAAAATTCCTAAGGAATTTTCTTAAGGGAAAATGAAGAATACGCCTAGAGGATGGTGCCAAATTTCCAAAGTTACAAAAATCTTCAGAGAAAATTCTTCAGGGTAGCAGTCAAGATAATTTGCCAAGGCCGAGAAGATTGAAATTGCAGGAGTGGAAGACATCCGGAGGACAGGATTGAAAACATTAGCCTTTTTATTATTTTTAAAAATAATAAAAATTAAACGTACCCCTTCATCCGAATACACATGAAGACAATGGATTCCAGGAAGATTTTTCTTCTGGGTATTAAACATTTGCAATTCGGAAGTGATTCAGAGTTACTCCACGCCTCACTCACGTCGTTTCGATGGATATTTTGCCCAGTACCTATTTTAATAAAACTCCTAAGGCAAAATTGAAAATTTTCTCTAAGGCAAACGACTAAAATGGATGAGAAATTTTGCTAAAGAGTTTGAACTTGATAATTTTGTCAGAATGCCTTAGCCAAACTTTTCGAAACTATTCAAAGAAGTAAACGATTTAATGTTTTAAGAAATCAAACGCAACGAGGCAGGCCTGTGCAGAGGTGATGAATTCATAATTCTAGAAGTCTGAGATTCCGATGCTTCAAACGACAAGTGTTGCGACTGGAAAAGAGAGGGAAAGTGAATTCAAAATATTTACTAAGTCTAGCCTCTGCAGGAATTCGACCAAGCTATAAGTTTGAAGTCCTCTTCATTTTTCTCTCACAAGTTGCTGAAGAGCTAAAAGTAAGAAGTTCGAATTTGTGAGAAGAGCTGGAGGTTGAGGATTTCGAATTTTTTTTGGAGAGCTGGAGCTGCTAAAGTGCGAATTTATTGAAAAGAGTGAAGTTGCTGAAGTCACAAACTTGCTGGAGAAGTGCGACCTACCTTGTCAGAATTTCAAGTTGCTGAGAAGTGAGTTTCTAAATTGCTGCAATTGTGAGGAAGTTTGAATTTGTCAAAGTGAAGTTGTTGAATGCTGAGGTGCGACTTGGGAGGAAAGTTTTAAGTTGCTGAAAGTTGCGAGGTTAGAAGGAAAAGTGCGAACTTCAAAGAGGAGGTTTCAAATTTGTTAAAGTTAAATTGCTGCAGGCAAACATTTCCAAGTATTGGGCATTGTGTTGCTGTAACCCAAAGGAAACTTCTAAGAACGTTGAAGTAAACAAGCAATAGTTGAGGTTTGCAGTTGAAAACATCAAGAAGTGTTGCAGCCTTTGTCAATTAGAGAAAAATCTGCTGACACCCTCAATAATGGTTATTATTTTATTTTAAAAAAATCTTGTTTGCTGACTATCTTACCCTTTTTGCAGAATGGCCGAGTCAAGCAGAAGAGCTGCAGGCAAGAACGTCCATGCTGAGTCCAGACAGGCAGTAATCAAGAAATTAAGCAAGTCTTTCCTGCCATAATCAAAATTCACATCAAAGTTGGGCAGGCTGGCAGACACAAACCTGGGCTCGTTTAACCTGGAGGCGTTCAAAAGAAGGATAATGGGGACTGGAGGCCATCGCCCATCAGTGACTTCACATAGCATTGTCAGAAGTGGATTATATGCAGCTGCAAATTTTCCACCAGCCATCCGGTGCCCGGAGCTCATTATGGAATGCTCTCACCTCTACGATTCAGAGAAGAGGACGATCATTGCGCCAGATGGCAAGGTGTTGGCCAACCTGACACCACAAGCAATCGGAGAGGCATTCAGGATCCCCGCCCACGAGAAAATGATTTACAAAACGAAGGACAGGGTTGACAGAATGTATTCATCCACAACAGACCGGTGTGCTGATGTGATAAACACTAGGTGGATGATCAAGTCCAAACCAACTCGTACGAAGTTGCCCAAACAAATAATCTCCGAAGACTTGAGGCAAGAGTTTGGCGACCTGATTATGATGTTGAGTAGAGTTGGAGGGTGTCCCCAAGCGTTCGTCTTCGAACCTTGGATGTTTTACTTTGTCAACTTGGTACTGGAGGGCAAGGATTTCATGGATTGGGCATTGTTAATCAGTGATGGTCTACATGAGCAGCTCCGCAATGTGAGGAGGACTAAAACATTTTATATGGGCTCTTACCTTGTCTATATGCTGGCTCGCATGACAAGATATAGGGGGATCTCTTACAAAGAACCAATTTGTTGTGGTTCTCAGCAATTCAAAATATTCGAGGCTTGTCCGCAGTTGCATTTGACAAGCACTACTAATTACAAAAGAGTCAACGATGCCTTTACTATGCACATCACGAGGACCTTGCAGCAAAGGACCCATCACAGAATATCGAGGGAGGCACAAGAAATGATTGAGAAATTTGGATGCTGGTTTATCCAATTCCCAAAATTCACTTACATAAGGCTGCAGGGATTCTCTTCCTACCCATACAGGTTGCCCCGATATCCCACGAACAGGGTAGTGATGCTGGAAGTTTCTAGGCAACTGATTGCCTACGATAAGATTCAAAAGAAGAAGAAGAAGGGCGGACTTGGGTTCCCGATTGCTATGGGAAATTCAGACGAAGTATGCCCATCAATGCAGGCAGCAAGGGAGGCAGAGGCGGAGCTCCAGTTCTTTCAGCTTTCTTACCATTCCAACAGACACTACTACGATCCTCATAGAAATATCAGGTGGGTATTGACAGAGGAGTTTAGGCACAAGGCACAAATAGAAGATTTTTGGGCAAGTGCAGTGGATGAGGTCGAAGTCAGAAAGAGGATGTTTTCCCGGATACCATTGGCAATGATCAGAGAGTGTGAGATTATTTTTGTACCAGATCAGATTGAGGAGGACATAAATGTTGTACAGGTTGATTACGACACAGTAAGAAACACGCCCTTGCCACTCCCAGATTGGTCAGAACCAGAGATCACCGACTTGGATACACTTTGTATCCCAGTCCTGACATTTACATGGAGTTGGATAGAGAGACATGTCAGCCGACTAAAGGGAGGGTCAATTTCCCTCACATATAATTTGATGGGAGATAGCAGGTTACCATCGGCTGATCCGAGGAGACGGAGTAATCCAACTCCAGAGCCTAAGGGAAAGGGGCCAGTTCGACCGGAGCCTGTGATAGTCGAGGAATCCTTGCATATGCCGGCTCGAACACATTCTCCGAGCATACAGGAAGTGTCCCTATTTGCTGATCAAAGGGAGAGGTTGCAGGCAGAACAGGCATAACGGGCAGTACAAATAGAGAGCCAGCCACTTCGTAGGGAGTCCGTGGGCCAGAGCATCAACGTGCCCCGAGAGGATAATCAACAAGAGAACAGGCAGGAGACCGATGAAGGCACTGCCACAGATACTCAGTTTCAGCATGAGATTGAGGTAGCTCTCGAGGATGATGCTGCTTCCGATCGAGATGCCCAGAGCTCAGGAGACACTGAGCCCATAGATGATGATGAGCCTCGTCGGAACGAGGGCCATGAAGTAGAGGCCGAGGTAGAGCAGCCTTTCATCATAGCAGACACACGACAGGAGGTGCCAGACTGGCTGAGGGATAGGATGAGGCGTGATCCTGTGGATGAGACTGATCCTGCAGTCGAGATGGAGGAATTGCTGCAAAGGATCAATGCACCTCCCACGAAGAAGAAGGCTAGGAAGTTTTCCAGAATATCCACAGATGAGGATGGATCCCGAACCTTGCATATGGCAATTCCACGGGAGGAATGTGATAGAGACAAGGCCGTTCCTGAGAACTATATTGTGACAACCATGGAACTAGGCCGCCCTACTGGGGCACAGGTGGTAGAGGAGTGCGATAATTCCTATCGGGCACTCAAGGACAGATTGTCCCATGTTGAGGGCAAGTACAAAAGGTTGAAGGTAGAGCATCGGACACTGATTGGCTACGTGCAGCACTTGTCCTCCTTGTGGGCAAGAAAATCCTGCAATCGAGCTCCCAGCTGAGTTTTCCAGGGAGTCAATCAGTGGATTAGAAGATTTAAGGAGAATGGCACAGCAGGCAGACACGTGGGTTGCCAGTGTGCGTACAGAGACAAGAAAGTTCATGGAAGATCTTGCACATGCCTATGGGCAAGCTTCCGATATTATGGCTAGAGTGGAGGCAGTTAACCATGCTTGGGGTGAGGCTCGCATCTATCAGACGAGAGTTGTTCTCCGTCTAGGGGCTTTGATGAGCATACCTCAACACACTTTGGTTGAGGGAGGTGTTATCCAGCAGGGGGATAGATACGACTTCACCAGATGGTATTCCTCAGTAGTCACGGGTCGGGGATTCTATGATGCATCACAAGCAGATTCGGTCAGGGTCAGGAAGGCCAAGACGAACATCTTGGATGGAGTTCTCAACACATTTGAGGCAATCTTTGCCAGGAGGTTGACTTCTGAAGAGATAACTGCAGATGGACTAAAGGACAGATTGATGCCATTCTTCTCTGAGGTGAAAACCTTCACTCAGGATGATTTTGAGAACACTGCCACGTTCTCCAGTATCATACAGAACACCCAGGATGCCCTTGTTGCCTGGAAGAAATCATGTGCCCGGCATGGGCAAACAGTTGCAGTTTTAGAGTTTCAGTTGGATCACATTCCTCCTATCTCCGATCAGGAAGTTGAGGAAGTATTAGCCAGATTCACCAGATTTGCAGCCAGCGAGAAGGAGAAAGGAAACGCTCTTCTGGATGACGATCTGCTGCAGGAGGACGATGTGCATTGATTGCAGGTAGTGGACCTGCAGAGGAGTGGAGAATATTCTGCACATTCATTGCCCCACTCCTCTCAGTGGCGGTTTTTAGGGCATAAACCCTAATTAGGGCATGGGTGGCTCAATCCAAGCCCTTTATTGTAATCAGACCTGAACTGTCCACTGGACTGGGTTTATTATAAAAGGGGTATCCCCCTTCATTTGTAATTCATTAGATAGAATTAGAATCAGAGATAGATCAGAGCTAGACTGAGATAGAGATTGATCAAGTAGAGCTAGGAGTTAGCTTAGTTGGAAAGGAAAGAAAGACTTTCCCTTTGAAAGTTTTTGCAAAAGATTGTTGTGTAAGACTCTCATGATATAAAGATTTCATTGATTGGTGACTTCATTTTGTGTTGTGGGTAGTTGACGAGATCTTTTCGTCTTTCCAATTCGAATAGAGTAAAGTAGAATAGATTTTGCTTCCATGCAAGTAGTGTTAATTGTGGAATGCAGCATTGGTTTGAACATATCTCCCTATATCCATACCACTAGCAGGCTTGCTGACGGTAAGTCTGCCCTGCGTGGTCAACTGGCATTTCAGCACTTAACTTCGGTTGCGATTTGTGTGTCCATCTGCTTCGTAGTGAAGGGGCGTGCATGTTGAATCTCGATCTGAATATCTACCTATCCTTTGAAGATTGCATCGGCTTTGTCAGAGTTGTCCGAAGGGGAGACGATACAAAGTTTGGTTTGGAGATTGTTAAAGTTAGTTTTGCCTTCCATCCTTAGAGATAGATTGTAGGATTCCTATCCCTTTCCCTTTAATTCAGTATTTCCCGATCGACCCAAACATCAGAACAATATCGTCAAAATCATTCATCTGCTTCACTATGATTGAACAACTACGTAAGTCCCCTTGAAATAACCAGCATATACACATCAACCAACTGAGTCTATTTGCGATAAAAGGAACCTTGGAGTTGAACGCATGAACTTTCACGCAATCTTAGCATGCGGAATACTTTGATCAAGAGAGAATAGAGTGACCGTTGGACATTTTATTTTGTGCTGGCGTTGTCATAAAAAGCACGTCAACATGTCCGAACGAGCCCAAACGAAAACCAACTGATCAAGTACTGACAATCTGAAGCTGAGCCCAGCTCCATCAAGACCCTCTATCCAAACTATCAGCCTACGAGGGTCGCATAATAGGCCAATCCAGTGCTCTGAGAGATGTCAATGAGAAGGGGACATGACAGTCCGCCCCTCCTGAAATTGCTTGTCCTCAAGCAATCTCAACTCTGGATGCTCCAAAATATCCTCGCTCTCCCAAGTAGCATCCTCAACAGGCAAATCTCTCCATTTCACTAAATATTCCCGGATAGTCCTCCTACGCAACTGTCTCTCTCTGTACTCCAGGATAGACTCAGGTACTAGAATCAACTTTCCCTCATCATCTAAGGGAGGTAGAACTGCAGACGGTACCACACGATGTCCCAACGCCTTCTTGAGGCGTGATACATGAAAAACATTGTGTACCCTGCTCTCGACCGGAAGCTCAAGCTCATAAGCCACCTGTCCAACACGCCTCAGGATCTGGAAAGGACCGTAATAACGTGGCTTAAGCTTCTCTGACCCACTCTTCCTAAGAGTGGACTGACGGTAGGGCTGCAGCATGAGGTAAACCATGTCACCCACCCCAAAATACCTCTCCGTCCTCTTCTGATCTGCATACTGCTTTTGCTGATTCTGTGCCTTGGCGATATTCTCCTTGAGAGCCTTCATAGTATCCTGACCCTCCTGCAATAAGTCTCCAGCACTCGGCACTCTACTATCACTCAGTAGCAAATCAAGAAAACTCGGCGCCTCATAACCGTACAACGCCATGAAAGGTGACATCTGAATAGTCATATGGAATGTCGTGTTGTAACAATACTCACACAAATGTATCCATTTGACCCATGCCTTCTGCTGCCCTGCAATATAATTTCTGAGGTACCCTTCCACCCACTTATTCACAATCTCCGTCTGCCCATCAGTCTGCGGGTGGTAACTAGTGCTCGGAGTGAGCTCGGTCCCACAAAGTCTGAATACCTCCTGCCAGAAGTGACTCAAGAACCGACTATCCCTGTCGCTCACAATACTCCAAGGCAATCCATGTAGTCTGAACACCTCACGAAAAAATACCTCTGCTACCTGTGTAGCTGTGTAGGTTGTGGTGATCGGAAAGAAGTGGGCATACTTCGTAAGCCGATCCACAACTACATATATGCAATCTCGCCCTTGGGCTTTAGGCAAGCCCGTAATGAAGTCCATCGACAGGCATTCCCACTTCCTATCAGGAATCGGAAATGGCTGCAATAAACCTGCCGGATACGTGTTCTCTTGCTTGTTCTGCTGACAAACAGGGCACTCACGCATGTACTGAAGAACATCTGCCTTGAGTCCCTTCCATGTGAATCTCTCTCGTACCTGTCTATAGGTTTTGAAATACCCGGGATGTCCTACAGTCGGTACATCATGAAAGGCTCGCATGATTATGTTCTTCACCTCTGAACCAGGGATCAAATAAATCCTGTTCTTGTAAATGATCAAGTCATTCACAAGTGTATACCTGGTATCAACTGTCGATCCCTCAACAATACTGGAAGCCCAAGTGTCCTTGGCATACTCTGCCACAATCATATGCCTCCAATCCTCTGAAATGTGAACCATAGAGCTCAAGTATGGCCTGCATGAAAGGGCATCAGCTACTACGTTCTGTGTGCCTTTGATATACGAGATATCAAAGTCATAGGCCTGCAATTTACTGACCCACTTCTGCTGACGGTCATTGAGGTCTCGCTGCCCTAAGAAGTGTCTCAAACTGTTATGATCAGTTTTGATGCAAAATTTGCTGCCAACAAGATACTGCCTGAATTTTGCTAAGGCATGCATAATAGCAAGCATCTCCTTATCATAAATGCTGTAAAGTCGTTCTGGCCCCCTGAGCTTCCGGCTCTCATACACAATCGGGTGCTTGTCCTGCATAAGCACCGCACCAATGCCCTCACCTGATGCATCGCACTGAAGATCGAAAGGCTTCGTAAAGTCTGGTAGTGCCAATACAAGGCATGTGGTCATCAACTCCTTAAACTTCATAAAGCACTCCTGTGCCTCCAGAGTCCAAATAAATGCACCCTTCTTCAGTAAATCTGTCATAGGAGCTGCATGTCGTGAATAACCATTCACGAATCTCCGATAGAACCCACACAAACCTAGAAATCCTCGCAATTGTGTAAGGTTTGCCGGTGTAGGCCAGTCAATGATAGCGCGGATCTTTTCAGGATCCATCCGCACTCCCCCTGCACTGATAATGTGACCTAAATATAACAATTCGGTCATTCCCAAATCACATTTGGATTCCTTGGCGTACAAGGAATCCCTCTCCAGAATACTCAACACGGTCTCCAAGTGAGCCAAATGCTCCTGCCAAATCCTGCTGTAAATAAGGATATCATCGAAGAAGACCAATACGAATCTCCTCAGCAGTGAATGAAAAACCCTGTTCATCGTAGACTGAAATGTAGCTGGCGCATTAGTGAGCCCAAATGGCATCACTACAAACTCGAAGTGCCCACAATGACAACGGAAGGCAATCTTCTCGATGTCCTGCTCACGAACCCTGATCTGATGATATCCTGACCTTAAGTCAATTTTAGTAAAGTAACATGCACCATAGAGCTCATCAATCAGCTCGTCTATACGAGGTATTGGATACTTGTTTTTGATAGTCCTCTTATTCAGGACTCTGTAATCAATGCACATGCGTAAGGTGCCATCCTTCTTCTTTACCAATACAACTGAAGAAGCGAATGGTGATTTGCTAGGTCTAATATGACCCATAGCAAGTAACTCCTTTATTGTCTTTTCTATCTCATCCTTCAACCTCTTAGGATGTCTGTAAGGAGTTATCATAATGGGCTTAGCGCCCTCCTCGAGCTCTATAATGTGCTCAATGCCCCTGTCTGGAGGTCTCCCTGGTGGAATATCACTAAATACTTTATCATGCTTGACTCTCAACTACTGAATGTCCGGATGATACTCAGTCTTTTGCTGTCCCTCCTGTATAGGTGCTAATGTGCACTCGGCAGCCCACTCTACCATGTCATGGCGCATAAGTCTCTCCATCCTACGAAAAGAAATTGTTTTGATGTTGTTGTCCCGTATTGCTTTTAGGATGTGTGTCTTCCCATCAACATCAAAGCGGATTTCCATGTCCTTGAGACGAAGAGTGACTTCCTCAAGTGAATGAAGCCACTTCATACCCAAGACCAAATCAATATCTCCCATGTTAACTACATAGTAATCAGCCTTGAACTCATAATTGTTCAAGCGTAAGGGGAGATCCTTAATCATGCGTTCACACCTCAGCGTGTGCCCGTCGGCTACCTTAACTCTAATCCCTTCGAACTCTTCAGTGATGAGTCCGCGTTTTTCAACAAACCTAGCATCAATGAAATTATGTGTGGCTCCTGTATCAAGAAGGGAAATGACCCTCTGTCCTACTAACACACCACGAATCCTGAATGAACCCTCCTGCTGAATGCTAGATAGGCGTGCCTCCTGTATCTGAAGCTCTGACTCTATCTCTGCCTTAGGCTCTGAAGCCTTTGGCTTTGACTCCTCAGAACTCTCCTGCTGTTCGGAATTCTCAGACTCCGAATCCTCATAATACGCCCACATCACTCGATTCGCTTTGCCCTTAGGTCTTAGAGGACAATCGTGATTGGCGTCATAGGGACCCTTGCAGTAGAAGCAAAGCTTCTTCCTGCGTAGATCGTTAAGGGCCTCACGATCCAAAGGCGGTGCTGCTGATTTACCTTTTGAATCGTTTTTAAAATCTGATTTTTCTTTGTTAAAATCAGACTTCTCTCTGTTTCTGTTAAAACCCTTATTGTCCCTGAAAGATGAAGAACCTCTGGAGTTGAATCTACTGGACGGTGCTGCTAACTCCATACTACGAGCCTTCTTCATCGCTTCCTGTAATGAAGGAGGATCAAAGGCTTTGATCCAACCTCTCAGTGGCTCTGTCAAACCCTCCATGAAGAGTACTACCAATCGCCTCTCTGAAATGTTCGAAACCATGACTGATAACTTCTGAAAATCACCAATATAGGACTCCAAACTGCCACTCTGTCTCAACTGAGCCAAGTCTCTGAAGTAGGATTCTGGATCCTTCCTGTCGAACCGCTCAATCAATCTATCCACAAACTCCTGGTATGATGTGATCCTGTCATGCTGTAAAGTCACCATACCGTGGTGCCACCAATCGTAAGCTACTCCCTCAAGATGCAGTGTCGCATATCGGATAGCATCTCTCTCAGCCATCGGGCGTAATGTGAGGAATGTATCTAACTTACTAATCCATGCCTGGGCTGTCACCTTGCCACTACCATCGAACATCGCTAGATTGAGTTTGTTTGTAGCATGTTTTAGGTCATTGTTCTGCTGTCTAGGTCTCCAATCCTGTCGTCCTCTGCGATATTCTCTCCTCTGTGTAACAAATTGGTCAAAGGAAATCCTCTCTCTGACATCAAGTGGTACTAACTCCCACTCCTCGTTCACTGCCATAAGTGTATCTACGAACAACTCCTCATGCTCCTCACCTGCAATAGCCTCATCGTGCTCTTGTCTCACAAAAGTAGGCCTAGTGGGCTTGTCTGCTGTCCGTGAAACAGTCCTAGGTGCTCTCCGGGATCCTGCATCACTCCTGTTATCGTCACGCTGTGGTGACGGTCTCCTCTATATACCTAACCTTTGGATTGCCACTGCCAACTGCTGTAGCACATCGTTAGACTGCCGTTGACCTGCTCGTAAGTCTCTGAGAGTGTCTAAAACCTCGGCATCGTCCTGATCTCTAGGGTTATCAGGAACCTCTGTTCTCGGAATATCTGTTCTGTCAGCCATGTTTCCCGGCTGCCAGATCGAACCCTGTTGCCTGTCAATCAAGGCTCTCCTGCGAGTATAATACCTGTGAGACCCAAACTCCTGTGGCTGCATAAGATTGCTAAACCCTCAGGATGGCAGGATTTAGCTCTGATACCACTGTAGAAACCCTTGTTTCCCCTTGTTTCCGAATCTGACTGTTTTTCTGAATGTTTTGTGTATTTTTGGGTTTTTGACTGTTTTTGGGTTTTTTGCATGAATAAAGAAAGAATGCAATTTTGCAATAAATTGGAAATAAATTCACTAAAAATTATTAAACTCTGGAAATGACAGAATCTAATACCAATACCGATGCCAGTCTATTTATTTATCTTCTGAGACGATTACAATGAGTATTCTATTACATGCAAATTAAAAGGCAGTGATTTGTTATTGAAGAAACCTGATTTGCTGCAATATGGTACGGCTGCAATAAATACTCCTCTCTCCCTCCTTCTGGTGATCCTGAAAGATGTCAGGAAGATAGACGCCCCAACTGGTGAAGCTAGACTGAAGAAAAAGAAGGCGATTTGCTTGCTCTGGAAAGTACGCCTCTTTTAAATGAAGTACGGCCTGGTACAGATTGTACGGCCTAAGTACAGCAGCAGCAATAAACAAAAATGTACGGCCCTTCTAAGAATCTCCAGATTCAAGCAAAATAGGCGCCTTACTGTGGATAACTCCTCTGGATAAACTCTCACTGAAAACCTGAAGATATAAACCTCTGTGAATGCTCTGTAATTTCTTCTGAGTGAAGAAATCTCTTGCCTGGCAATAAATCAGATGATATCTCACACCCTCTGAATTGCTTTCACTGGAGATGGCTCGTTCCCCAATGCTCTGAGATTGAAACCCTTGGCTTCCGTGCTCTAATCAGACTTCATCAATTTTCAATTCGCAAATAACATAAAAACTCGATACCCAATGCAAATGCATATATCTCTTGAAAAGTGCGATTTCCTTAATAATAGGGAATATTAAAAATTCGAACTTTTTTTATTCTTTCATTATTTCAATAGTTTCAACTCAAATTTTTAATTATAAAATATAATTAAAAATTGGCCCCCTTTCATGATGGGCGACCCCCTTCAGCCAAATCACTTAAGTTATAATAAAAAATATTATAACTTTATATTATAATGCTCCACAATTAATATTTAATTAAATCCATTAAATATTAATATCTCTCTCGATATATACCCGATGCACAAACCGTCTGAAGCTGATGAACACTGAAGTGATTCTGAATGCTATCAATCCATATTGCTAAAAATAGCAGGGGTCCCACGCTGAGTGCTGAATACTGCTAAAAATAGCAACTCAGGCTAGAAGTGTCCGAACGAGCCCAAACGAAAACCAACTAATCAAGTACTGACAATCTGAAGCTAAGCCCAGCTCCATCAAGACCCTCTATCCAAACTATCAGCCTACGAGGGTCGCATAATAGGCCAATCTAGTGCTCTGAGAGATGTCAATGAGAAGGGGACATGACAGCTTCTAATCTTTTTCGAAATCTTGAAGGCAAGTTTCCAATTTTATCTAGGCACCACCTTCAACCAAAATCTTCATATTTTCTTTTTTAAAATTTTGCTTGAGCGTTGAACACTTTAAAATGTTGGAAAATATTAAATTAATCATTAAATTTAATTTTCCAACCCATTTAATCTTTGAATCGCGGCAAAATTTAATTTCGTCTAAGGCAAATTGATTATTTCTCGAGTTATTTCTCATTTTCTCCAATCATTGAATATTTTAAATAAATTTTCCAAAGTGTTGGAAAATAATTAAAAATATAAAAAAGTATTTAAATCTCCAACCCGTTTAATTATTTCCAACCCATTAAAATGTTGATACTTGGCAATATTTTATTTACTCAAGGCTAAAATATTTAGTTTTCCAATCGTTTGATTTATTCCGTCTAGCCAAGATGTACTTCATGATTTCTTTGCCAACTTCAACTTCTCGGGCGGACTTCAGGCTTCTCCAGACATTTCCCAACATTCCATACTTAGCCAAAATTTTGATTTTCTCTAGGTTGGGCGGACTTGAAGGTCTACCTGCCAATCACATCTTCTTTCCATGCCTTAGAACATTTTCTTCATGTTGAGGGGCAGACTTCATTCTGGCTTGGTCATCCCTTACTCTAGGCGTATTTTTGATCAATGCCTCAGAAATTTTCTCTACCTCCAAAGTTGGGCGGACTTCCTTGTCTTCTTTCCATTGTACCTCTTCCTATGGCGGACTTGGGCTTCCTTCTGCCAAGGGCGGACTTTGACTTGTCTTTTCCAAGGGCGGACTTGAGCTTGCTTCTTACTAGGGCGGACTTTGACTTGTCTTTTCCAAGGGCGGACTTGAGCTTGCTTCTTACCAGGGCAGACTTTGACTTGTCTTTTCCAAGGGTGGACTTGAGCTTGCTTCTTACCAGGGGGGACTTGGGCTCTCTCAAGACATGGCGGACTTCACACTTGACTGTGCCAGGGCGGACTTGAGCTTGTCTTTTCCAATGGCGCACTTCTCAGTAGGCTTGGCATTTCTCCTTCCCTTCCTATGGCGGACTTTGACTCTGGCCTACCAATCCCTACCTTTGGCTTGCCAGAGGCAAGGGCAGACTTGGCAAGATGTCTGCCATTTCCTCCCATGGGCGAGCTTCTCAAACTCTACCATTTTTCATCAAACTTTGACCATTCACCTTGATTTTTCTGTTGATTCTTCTCATTTTGGATGCGCGTTGACAATGGGACCTTGAAATGGCAACTTTCCAGAAATATAAACTTTCTAAAAATAGAAAAAGCAAAAAGCATCCCTAAAAAATTGGAACTCTAGAATGGCCCAAAAATGCCAAAAATCAAAAAAGCGAAAAAGCAAAAAAACAGAATCCCTAACAAATAGGAAGTGTCAGAATTGATCGAAAGCACAGGCGATCCTCGTCTTTCGGACCTTCTAAGCACTTCCATGACGTTTAGATACATCAACGGGTTCAAAATCTCAACTTGGCCAAAGTGACTCTCAAAAACTCAAATTTTTGAACTCACGAAATTGCCATGCAGAGGGCGAAACCAAAAGAAGTGGGGGTCCCCATTTGCAATGGGGCGATGTGTGAAATAGGTCACAACAGGATCTTACTTGGTTTTATGTGGATTAGTCCATTGTTCTGGAATTGTGGTGGCATTGCTTGAGGACAAACAATCTTTGGGAAGCGAGGATTGTAATGTCCCCTTCTTATCCCTACACTTTTCAATGGTCGATAGCTCATTTCCGGAGTCCCATGGGCTACTTGGAGGCATTTTTAGGGTTTCCTAAATTCTTGGAGATTTCTTGTCAGCTTTTCAGGAGCTTATTGTGAGTTTGTCAATATGATTTTTGGGTCTTTCTAGGTTTTCAGAGAGCTTTGGTGAGCAATTACATGCAATTTTAACAATGTCTATTTCTAGACTTACTATTTTTAGTAAGTTACGACGGCTACCCAAAATGTGCTCAACTATTGTTTTGAGTCACTATTTTTAGCAGTATGCTATTTTTAGTATGTGTTATTTTTGGCAGTGTGGTTTGGCAACAATTTAGCACTCAGTTACTATTTCTACTTTCTAGTAGTGTGACACTGCAGTGTTTGGCATCTTGATATTTTGAGCAGTGGCTTCTCCTACATCCTTGGAGTTTGAAAATGGAAGGTTTGCAACTTAAGCTAATGTTTTATTTTTGAGTTGCCTTTTGACCCCTACGCCTAGGTTGATCAACTTAACGTTGTTTTAAAAAGGGGGAAAGAGGAGTTGGACGCCTAATTGAGGACTTAAGCATTTTAAATTAAATTTATGCATATTGAGGGTGGACGCCAAAGTATGAGGGATAAAGTGTTTTTTATTAAATATAATATTGCTCCAAAAGGTGGCATCTCTTTTTGGAGGGAATTGCATTTCAAACTTCTGAGTCTTTGAGACTATATATACACCCTCTTTCCTCTCATTTGGTTATGCTAATTTGATAAAACGAAGTGTTGCCGAAATGGCGCTTGAACTCTTGGGGCTTTGAGGACAAAATCCCTCCAAGCTATCTTCAGTTTCGAGGTTGAGAGATACCTCCTAGCTGAATAGTGTTGCAGCTTCATCTCAGGGGTTGCAGTAGAGCTTATATTGGTGATGGCTTTCTTGTTTTCTTCAATTTTGAGTACTTTGATATCTTCTAATTTGGTTGTGGTGTGTTTACTCATCTTGAAGTGTTTTGAGAACCTTTGTAGAGTGATATATCAGACTTTCATATTGTTGGTTATTGCCTAGCTAACCCATGTTATTTCTCACGCCAAACGGAGAAGTTGCTAACTTTTTGTGGGTACTAATCCTATGTGTTCATGCTTGGGCACCCCTTTTCCCTGAAGTTCCATAATTTTTGGTGGAGAGTTGGATTTTTAGCTGCTGGTCGCCCTCCTTAGGGGTTGTACAGCTTGGTTGTTGGTGCATTGGGTTGCATGCCAGAGTTTTCAGTGCTTGTTAGTGACGGCTAGCTTCCTAGACTTGGACACCTAGCTCTTGGAGATCATATGCAAGTGGTTTGAGGTGATTCAGATGAGTATTGGAGGAGTTATGAGTGTATGCAAGTGGTTTGAGGCATAGTTGGAAAACTCAGCTCAGCAAAAAACTTGCCAAGCCCAAAATTGAAGAGTCAACAAAAACTCGGCAAAAACTCAACAAAAAACTCAAGAACTTAAAAAATTGCTTAGATTTCATTAGAAACACGCTTTTTTTGCAAAATTCAATGACAAGATGAATCCAATGAGTCCATAAATGAGTACAAAAGTGTTTTCTATTAATTTTGATTGACTTTTATGCAAAATGATTACAAAATCGCATTCTCATGCGAAACCCCGATGGCTAAAAGCCTGAAAGTCTGATACATGAAATCGGTAAAACTAGAACTAGAAGTAAATACTAAACACAATATTTTAGACTTTCCTCTTCCCTAGTCTGGCAGCAGCTAGGGAGGTGGTGGGTCCTCTAGTCTTGTCACGTGTGTGTGGTGGCAATGGCAGTGCTACTGCTGCTAGCTCCTTAGCTAGCATGGAAGGCTCAGGCTCAGGCTCAGGCTCGACCACCATCCTGGAAGTATCTGACTCTAGCAATGTCTCATCCACATCCTCATGAATGTCCTCCAACCCTACATCTCCTGATGCACCCACATCCTCCATCGCCTATCTCTCGAAGTCAAGGATCTCATCCATGGTAAACAATGGAGGTTACTCATCTCGCCCTGTCCAATCATTGTAAGGATCTATCTCATCTAAGTCAATACGATCCAGTGATTTTTCTTCTACTCTCTTTGTGTGCAACCAAAGGTTGTATTACACAAAGACAAGGTCATTGAGGCGCTTTCGTGCTAACTTGTTCCTCTTCTTCGTGTGAATGGCCTCGAACAAGCTCCAATTGTGCTCACAATTGGATGCGCTACAAGGTTGACATAGTATGCGGATGGCAATTCTTTGTAGATGTGGGATATTTCCACCCCAAGTTTTCCATCAAACCTCTGCAAAAAAAAAAATATTGAAGAGTTAGAAAACAAAGTCAAAGACTCAAAAGTCAAAACACATTTTATCAGATTATAAGATGCATGTGAAATAAACTTAACAGTTAAAGACCCCCAATTTTATACCTGGTGGCTAAGTGGTTCTTCCTCTCATAGCTAGCTCCGAAGAAAAGAGATTACCCCTTGCTTCCCTGTAGATATCCAACTCATTGTCAATGAGGTCTCTCACTGCAACATTGGATTCCATTCTCTGAATGCATGTTGTGAGCCCCTCCATAACCTCTCCATTAGGATCGGAGAAGCTCTCTGAGAAGAGATAATTAGGGTTGAGGAAGTACCCTGCTACATGGATGGGTTGGTGGAGTTGATTGTTCCACCTCCTATCAACAATCTCCCATATGGGATCAAATTTGAGACTATCCCCCATGTAATAACTTTTGATAGCCTCCTGGGCCCTATCCATGGCCTCATAAATATATCCCATTGGGTTTTGATCCCCATCTACCAAGCGGAGGACTCTAACCAAGGGCTCTAACACCTAGATTAAAAACACAAAAAAATCAAAGTTAGAAATTTATAATGAAAGGGTTAAAGTTAAATTAAAAAAAATATATATTTATTTTCAACTTGTGTTTAAAATTAAAATCAAAGTTTTGAAGTTACCTTCACAATCTTTGTAGCTCTTTGTGCAAACAAGGTGTCGAAGACTATTGCTAAAACTCTCTCTCCTTCGGGCTTCTTTGAATATGTGGAGTCATTCCATGCTTGACTCACAAACATTTGTTTTAAAGAGGCCAAAGAATCCAAAATGCTTTGCAATGTTAGGAAAACCGTTGCAAACCTTGTGGCACCCGATCTCACCAACTCTTTCCCTCGCATATGCTCTCTCATCAAATTAAGAACCTGTTAACGTGTGTTTTATGACAACACCAACACAGAATAAAATGTCCAACGGTCACTCTATTCTCTCTTGATCAAAGTATTTTGCATGCTAAGATTGCGTGAAAGTTCATGCGTTCAACTCCAAGGTTCCTTTTATTGCGAATAGACTCAGTTGGTTGATGTGAATATGTTGGGTATTCCAAGGGGACTTACGTAATTGTTCAACTAAGTGAAGCAAATGAAATATTTTGACTGTGATGCTCTGATATCTAAACTAATCGGGAAATGTTGAATTTAAAAGGAATAGGGGTAGGAAGTCTACAATCTATTTCTAAAGGGTGGAATGCGAGGACAGGCTTCGACAATCTTCAAACCAAACTTTGTTTCGCCTCCCTTTCGGACAACTCTGACAAAGTTGGTGCAATCTTCAAAGGATGAGTTAGATGTTCAAATTATGATTCAACATACGCACCCCATCACAACGATGCAAGTAAACACACGAATCACAACCAAAGTTAGGTATCGATATTCCAGTTGACCACGCAGGGCAGACTTACCATCAGTAAGCCCACTAGTGGTATGGATAAAGGAAGATTTGTTCAAACCAAATGCCACACTCCACAATTAACAACTACTTGCATAAAATAAAGTCTACTTTACTCTAATCTACTTTGAATTGGAAAGATGAAAGGGCCTTGCTAGCTACTCTAACAAAAGAAGAAATCACCAAGCAATGAAACTCTTTGTATTATGAGAAGTGTTCACAACAACCGATTACAAAAATTTTAAAGGGAAAGTTTTCTTTCCTCTCCAATCTAAGCTAACTTCTAGCCACTCACTAAATGCCTTCTCTCCTCTCTAGCTCAACTCTATCTCTGATTTTGTCTAACTCTTATCTCTTACAAATGAGGGGGGATACCCCTTTTATACCAAGCCCAGTCCAGTGGACGGCTTAGATTCAAATACAATGGAAGGCCCAGATTGAGCCACCTAAGCCCTAATTAGGGTCTTAGCCCTAAAAACCGCCACTGAGAGGAGTGGGGTAATGAATGCACTGGAGATTCTCCACTCCTCTGCAGGAACCACTATCCGCAATCAATGCACATTGTCCCCTTCTAGAAGATCATCATCCAGAAGGGCGTTTCCCTTCTCCTTTTCGCTGGCTGCAAACCTGATGAATCTGGCCAACACTGCCTCAACCTCTTGATCCGAAATGGGAGGAATGTGATCCAACTGAAACTCTAACACTGTAACCGTTTGCCCATGCCGGGCACAAGATTTCTTCCAGGCAACAAGGGTGTCTTGGGTGTTCTGAATAATGCTGGAGAACGTAGAAGTGTTCTCAAAATCATCCTGGGTGAAGGTCTTCACCTCATAAAAGAATGGTGTTAATCTGTTCCTCAAACCATCTGCAGTCACCTCTTCAGAAGTCAGCCTCCTAGCAAAGATTGCCTCCAACGTATTGAGGACCCCATCAAAGATATTTGTCATGGCCTTTCTGACCCTGACAAAATCCGTCTATGATGCATCATAGAATCCTCGTCCCGTGACCACTGAAGAGTACCATCCAACGAAGTCATATCTATCCCCCTCCTGAATCACACCTCCCTCAACCAAAATCTATAGAGGTGTGCTCATCAAAGCCCCTAAACGGAGAACAACTCTCGTCTGATAGATACGAGCTTCACCCCAAGCATGGTTAACCGCATCCATTCTTGCCATAATATCGGAGGCCTACCGATAGGCATGTGCAAGGTCCTCCATAAACTTCTTTGTTTCAGCACGAACGTTGGCAACCCACTTGTCTGCCTGTTGTGCCATTCTTTTCAAATCTTCTAAGCCACTGATTGACTCCCTGGAGAATTCAGCTGGAAGCTCAATCGCCGGATTTTCTTGCCCACAAGGACGGGACAAGTGTTTCACATAGCCAATCAGTGTCTTGTGCTCTACCTTCAATCTCTTATACTTGCCCTCAATATAGGACAATCTATCCTTGAGTGCCTGATATGAATTATCGCACTCCTCAACTACCTGTGCTCCAGTAGGGCGGCCAAGTTCCACAGTCGTAATCTCATAGTTCTCGAGAACGGCCTCATCCCGATCACACTCTACCCTAGGCACTGCCACATGTAATTTTCGAGAGCCATCCTCATCTGTTGATATTTTGGAGAACTTCCTGGCCATCTTCTTTGTTGGAGGTGCACTGATCCTCCTCAATAGTTCCTCCATCTCAGCTACAGGATCACTCTTCTCCACAGGATCATGTCTCATCCTGTCGCTTAGCCATTCTGGCAGCTCCTACCGCATATTTGATATAACAAAAGGCTGCTCAACCTCGGCCTCTACCTCATGAACTTCCTCCCTACCCTCGTTCTGACGAGGCTCGTCATCATCAATTGGCTCAATATGTCCTGAGCTATGGGTATCCTGATTTGAAGTAGCATCGTCCTCGAGAGCTGCCTCAATCTCCTGCTGAAACTGAGTATCAGTGGTCGTCCCTTCATCCATCTCCTGCTGATTTTCTTCCCTAGGCATGTTGATGCTTTGGCCTACTGACTCTCTACGAGGTGGCTGACTTGCCACTTGCACTGCCTGCTCTGCATTTAATTTTTCTCTCTGATCCGCAAATAGTGACACCTGCAAACTCGGAGATTGTGCCCGTGATGGTGTATGCACAGATTCCTCAACTCTCGGAGGCTCAGGTCGAACTGGCTCTTTTCCTCTTGGCTCTGGAGTGTCATCAATCTGCCTTCTCTGTCTAGCTATTGGCGATCTGTGATCTCCCATCAAATTGTATGTGAGGGGAATTGATCTACCCTTGAGTCGGCTCACATGTCGCTCTACCCAACTCCGTGTAAATGTTAAGACTGGAATACAAAGTGTATCCAAGTCAGTAATCTCCAGTTCTGACCATTCCGGGAGTGGTAAAGGTGTATCCCTCACTATTTCATAATCAGCTTGTACAACATTTATATCTTCTTCAATTTGATCTGGCACTGGGATGATCTCGCACTCCCTGATCATCACCAACGGTATCCGAGAAAACATTCTCCTCCTAACCTCGATCTCATCCACTGCACTTGCCCAAAAGTCTTCAATCTATGCCTTGTGCCTGAACTCTTCGGACAATATCCATCTAATATTTCTGTGGGGATCATAGTGTTGTCTGCTGGTATGGTAGGAAAGGTGGAAGAATTGGAGTTCGTTTTCTGCCTCCCTTGTTGCTTGTAGTGACGGACAGACTTCGTCAGAATTCCCCATGGTAATTGGGAATCCAAGTCCACCTTTCTTCTTCTTCTTTTGAATCTTATCATAGACAATAAGTTGCCTAGATATCTCCAGCATCACTATTTTGTTCGTGGGATACCGAGGCAATATGTAAGGATAAGAGGAAAATCCTTGCAGCCTTATGTAGGTGAACTTCAGAAACTGAATAAACCATCATCCGAACTTCTCAATCAGCTCCTGCGCCTCTCTAGATATTCTGTGGTGAGTCCTTTGCTGCAAGGTCCTCGTTATGTGCATGGTGAAGGCGTCATTGACCCTTTTGTAGTTGGTGGTGCTTGTCAAATGCAACTGCGGACAAGCCTCATGTATTTTGAACTAGTGGGAACCACACCCGATTGGTTCCTTATATGAAATTCCTTTGTACTTAGTCATTCGGGCTAGCATGTAGACAATGTAAGAGCTCATGTAAAATGTTTTTGCTCTCCTCGAACCACGAAGCTGCTCGTGTAGATTGTCACTGATCATTAGTGCCCAGTCCACGTAATCCTTGCCTTCCAGCACCAAGTTGACATAATAAAACATCCAAGGTTCAAAGATGAACGCTTGGGGGCATCCTCCAACTCTGCTCAACATCATTATCAAGTCACTGAACTCTTGCCTCAAATCTTCTGAGATTATTTGCTTGGGCAATTTTGTGCGAGTTGGCTTGGGCTTATTCATCCACCTGGTATTTATCAAATTAGCGCACCGGTCAAACGTGGATGAGTACATCTTTTCGGCCCTCTCCCTTGTTTTATAAATCATCTTCTCATGGACGAGTATTTCGAATGCTTCTCCAATTGCTTCCGGTGTAAGGTTGGCCAATATCTTGCCATCTAGCAAAATGACAGTCCTCTGCTCTGAGTTGTAGTAGTTGGCGCATTCCATGATTAGCTCTAGACACCAGATAGCTGGCGGAAAACTAGCAGCTGCATACAATCCGCTCCTTACAATATTATGTGAGGTAACTGATGGGTGATGGCCTCCAGTCCCCATTATTCTTCTCTTGAATGTCTCCAAGTTGAATGAGCCAATGTTTGTGTCAGCCAGCTTTCCCAACTTTGAAGAGAATTTTGATTCTGGCAGGAAGGATTTGCTTAATTTCTTTATCACTGCCTGTCTTGATGTGTTTGCTCTTGTGGATTCAACGTGGTTTCCTCTGCCTGCAGCTCTTTTGCTTGATTCAGCCATTCTGCAAAAAGCAAGAGAGTTATTAGAAAACAAGATTTTATAACAATAATATGTCACTTTTGAGGGTGCCAGCAAACTTTTAAATAAAAAGGCTGCAACACTCCGTCACTTTCAGCTGCAAACCTCAACTGTGCCTGTTTACTTCAACGGTTTAGAAGTTTCTGGTTGCAACAACACGATGCCAAATGTTGGGAAATGTTTGCTTGCAACTTTTAACTCTCAGCAAATCTAAAACTTTCTCACAAGTTCGTACCTCACTTCTAAAAACTGTACTTTCAGCAACTTATTTGCCCTTCACAAATTCGTACTTCAGCAACTTCAAACTTTAAACTTGGCAAAGCCATGCCCTTGTCAACTCAATACCTCTGCTTGCAAACTCGCACTTTCCAGCCTTAGAAGATGTCTTGCATCCAGTAATTTGTGAGAGATGTGAAAAGGACTTAGAATCTTATAGCCAAGTCGAAATCCAGTAGAGGCTATAAGCACATTTTCGAATTCCATTTTCCCCCCTTTGGCTAGTTGCAACACTTGTCATCCGGAGCATCGGAATCTTGAGCTTCTAGAATTTCGAAATTTCATCACTTCTGCATAGGTCTGCTTCATCATATTTGCTTCTTTAAAATATTAAATCAAATACCTCTTTGAACAATTTTAATTCATCTGGCTAAGTCATTTTTTTGTTTCGGCAAAATTACTCCATTCATCCAAATCGATCCTCAAGCAAACACATTTCGTGAAGACATATTCTCCTCATTTGCCTTAGAGAAATTTCCTTGAATTTGCCTTAGGAATTTATCAAAACAAGCACTAGGCAAAATTCTCTGCCAAGACGACATAAGCGAGGTGTGGAGCAAGTTTAGATCATCTCTGAATTGCAAACATTCAATACCCAGAAGAAAACCCCCTTCAGAACTCGTCGTCCTCATGTGTATTCGGATGAAGGGGTACATTTAATTTTTATTATTTCAAATAATAAAATGGCTAAGGTTCATTCATTTTCACTCTGGATGCCTTCCACACTTGCAATCCTCAATTTCTCTGCCTTGGCGCTTTCCTTGATTTTCCTAAAAATTTCTTTACTAGCTCTGGGCGCACTTCACACTTGTTCTTGAAAATTTCCAATTTCATCTCTGCCTTAGGCTTATTTTTATTTTTCCTTGTAATATGCCTTAGACAAATTAATTTTAAATCACCCATAAAGGGCGCATTTCATCTCATGTTTTAACAATTTTGCCTTGGGAAATTTTATCCTTTACTTCACAAACAAGGGCGCATATCTCCTAGCAAGGGGGAATCTCATTACACCTTTGAGCATGTTTCACTAGGTGGGGGGAGATTTCATACTTAGTAAATTTCCAAAATCACATCCCTTTGCCTTGGGCGCATTTCATGTGTCATGAGGGACACTTTGAGCGCATTTCCCCATGTGTGAAGGAAATTCTTTGCCTTAGCGTATTTCCTCTTACCTTCTCCAACTTGGGGGGGCGCATATGGCATAGGCCACTTCCATTCCTAGGCGCATTTGAGGGGTGGTGAAGGAACTTCCACGCCCTTGTGACTTCTCACCTCCCTTGGGCACGTTTAGCCTAGCATGAAGGAACTAGAGGGTGCAAATAGACTAGGCTACTTCCATTCTTGCCTTGAGCGCATTTGAGGGTGTGGACTTCCACATCAGGGCGCATTTGAAGGGTGGTGAAGGAACTTGCCACACCTTAGAAACTTTTCATGCCTCTTCCTCTTGTGGGCGCATTTGACCCATGCTCAAGGAATCCTTGGGCGCATTTAGCCTAGGCTCCTTCCACTCCAACCCTTGAGGGTGCATTTCACCTAGTGTGCAGGAAATTTCACACTTAGCAATTTTTCATCAATTTTCTCCTATGCCTTGGGTGCATTTCATGTGGTGGGAAGGAATTTCAACACTTAGAGATAAAAAATGAGCATGAAGGCAAATGAAATGCGCCCTAGGGAGGTGAAATTAGGGTTTCCATGCATCCTCCTCTATTCTGAGTTGGAGCAGGCGTGGTTGTGCTTCTACTGACTTTGCCACCTTGTTTATATTCTCTACCCAGCCTGGCATGCTATTTTTAGCCATTTGCTATTTTTAGCAAACCCTAAAATTGATCAATCCCTGTAGCTCTATTTGTCCTGAAATTCGCCTCGCCCGATCTTGGTGACCTAAGTGCCCTATTCACACTTGCCTAAGTGACCTAAGTATTTAGATTGTGCTCAAATTGTGCCAGTAGGCAGCCTGAAAGATGTTGATCTTGGTGGCGCGCTTCGTTTTGACAATTTTGCATTCCATTCTATTTATTTTTAGGCATAGCGTCGGAAACCCTAATCTGACTTGCATGTCCTCCGGACTGTTTCCACTTGGCTTTATTTTTGCTACCTATCGTTCTACTTGCTGAACTGAAGTGTTGGGTAGCTGCTAGAGTGAAAGTGCTATTTATAGAAAATGTCCGGAAAGTGGTTAATTTGATGTCGGATGAGTTTGCATGTCACAGTGCCCATGGGATCTCAAAAAACCAAGAAAAACCCAAAAAACTGGTCAACATGCGGGCACTAGCTAAAAATAGTAAGTCCCTGAAAACTAATCCATTTTGCTTGCACGACACACCACTGCGAAGCTCTCGCAAAACCCATAAGGAATATCCGGACATGCACTGAAAATTATTGCATGCAAACCCTAAAAATAGCCTCTGAAGGTTGTACCGTTGAAAGTTACCATTTCGATTTGTATGTTATACCATCGCGAAGGTCTTGAAAAACCCAGATCCATTCTCCAATCACGTAGTGGAGAATCATATGTTTAAACCCTGAAAATGGCCTCTAAAGGCTGAACTGCTAAAAAAATAGCCAGTTGTCTGAATCTGTTCAAATTTCATGTGTAGGCACCCTGAAGTTGCCTAGATACGCTGAAGTAGTAAGAATCCCGAAATCCTAAGGAAAAGGCCTCCATATTAGGTACTTACTAAAAATAGTAAGTCGTCAGATTCCAGTAAGATTTCAATGGGATCCTGCCTTGAGCCTTCTGAATGTACTGTTGCACTCAGATTTTACCTTGATAACTCTATTTGACCTCAAACAAGTCTGAAGGATAGAAACCCTAATTTCGCAGGCTCAGCTAACATCTCAACCTAGGTCAAACGACGGGACATCCCCGAAGAGACAAAAGACCAGAGAGAGAGATAGAACCAAAGCCAAAAGACCAGAATGGAGCAAAAGTTAGGGGGTCCCCGTCTTGGATGGGGTGATGTGTGAAAAGGTCACAACAGAACCCAAGGGTGATTGTAGATAAATTTTGTGATGCTCCTTGCATCATCTACAATCGGTGCCACCCAAAAAAATTTGCCTATGTCCTCCAAAAGAAGGTCAAGGCAATGGGCCGCACAAAGTGATCAAATGAGTGATGGATGTCTAATCTCAAGCATTCTCCCAGCTACCACATACGTTGTTGCATTATCTGTGATGACTTGCACCCTATTAGCAATCCCCACCTCCATGACAATTTCTCCAACAATGTACACAATGTATCTACAGTTTTTATCTTGTTGGAAGCATCCACCGATTTCCAAAACACTTCACCTTTGGAAGCAACCAAAAAATTAAGGATGGTGCGGTTTCTCCCATCCGTCCACCCATCGGAAAGAATGGTGCAGCCATATTTCTTTCATTTATTCTTTTGTTCTTCCACTACATGCATTGCCCTTTCAGTTGCATTTGTGAGCAACTTGCAAGTACAAAGTAAAATAATTAAATAAGTACAAAATTGTAATTTTTAAACCAAAAATAGCTTGAATTCAACATAAATTAATTTAAATTAAAGAACATAATGAAGAGCACAAGGATATACTGAGAGGGGGGGGGGGGCGGGGTGAATCAGTATATCAACAAACTTTTACTCTCTTACTTATTTATCAACTTCAAACTTAAACATACATCCACTATTTGATATGAACCAATTTATACAAGTTAACACAACTTTTATTGAACTGATTTTTACAAAGTAGGTACCAACCTACAGATTTATAATAAGATGATTTAGTAGGACACAACCTACAAGGAACATCCAAACCTTTATAACTTTAGTAGGCACCTACCTACAAGGAGCACCAGCCCCTAATGCAAGGCACCAACCTTGACTTGATGGTTGCAAGATGATGCCTTCAATCTGACCTGCGCTATCCCAATCCTCCAATCTGCCTTTGGTGATGAATGATCTCACACTTAGCCCACACAAGGAGATGGGACTTCAGACTTACAATCTCTCTTACACAACAACCACACCCTCCAAACTTGATCTGAGAAACAAATATATAATTTGCTCAAAGCTTGCAACTCTTGATGAAAGAACACATTAATCACAACTCTGCCTCTTCATATCTCAAACACACCTCTTTAGATGGGCCATTTATTTGTCTTAATCTTAATTGACCTACTTTAATTCATTAATTTTTTGTTTTGTGCACAAATCGATATTCTTATGTGGCACTATCTTTTATTGCTTGCCTTATTAAAGACGATCACACCACTTAACAAATCCATCTCTTCAGAAAATCGTAACACTTCATGTAGATCGCCTATTTTCATATTGTCTTATAAGAAATACGTCTTTTGGAGAAAATATGCCTTTTCAAATTGCACCATGTTTAATTATAATATCTGTTCTATTATTTTTGGAGATTAGACGTATCTTTCCAGTGAAGAAACGCGTCTTTTTATGAATGTTTTTTTTTTTTTTTTAATTTTTAAGATGAATCACTTCTCTTTAGAAGCACGCCCTTTTGAGATGTGATTAAAACGGCTTTAGGATGAAACACATCCAAAGTGAATCACGACAACTCTTCAGATTTTAAGAACTGATTCTCATACCTCTTCAAGGAAAAGACATCTTAGTTTGAATGACTTCGATTTCCATGACTCTTCAAGAGGGTCGTTCTTCTTTAATGAACTTCATTTGTCTTGATAATCAAATGATAAACTAAATGTTAATGAATCTGAATTCAACGACTACCTAGAGAGTCATTCTTCTTAACCAATCACAAAATACATATGTGAGTAATCATAAGGAGCAGTTCGTCCATTTTCTTTAACAAATTGTATATGTTAAAGATATCGAACTTGATAATCATTAAACTTGATTACATTAACTTGAAGGATCTTCAATCTGAACAATCTTATGATTTTTTTCTTTTTTTTGTCAAGTATGTTGGTATAGATAATTTCTTTTATTCTTCATGAGCTTTATCCTTCATGATGTTCATGATAACCTCCAACTATCTCAACTTGGGCACCTTCGCCATCAATGACAATATTTCCAACACATAAACTTAGCATAAAATTTAAGTTGACTAACCTCCCACTCAAATCTTTGTGAGAAGGTGGCTTGTAGCGTTTTCCCACAACTATCAATGCGGTGACCAAATTGTGCCAATAGGGACTACTTGCCACATTGAATGGTATGTTATTGAAATACCAAAAGTCTGCACATGCCATGTCGGCATGTTGATGCACCTCCTTATTCCACCTTGTAACCTCCAATGACATTTGTGCTCCTAGTGTGTTTTGCAGCACAAAAAAACTTTGTGGTGTGTGTGAAGATGTAGGTGGTGGTGGCACTCTACTTGAAGTAGAGGAAACGGGGGGCCTAGAGGACGGTGTGGCTATGGTTGTGCCATGAGTGCAAATCCGTGGACCACAAAGAGACCCCACAATGCCAATATTTTCCTCTTCATCTGACTCTATCTCCACTTGCTCGGGCTCCCGACCATGTCCACTAGCTATGGTTGTTGCTATGGCTGAGTTTGCCCTCTCCCTTTGCATTTTTCTTTCCTCGGCAGCTGAAAGTAGGGCAAGCATCTTTTTTCTAATCTCTTCTTTGCCCTATTCACAAGCCTTGGCATCACGCTAAGGAATGCCTGCAAGATGGTATTTGAGGCGATTTATGCCTCCATGATATATATTCTTACACTCACTACAAACAAATGATCCAGGTAATGGCCCCCTCACAGCATACTTCCATGCAGGGTCTCTAGCACCTAGAGGACGAATGCCTAGAACCCATGATGGTGTGGGCACCAATCGGGCAGAGCCTGAGGTTGAACCAGAGCCAGAAGCCATTATAGTGCATATTCAATCTACACAAAAAAAAAAATGTACATGTTAGATTTTTAATACAAAAAAAATTAAAAAACAACCTAAATCATTAAAAAATCTCTCTAAATTTGATTTAAATTGATACAAATGTGAAAAATGAATTATAAATTAACTAATCTAAACATTCTACACAAAAAATAAACCTAGGTCTGAAAAAATCAATAAACAGTGAAAAAAATCAAAAAAATCATTAAAAAAAAAAAAATGTTGATGAATCTTGTTTTTTGGATTCTAAATGCAAAAAACTTGTTTCTTTGTGCTCTATGAAGTTCTTTTTCAATTTGGATTGAATATTTTGCAACAAGAATGAAAGAAAAATGATTAATCAAAAAGAAAAAAGAAAAACCAAAACCCTACTTGTGATTCAAATTTGCCTTGAAAATCTGCACAAAATGGTGTTTGTCGCTCTTCTCAATGGCAGATCGTTGCAAATGGTCTCTTCTTGCTTGGGGGGGAGGGTTTGGTCTCCACACACAGCCACAATGCTTTTTGAAATGAAATAAAACTCAAAAAAGATGTTTTTGCCTTTTGTTCCTGTGCAGCCGAATTTTTCCATCGGACCTGCAAGTTTTCGACGAATACTCGCCGAGTTTTTCAAAAAATTCGCCAAAAATGACTTGGCGAGTAAACATCAAAAAAACTCATTTTATAAAAAGACTCGCGAGTTTTTTACGACTCGGCAAGTCTTCCATCTTTGGTTTCAGGTGATTCGGATGAATATTGGAGGAGTTATGAGTGTTTGAGGATGGTTGGTTGGTGTTCGTGCTCGTTGTCCATTTATATCAGACTATTGTTACAATTATATCAGACCTGATATAACCTCATACTTTCATGATTTATGTTGCCTAATCACTCTCATGCTATGCTCCACGGGGTTTTGGGGACGGCGAGTACCCGGTACGCTGGGACGAGTTTCTGGTACGGGGGTACTTTTGGGTCATTTTTTAGGGGACGGCTGATAAAAAAATAGGAATTTTTTTTAAAATATAGAGAAATTTCAAATGTTCATAGCATAACATTGATAAAACATTCATTCTAGACATTGTATAAGCTTATTACATATCATTAGACTTGAATTGAGATTTCACATGAGAAGTGACAAACAAATTAACATAATTCAAATGCTTTTCATTATCAATGTGCATACATATCATATAAGAGTCTGATAATTATAACCAAAATGCCCAAAGGCTCAAAGTCTCAACTATGAAATGACATGATAAACATAAAACTAAGAAAATCTATCACTGTCGAGTGTCCCTAATCAGCAAAAGGTAGGTCTAAATCAGCATTGCTCTCGTCATCGGAGCTTATATGACACTTACATTAGGTCAAGTGTGATGGGGCATCCCTTGTGGGCCTGCCCATAGCTTTTATTTTATTAAAAAAACTTTGACTTTTAAAAAAAAAAAACATTTTTTTCTTTGCTGGGCCATAGGGTACTGTTAGCCATACCCGGTACGGTTGGGGTACAGCTGGGCAATACCGGGTACTTCTAGTAGTACCCAAGTCCCCTAAAATCTGGCTAAAAGTCCCTTGGAAGTTTCGGGTACTTGGAGGGCAAAAAGGGACGGCCAGGGTACGTTTCCTAGCCGTACCCGCGTCCTCGTTTCGCACCCGGTACAGGAAATAGGGAAAAAGCATAGGGGACGCGTCCCTGTGGAGCATAGCTCTCATGTTGCAAGGATAGCTTATTGTTTCATTGGGCAATCATTTTGATATGTATTTCTCATGTTTTACAAGTATCGGACATCATATTGTAACGTTGATTTGGTTGTACCAAACAGCGTAAGTTGTTGGTGTTCTTTGATGACTTGCTCATATATAGCAAGACTTGGGAGGATCATTTGAGGCAGGTTGATGAGGTCTTGACTATCATGGAGGAGTAGTCACTATATGCTAAGGCCTCAAAATGTGAGTTTGGCCTTAGAGAGATCTTGTACTTGGGGCATGTGATCAGTGCACAAGGAGGTCAAGTTCACCAAGAAAAGATACAACAATACTTGATTGGCCAGCACCCAAGACACTTACAAAGTTGTGAGAGTTCTTTGCATTATGCAACTACTACAGACGCTTTGTGAGAGGGATTTCACAATTGGGAGCACCTTTGACAGATCTCACAAAGAAGGGTGCATTTAGTTGGTCCGATGAGGCACAATGAGCTTTTGATAAGCTCAAGGAGGTGATGAGTAGTTGCCCAGTGTTAGCAGTACCAAATTTCACCCAACCATTTGTTCTTGAGTGTGATGCTTTGGGTGAAGGTATAGGAGTGCTCCTAATGTAGAATCGACACCCCATTGCTTTTGAGAGCCGCAAGTTGAGGGCACCTGAGAAACTTTACTCCATATATGATAAGGAGATGCTCACCATAATGCATGCTTTGGCAAAGTTCAAACAGTACTTGGTGGGAGGAAAGTTTGTGGTGAGGACTGACCACAATAGCCTCAAGTAATTTTTGGCGCAGAAAGACTTGAACGAGAGGCAGCAGAAATGGGTCAGTAAGATACAGGCCTATGATTTTGATATAGAGTATGTGAAAGGGAAGAAGAATGTGTTGTTGCCGACGCCCTTTCCAGGAAGCTTGCCGCTTGTTCACTTTAAGAAATTTCAGCTAATTGGAAGTCCCTTTTGTTAGTTGAGTACTCCACGAACAAATTTGCATGTGAGGTGATGGATGGGCGGATACAGGATGATAGGTATCGAGTTGTGGACGATGTGATCTTCTACAAGGACAAGATTTACTTGGTGCCTGAGTCTAAGTTGAAGGAGAAGATACTGCAAGCATCACATGACACTCCTCTAGCAAGCCATCAGGGCTATTTTAAGACATACAGACAAGTCAAAGAGAGGTTCTTTTGGAGGGGCCTCAAGGAGGATGTTTTGAGACATGTCAGGGAGTGTGACTTGTCAGCAGAACAAGTTAAAGCATACGCATCCAGCAGGATTATTGCAGCCATTGCCCATTCCAGAGAGGAAGTGGGAAAGCATTTCCATGGACTTCATCACAGGTCTACCCAAGGTGCATGGGAGAGATTGTATCTATGTGGTGGTGGATCGGTTGACGAAGTATGCCCACTTCTTTGCTAGTCCTACAGAGTACAAGGCTCCACAAGTAGCTAAGTTGGTTTTTAGAGAGATCTTCAAGTTGCATGGGCTATCTAGGTACATAGTCAGTGACAGAGATAGCAGGTTCTTGAGTGCATTTTGGCAAGAGCTTTTCAGGTCAGCAGGTACTGAGTTGACTCCGAGCACAAGTTATCACCCTCAGATAGACGGTCAAACAGAGATTGTGAATAAGTGGGTTGAAGGTACTTGCGCAACTATATTTCGAGGCAGCAAAGAGCATGGATTAAGTGGTTGTACTTGGGAGAGTATTGCTATAATACCACTTATCACATGTCTATTGGGATGTCTCCTTTTAGGGCTTTGTATGGATATGATGCATCACCATTCATAGATTTAGCTTTTGGAGAGAGCAAGGCCCCTAAGGCCAAAGATTGGATTCGGGAGAGTAAGGACATCCTGAGAGCACTCAAGGACAACTTGCAGATGGCACAAAATCAGCAAAAGACTTATGCTGATAGGCACAAGGTTGAGCATAGTTTCAAAGTGGGTGATATGGTCTACCTTCATTTGCAGCCCTATAGACAATCTTTTATGAAGTTGAGCGGTGCGGAGAAGCTTAAGCCCAAGTTTTATGGACCATACAGAGTTATCAAGCGTGTGGGAGAGGTAGCATATGAGTTGGAGTTGCCTGAGAGAAGCAAGATTCATAATGTATTTCATGTTTTATGCCTCAAGAAGACACTTCGTCAGCATGCTACTTCTTCATGAGAGTTGCCACCGTTGGATGAGGAGGGACAATTGGTCCTCATTCTCGAGAAGATAATAGACACCCAGGAAAAGAGATTGAGGAATCAGGTGGTTAAGAGGTATTTGGTGAGATGGAGAGGTTTGCCAACAAAGGATGCCACATGGGAAGATGAGCAGATTCTTCAGCATCCCAATTTGCAATTGTTTGGGGACAAGCAATTTCAAGAAGGGAGGACTGTAATGTCCCCTTCTCAGTAGCCACTTGGAGTGCGTTTTAGCCTTTAATTATTCCCAAAAGGCTAAAAAGAGATTTAAGGGAATAAATATTAAATTAATTATTTGTAAAGTTATCTCAATAAAATAATATAAAAAATATAGCTTTATATTTAATTAATTTAATAAAGTGACTAAAATAAAATGTTATATTATAAAGTCACTTAAAGAATAAAATAATATTATTTTGCTAGAAGGTTCTTGGAGGTGATTGTAAATTCTTTATAAGGAGCTTTTGTAGGCCATTTTGATATATCTGGATTTCATCTATTTTCATGCCTATGAGGTATAAGCTTGAATGCTTGCATTGCTAGAGGGTTTGAAGACTCTACAATGCCGGTTTCAATTGTGAAATATCAACCCTAGCTGGATTTGTGTGGGAGATATCTCAGTCTCTCAATTGGAACAAAATTTTGTGGCCTTTGGCCAAATTTTGGATTGACAGGAGGAATCGATTTGAAGAAATAAATTCTCAAATTTTGAAGAAGTCATTTTCAGTTGGAGTTTGATATTTTTGCATCTTGAGGAAGTCGATTTTGCTGGTTGTGATCATCATTCTACATCACAGCCATTGGACGATTTTTGAGAGCATTGAAAGGGCTCGATTTGGTGTCATTGGAGGGCAATTTGCAGCTCATAGAGAAGGACGATTTTTATTGTGCCTTGTGGGGGAAAATCATAGATATTGCTGGTTCGATTTGATGATAAAAGGCAGATAAAAATTAATCTTTGCTTCATACATGATCACTGGCCTTCATCAATCTCAATCGCTGCCATTTTGCATGATAAGGACGGCTTCTACAGGGGAATTCGATCACTTTCAGATTGCTGCAATCACAGTCACCAGGTGTCACTTTCAGGTTCCAAACATTTGATTATAATCTTGCATATTTAGGAGTATTTGCATTATAAAGGTTGAGTCTAAATCGCTGTCTTAAACAGTGACCCTTTGATGTAATCTTGACATACATTTGTAATCAGATTTGCATACTTGAACTCTATCGAGTAGGACTGAGTTTCCATATCATTTCCAGCATTTGTAACAAGTTGGAACAAGTTAGATTTCATTGCAATATCATATTGGAGGAGTTTCGAGTTTGACAACAAAATGTTTGTTAAAATGCCTAACTGCTGGAGGTGTAGAATTGCATAAATTTCAGTCATTTATATGCATTAGAAAATACAAAATAATATTGCATATCATTTCTATTGCATTGATAGACATCTAGCATTGTTAGACAAGTGTTTGAGCATCATTTGCATCATTCAAAACCAAAACAATTCAATCAAAAAACCATTACTAGCAGCTATCAGTTTGCACACAAGTGTTTGTCAAAATTACTAAGGCAGAAATTCAGAAATTTTATATCAGATTTGGCAAGGCATTTTACATGGTTCGCCCAGGTTCGGTCTGGATTCTCTTGGGTTTTGCTTAGGCGAATCAGACCCAAAAATGAAGGATCCTAGCCAAACCCATAGGCGAATCGGCCTAGGATCCGAACCAAGAGCAAATCAGAACCCAAACCCTGGCTTCCAGAGGCGAATCCAGTAACACAATTTAAATAAATAAATAACACATTAAAGTAAAAACTTTTAATTTAACTTTAATATTAACGTTACTTAAATGAAGCTCTAACCCATGATAACTGCTAGGATAAACCCAAGATAAAAATCCGCTAACATCCCTGATATGGAAATACTACCAACTGACCAAGTCGCTCACCACCCTGTGACTTACTAAAAATAGTAAGTATGGACAAAGTGTTCGAATAAGCTTTGGAAAGCACACTGCAAAATCCCTGGAATACACTAAGCTGGGTAACACCAATTAAGCACAAATGGTTGACTGACAAGCCACAAACGCCCTCAAAGGAGCTAACCATCCTATTAGTCTACGGGAACCAAGTGATAGACTAACCTCAGCAACTAATAACTACCTAGGAAAAGGGGACATTACAGCTTCTGTGAAATGCAACCTTGGAATTCACACAATTTTTCATTCATGCTAAGACTAAATAAGGATGCAAGAGAAATAGTGCATTGTTTTATGGAGTAATCGGATGTTTAAAACTGCAAACTCTTTGCCTCTTAAACTCTCATGTGCTATTCTTTGCCAATCAAAACTTTCAATATTATTTAGACTAATTACCAAATTTAGAAAACTATAACAACCAAATTAATTATAAAATACACCACAAGGTTGTTTAATTTGAAAAATAAAATTAAATATTTTTTCAAAATATAGCCTTTACTACCATATTCCTATACAACCTTTACTACCATATTCTTATTTTTCTAAATGGAAAGATCTCTCCAAGATTTACTCCCGTAGGGAAACACCAATGTTGGAACATTAATCAAACTACGCAGCCGCTCTCGGAAGAACATTGCAATTGGACATGTGAACAAACAACTCTTAAATCAAAATTGCATAATTTTAAAATTTTGCAGCCCTGTGCTTTTCCAACTTGGAAATATACTAAGATTCAGAACCTTTATCCAACACATTAAAATAAATCAAAATGTCAAGCAGAGAAAACAACTACTACCTGCAGCTGTGCTTTGATTTCAAAAATAAGAAGACTGTCCAGTTTTTTTAGTTCTAAGTAAATAAAGAGGACTTCATTTAATTACCTAACGGTTAGTAAACAAACTGAACAAAATAGACAGCCAAAACCAAGTTATGAGTGACAAATGAAATTAATAGGTACCTCAGAAGAATCTTCGTTGTCTACTGAAGTAGCTCTGATAGCTTTTCTGTAGGTTTTACCTCCCAATCTGAGAGAAATTCGGTGAACAATGCTGACAGGATTTACAGAGCAATAAAACTCGGGTTTCGGACTACGCAACAAATGTTTGTATGCTACTAAGTTTGGGGGACTAACCATAGAATAAGTTTTGCACATCGTGTTCATTCTATTAGGCAGGCACAGGCCCGCCATCGCCATTTCTTGTAGATCAAAACAACAGTACAATGAAAACCCTAGCAAAACCTGCTTATGTAACAACAATCATAAAGCCAGAACACTAGTAAAATTCAATATTTAATAATGGGTTATCTACATCCATGCTCAAATAGAAGCGACATTGATTCTATCTAATTTACTCTATTTATAATTCCGGTTACTCTAAATGTAAATCATTAATCATGACGGAGATTTATCCTGGTTGCAGTTACGTCAGGTATATCTAGGCCGAAAGTATTGTCTTTTAGTTCTTGTCATTCCATGGCCATACAAAGTCCACGACTATATTGGTTTAACCAGTGCGTGTATTTACTTTCATAGTTGCCAACAATAACTCAAAACGTCTATTACGCATGTTAATTTAATTGAGAACGAAACATTTAACAAGGAATGGGAAGAGAGAATACAGATGTTTCTACTGGTATAGAATATCATAGGAGGTATGGGTATGAATTTTTCACAATCTATAAATTTACTGGAGTATTTTTGAATTCAATTCTCACTTTAGTGATGATTGATTATTGAATGTGATATGAAATGTCAGATATAAAAATATATACGGTTAAATCCAAAAGTACTTTATATAAAATAGAAGATTTGTAATATTAAAAGAGGTCAAAAATAGTTTATGGGTTAACATATTTTGTTATTTTAGTTTTCTTAATTGTTTAATCTTTTGTTATTTAATTTGATAATGAATTCTCTTGTTTTTTTAATTATTTTTTCTTTGAATAAATCATGTGAGGATATTGTTGATAAAGTACTTGTATGATAGGAAAAGAGGTTATTGTAAGCTTGTAATGTGTTCTCCAAACACACTCTATTCAAATTATCCATGCTAGCATAGATGGATCTCTCTAAGTCCCCTGTAATGAAACTCTTTGAACTATGGATCCCTTTTTCGATCCATGAGGTTCCCTTCCTTCAATTCTTGAATCATTCCCTTGATCAATGTAGCTCAATGCTAGAGTGGCAGATGTCATGATAGATGCATAAATCATCATTTGACATTAGGCATCTTCATAGTGTTTGTTGCCTCTTATTTCTTGAATCCAATTATCTTTAGCCCCTCTAAAGACCTTCTAGCACTAATATCCTAGTTTGAAAGACTCTTGTTTCCCATAGACCGCTTGTTTACATAGATCCCATGTCTTCTTGTCAATTGGTCTTGTAACTCTTTGTATTTATGGTGACTTAACAAGTCAAATGTCCATGTCATTCATCGTCTATCTAATAATGTGGGTTGTCCTTCTCCAAGATGTTGATGTCATAGTGGGTCCCACTTTCCTACTTCTTTTCATTTCACAAACTCTCAAGGTTGTAGCCATGCTAGCATCATTTAAACTACACCAATCATTGATCTTTTAGATATATATGATGGTGTTACTACTTTTACACCATTCTCTTTTATGTGTTATTAATCTCAATCACTTAGTGGACCCTACCTTAAAATGCCCCCTTATGATTCTAGGAATTATTGAGCCCTTATTGACAACAAATTGGTTTGAGATCTATGATATTTTTATGTTGCATTATCGTTTGCCCTACTATAATGGATTAGGAAGAGACTTGGAACATGTGTGATGGATTTCAAATTAATACAATAGAATACATAATACATAAAGTAAAATAAGCATACATCCATACACACCAACTCCATATATTTCTCATATATCCATTATCTCGCATATCTCCCCCCTCACATCTCTTTAATCCTCATCTTTGCATAATCCACTTTCCACCACCCACACTCCAAAGGCATTGTTGTCACATAAAACTGCACCTTGTTGAACATAACTTAGAATTCTAATGACACAATTAAAATGACCTCAAGGTGTGGGACCTTGCAAATTGAGGTCAAGTCTCAAGAGAAGGTCGGCTTCCTCTTTTGATCAAAGTGCAGATGTGTTAGTCCAATCCAACACATGAAATCCTACCATTACCCTACTCTAACCAAATCATAGAGGAAAAGGGATAGAAGGAATGCATAAAAGGGAAATGGGGGTGATACACCAAGATAGAAATGTGTTTCTTCCTACTTCAGAGAACATCATAAACCAATGAAATAGCCAAGAAACTCACTAAAACATGAAGGTAAGTGAAATTTACTCAAACATACAAGAGATAAGAGGAATAATGGCTAGATTTTATTAGCATGAGGCATAAAAGAAATCTTTACAGTTGTAGAATGTGAAATGCAGTGTCTTCTAGAGAAAAACCTTAGAGGAGCCAAAGGAAGAACCCTTAAAAATGTATACAATTGTTGCATTTATAGCGCATGCATAACTAAGATGACTTCAAAGCAAACCCTAACCCTACTAGGGTTAGTAGTCAGCAAAAATTTGATTAGATTGAGGATAAAGGAGTTGGCCATCAAATCTTGTGTTGAAGATAGGCCTAGAAAACCATGATGCACACAACATGCCTCTACATTAAATGTTTTGTTAGTGTAGCAAAGAGAGCTCCTATGAAATTCACCCTAAATTTTGGTTTGCAATAGAAAAGATGTCTTTGTCATACATAAAGAGGTATGGACATCGCTTTTGTATTGAATATGGTGTGGAAAACTATGGAATATAAGCCTTGTAGTGAGAAAATTTCATCCTCGTAGCTGAGAATGTCACTCAACCATTATTGCAAGTGCTCCCATGAAATGGCATGCTTAGCCGTTGCAAAGATTTGAATTTGAGTCATTTGAGTATAGATGAAGAGTTGAGATTGAGGATTTGGGCTTACTTTAGCAAGTTTAAAACATGACCATCAATCTACCTTTTTTATAAGATCAATGACCCATGCACCTCCTCAAACCAACACAAAACACTCAAAGGCATCCTCCAAGGAGAACACACTACAAGGAAGTAATGTGCTCCAATGAGAAAGTGATAGACATCTCATTTTCATGAGTTCACAAAGATGGTGAGGTAGGTAGAAAAAGAGCCCATGAGTTTGTGGAATCTTGACATGTGGCAACATTTCAGGGAACCGCGAGAGCAAGAGATGAAAAAATAAAGCTCCACTGATAGTATTGTTGGCAAAACAAGGATAGACAATTAAGAGGGGGGGGTGAATCAGTTGTTACAGAAATTAAGCTTATTCAACCTTAAACAACTTTTAATCTCATATTTGATAATTAACAGTGAAAGCATAAATCAACAACACATCAGAGACACATGAACACCAAGATTTTTATACGTGGAAACCCTATTAGGCGAAAAAACATGGTGGATGTTAGTCCACAAGATTATACCCTGTTAGAAGTATAATGAAAGAAATTAATAGGGAATGCACATGCATTCAGGCACACTACCTAGAGCTCACTGCTCAAAGGGAAGGCTCACTGCCTTACATAAGACAATCAGATTAAATCCATCTGATGAGGTTGAACTGAGAAATTAGCTTCTACAAAATCTTGATTATAGTTTCAGTTAGGCACAAAATCACTTCTTCACACTTCGCTCAATCTCCTTCACACTTTGCTTTGCACTTGAATGATCTAATCTTTATTCGCACATATCTTGCATATACTTCACATACATTCATCGAGCATACTCTGAGCATACTTTAAAATGAGTAAACAATCTCTCTTATATATCCGCTACACAGATTTACATCACCAACTTTGTCAGCCAAAAATAAAGAATAAATTACAACTGTCGGCCTCAATACATGAACAAATCTTAATGCACACCAACCTAAGTTGGTCACAACATAGTGAGGACCTAAATCAACATCCTCGAACATGTCAAACAATAAAATATTAATCCATAAGGATCTGCAACACACTACCACCATCATGTCGGCCAAGAACATGAAAACCTTAAGCACACAAGGAAAAATCTTCAATTACGAACACACCGATCAACACGGACGAACCACACTGATAGAGCACGATCTAAAAACATCACGAACACCTCAGAAACATACACAACAACTCAATTCACCATAATTGCAATCTCATCTTCCAAAAACACCTGCTATAGTAACTGAATAACTGTAGGAACACAAAACTTCATAACTTCCTCAAACCTTGATGTGTACCACTGAAAATTTCGAACAACATACTAGATAAGCTCAGCAACAAACCCTTTAGTGCGCACCTCCTGATCATCAATGAACACAAATTTTCATCACTCTGACCTTCTCAGCTTTATTGGCTACCTACAATATATTTATTATAACTTTTTCAATATCCTCAACATATACATCCTTCAAAATCACCAATGCTAATAGTGTTGACATCAATGACAACCACATATCAGCAACAAAACCACAACATCCAACAAGTAGATCCCTCCACAAAACATGGTGATGACACTTGGTAGCATTTCGGGGTTTCGATGAAGAAATAAGCTAGCCCATCATCGCCTTGCGAAGGCTTTAGCCTCCATGATGAAAATTAGCATGTGCTCCAATACGTGTTAGCCTTTTGCTAACTCGCTCAAAGAAACAAGTTGGCCCACCATCACCCTATGAAGGCTTTAGCTTTCATGATACATAAAATAACGTGTGCTCCAATACATGTCATCCTTTCGCTAACTCACGGGAAAAAACAAGTTGGCCCACCATCACCTCATAAAGGCTTTAGCTTCTGCGATACATAAAGACCTTTGATGCATATGCCTTAGAAACAACTTAAGACTACTAGGAGCTAAGGGGACCAGTCGCAAATGATGGAAAAGGGCTTAATAAACATTATTAGTAAAACATTAGACTCTAATTTATTTACTTGGAGTGGGACACGTGTTGTCATTGCAGGGACTCACAATGGGAGAAAATGACAAAATAAGAGCCTCCCTGAACTGAAGGAGCTATGTGATATATCGATGTGTGTCTTGTTGGGGCCTAAGAAGACTTAAGACCATAGAGTGATACATTTAAAATATTCAAGAAAAGGGAATGCTCGGTTGCCTAACACAAGGGGTCGGTAAACACATGGGGATAAAGCCTTAAAGTTGTAACTTAAGTAGCAAGTGACCCCAATAACCGGTCAACACGAGATTATAATAAAAGTACAATGGATTTCATCCAAACCTATGGTTTTTGATATTTTAGATTGCAACTTGGTAAGAGTGAAAGGCAACTAATATAGGCATTTAAACATATGCACATTTGAAATTTTTCAGATCGATTTTTTGTAATGGATCATGCAAAAAAGGATGGGTGGCACAAAGTTTCAACATGATGGTGACTTCTACAGGATGATTTCCTATTAATCATGAATTCTAGAGGCCTTATCAATCCATTGGACATAGAATCATAAGAGAATTCTTCAAAAACTAGGCCTCTCAAAAGATAAACAAAACATGTGCAAGTTGCACTTGGAGGAAAGCAAAAAAACTAGAAACCTACATTCCCTTAAGGAGAATGCAAGGTGTGCAAGCACTTCTTGGAAAGTAAAATAACTAACTAATGTGTACATGGGAAAAAATTTGAATGCAACTGCAAAAACCTACCTCTACCAAAGACAAACCTTCTAAAGGAGTTGATCTCCCTTAGACCATAGTTGTAAACCTCATCTAGCTACAAACATTGAAAACACCTACCTGTATTTAAGGAGCTACACAAAATACCTACACAGTGAAGAATTAGCTCACTCTAAACTTTCTCACTACAGGAAAACCATAAGATGTAGGTGTCAAGTCCATCTGACATTGGTGCCTTAGGTGAACATATAACAACAAGGCTAAACCTTTCTACAGATGGTCCAACATCCAAAAGCAAACCTTTTGTAGAGGGAAGATAACTCTCCTTACAAATTACAAGGATAGGCCAATGTCATGATCGTTTACCACTTCA
The DNA here is from genome assembly GCA_007115665.2 of Sequoiadendron giganteum. Classification (NCBI taxonomy): domain Eukaryota; kingdom Viridiplantae; phylum Streptophyta; class Pinopsida; order Cupressales; family Cupressaceae; genus Sequoiadendron; species Sequoiadendron giganteum. Next base: position 31,572,903 of record CM021109.1, on the reverse strand, counting down.
TTGCATGAACTGAAACAAAAATAGAACATTTCCAATTCATATGGTGATGCAAAGTATGTTGAGCTTGTTTTTTATCTTCACTAATAAGACCTTCTTCCTACATCTCAAATGAAAAGCTTTGGAGCTCTGACATACTATAAAATTGAGCAACGAGAGCATCACTCTCCCGATAGATGTGTGGTTGCTCAATGTGGGATTTTTTGTATGTTGGTCCCATGTGAAGCATTCTAACTTAGTCACATTATCCCTAAAATCAAAGGTCGCATCTTCATCGTGAATAAAGACCTCATATTCAACATTGCTACATTTAGGGATAGCAAAAAGCCAACATACATCATAATTACACATGTTGATGTACACTTCATCAACACATACCTCAGATTTGTGAGACACTTCAAGTGAAGAACTGGATTCTTTAGATTGTCTCGTTGTGTTCATTTCCTCTTCTTGGTGATTTACTGCAACAAGAGCAAGATCCTGGCATGATGAATCATCATATCCTTTGCTGCAATATCTTTAGGGTTGTGTTGCTCATGATTTTCCTCTTCTTTAGAATCACATACCTCAACACATAGGGGATCTTCATCCAATATAAAAAAGGTTAAGCAAGTCTGTTGCTACTCCAAAACTTTGGATTCATCCTCACTCATTAAGCTAGAATCAAGTTGTTCAGGGGCTTATGTTGATGTAGAAATAAGTGAGCTCTCCCCCTCATTGTCAGTGATGATCAAATCCTCCTTTGCATCATCCTTCTTTACTTTGTTCAATATCTTGTTGCTGCAACTGATCATCTTCAAATTTTTCTTGCAATAGCTCAAAACACTCATGCTTTGGAGCATATGAAGGTTCATTAGCGATAACCACCTCGCCCCTAACTTGATACCTCTCCCTCCTTTTTTCTTCTAACCATTTTGGGTCCCATACAACTGGTCCACCCTTGTAAATTGAAATAACAATGGGGGGGAGCAACATGGTTTGAAAGATATTGATAAGCTTGTGTGGGTTTTGGAGGGGGTTGTTCATCAAGAACAAAAGGTTGAGCCTCCTCAAGAATAGATTCTTGTGAAGCGCGAAGGCTCTCAAAACTTGGGATCTCCACCATAGGATATTTTCTTGATGGTTTAAGAGGTTCAATAGGAGTTTCAAGAGGTTTATTAGAATTCCTAAAACTTACAAATTTATATTTATAGACCTCCTCTTTAATAGGATGTTCTAGAGGATTTATGGGAGTTCCAAGAGGCTTCTTGGGGTTTCTAAAACTCACAAAATTATATTTATAGACCTCTTTCTTAGCAGGTTTCCCTTGGGCTACTAGAGGTGCTTGCCTAAGTTTCAGACCATTGTGCCAGAGCAAGGGCAAGCCTTAGCTGCTCTTTCCTAGCAACAGTTTACTTTGCAATATACTCCTCTTGTTGCCTCCTTTGGGTCTCCATTTTTTATTCATATCTCCACTGAGCTTTCATCTATTGTTGTTGATAGTGATTTTGATGGATAAGCTCATCTTGTTGTGGAAAATATTCATGTTTTCCTTGATAGGCTTGATGAGCCAATTCCTCCTACTACTCCCGATACTCTTGTTCCTCTATGATCTAATCTGACTATCTATTGAGATCCATCAAAAGGATTTTGAGTTCACCTATCTCTGTATTGCCAACATTTTGGAGCTGACTAGGAGAGTAACAGGGTTGATTTGAAAAAATAAGGAGCCTCTTGGGGCTGAACTTGAGCATAGGTTGGTTTCTAAGAAGATTGATCATATGGGGATGGGTGGTAAGCATTTGGAAAGGATTGATAGCCCACTGTAGCAAGGCTCTAAGAAGCAAAAGTGGTGGCATTTCTAGATTGACATTGTTGATGAGAAGGGTCAAAGTTGGCATTATCATGATATGGGGGAGTGTACATGTGACTTCCATAATAGTTTTCTATATTTAAGCATGGTAAGAGTAGGAATTTTTTTTACAATTATTTAAAACAAAGCAGAGGTTTGTCTAAACATAGAAAAAAATTGGGTAAGTTTATAGAAAAAACACCCAAGTGAATTACAAAGTCACTATTGGTTTCAGATTCACCAGGTGCTTGTATGATTGTCCAATGATTGTAGCTACTAGGAAACACACCAATCTTCTTAGTATAATGAATTAAGGCTCATTAAACCTATCCACACATATGAATTTGTACTACTTGAACTAATAGATTTATCTTAGAGTTGTCATGGTGTTTGAAGATATGCCTCAAAAGGCAAGATGCAGTAGAGAAAACACCAAATTCTTTAGTGGAATGAGATTAGAATCCCATAAAACCAGTCCTAGCAGGCGTGCCAAAAATTGTTGTAACTTAAAACTACACCTTGCTAAACATAGGTTCAACATTCTAATAACACAATTAAAATGACCTCAAGGTGTGAGACCTTGCAAGTTGAAGTCAAGTCTCTAGAGAAGGTTTGCTTCCTCTTATGATCAAAGTGTAGATGTGTTAGGCTAACAGAACACATGAAATCTGATCACTACCTTACTCTAACCAACTCATAGAGGAAAAGGGATAGAAGGAATGCATAAAAGGGAAATGGGGGGTGATACGCCAAGATGTAAATGTGTTTCTTCTTGCTTTAGATGACACCATAAACTAATGAAATGGCTAAGAAACTCACTAAAACATGAAGGTAAGTGAAATTTACTCAAACATGCAAGAGATGAGAGGAATAATGGCTAGATTTCATTAACATAAGGCATAAAATTAATCTTTACAATTGCAAAATATGAAATGCAGTGTTTGCCAAAGAAAAACCCTTTAAAATGCATATGATTTTTGTCTTTATAATTTAGGCATAACTGAGATGACTTCAGAGAAAACCCTAACCCTACTAGGGTTAGTAGTCAGTAAAAATTTGATCAAATTGAGGGTAGAGGAGCTAACCATCAAATCTCATGTTGAAGATAGACCGAGAAAACCATGATACACATGCCATGCCTTTGCATTGAATTTTTTGTGAGTGCAATAAAGAGAACTCCCATAAAATCCACCTTGAAATTTGGTTTTTAATATAAAGGATGTCTTTTTCATACATAAAGTGATATGGGCACCACTTTTGCATTGAATATGGCATTGAAAACTATGGAAGATAAACCCTACAACCAAAAAATTTGATCTTGGTAGCTGATAATGTCACTTTTCCATCACCTGCAAGTGCTCCCATAAAATGGTGTGCTTAGATATTGTAGAGATTTGAATTTGAGTCATTTTATTAGAGATGAAGGGTCAAGATCGAGGTTGTAGTCTTATTTTAGCATGTTTAAAATGTGATCGTCAATCTGCCTTTGTTATAAGATCAATGACTTGTGTGCCTCCTTAGACCAATTAAAAACACTCCAAGGCATCCTCTAGGGAGAATTTTCTACAAGGAAGTAATGTGCTCCAATGAGAAAGTGATAGATGTCTCATTTCCATGAGTTCACAAAGATGGTGGGGTACATAGAAAGAGAGCTCGGGGGTTTGCAAAATCTTGACATGTGGCGATATTTTAGGGACTTGTGAGAGCAAGAGATGAAAAAATAAAGCTCCACCAATAGTAGAACCCTCCATAAAACAACATGGTGATGACACTTGGCAGCATTTCGGGGTTTCGAGAAATAAGCTAGCCTACCATCGCCCTATGAAGGCTTTAGCCTTCATGATGAAAAATTAACATGTGCTCCAATACGTGTCAACCTTTTGCTAACTTGTGGGAAGAAATAGGATGGCCCACTATCACCCTATGAAGTATTTAGCTTCCATGATTCATCAATTAACATGTGCTCCAATAAGTGTCAACCTTTTGCTAACTTGCAAGAAGAAACAAGATGGCCCACCATCACCTTGTGAAGGCTTTAGCTTCCATAATACATAAAGACCTTTGACATGTGTGTCTTAAAAATAACTTAAAACTACTAGGAGCTAAGGGGACTAGTCGCAAATGAAAAAAAATGGCTTAATAAACATTAGTAGCAAAAAATTAGCCTTTGATTTATTCATTTGGAGTGAGACACATGTAGCCATTTCAAGGACTCATGATAGGAGAAAACGACAAAATAAGAGCCTCCCAAAACTAAAGGAGCTATGTGATATGTCTACTCATGTCTTTCTAGTGCTCGAGAAGACTTTAGACCGTAGAGTGATACATTTAAAATATTCAAGAAAAAAGAACGCTCAGTTGCCTAATGTAAGGGGTCGATAAACACATGGGGATAAAGCCTTACAATTATAACTTAAGTAGCAGGTGGCCCTAGTAACCAGTTGTAGTGAAGGAAAATGCACTCCTTTACATTTTCACATCATGTTTGGGTCCCTTAATTAATTGAACTTAATTAAGCCTCTAATTGGCCCAATTAATCCCATTTTCTGAAAGGGGAACTTGTATTGAACAATTGCAAGCATTAATTAAACTACCTTGAAATTGGTGTGTCCTAGGTTTGGGTCCCCCTTAAGTTTAGGACCCCAATTTTTAATATGTTTTGGCAGAATTTTTATGATTCAAATTCAATTTGCAATTGTCGGCCTTTGATGTTTAATTTTGGGGAAATTAGAAAATTACCTATAAATACAAGGTTTTTTTATCAATTTGAATCCTAGAGTTTTAATCCAAATTTCATAATAGTAAAGATTGTTGTCAAAGGTGTTCAAGAGCGGATTTATTAGTCATTTTTTGCAATATTCAAGATCTCAAGCATCATGTTAAAGTTATCTTCATTCATGCATGTTTTTGGAGCTAACATTGTGACGTAGGTTTCAAGCATTCAAGTCAAATTTCAAGCATCAAGATCAACATCCAATCAAGCCATTTCATGCAAGATCTAGATTTGGAGAGATGTATTAGATTTCAATCCTTCAAGGGTTTCATTCAAGGGTTTGGTGAGTTGCAACAAGCAAGTTTTCATTCATAATTCCTTTCAATCATGTTTCATTTTATTTCAAGGTTTAATTACCGAAAGGGGGTTTGACCAAGGTAACCCCCCATTCACCAAAAATATAAAAAAATTCCCTCTTGTGTGTGTTGTAGATCTTAGGTTGAAGAAGGATTGAAGGTTCATCAAAAGTGCAATTTTGTAAAGTTGTCAACATTTTCGTGAAGTCACAAAAACTCACTTATAGAATTTAATTCTAACTTTCTAACTGTGAAACCTGGAGGAATCGAGAATTCAGATCCAAGAGCAGAGGATTGTGAAAGCAGATTTTGAACCCCTATAGCAAGACCCATTCACCCTAGGGAGAATTTGTCCCAGGAGGACACTTATCAACTACTTTTGGTGATAGGTGCATAAATTCATAACATTCTTAGATCTATTGGAAATTTCCAAATTCTACTAGATTAAGGCTTTAAATTGATGTTTCAAGTGTTACATTGAATAATTGCATTCATTTGGTATTTTTTCATTCATCTCCAAAAAGTGAATTTCAAGTTGATTTACCCCATCCTTAATCATAAGGAAAACAACAATATCTCCATTAATATTTACCCTTATCATTGGTATCAAGCTATAGGATACCCTCCACATAATTGAATACGATCCTTGATTAGTCATATTCTCCTAGTAGTTCATCATTCTTAACAATCCAAATCGCAAGTGAATCAATCCATGCAATCCAACTATGTAATATGAGTAGATCATACAATCATGTCCTTGTTCTTGTTCCTAGCCTTGTTGCAAACCTTGATTAAAATAATCATCATTATCATCAAGATGTATCCTTCCCAATCTATGTGTTGCTTTTGGGTATATCATTCCCATATCAACAATTCTTTTCATCCATTGATTAATCTTGGCTTTTCAATTTGACATGGGAAACATCATGTTTTTTATTGTATTATTTTATGCATGTAGATTATCGTTTTCTTGTATCTACATCGATCCTTGTAACCTACCTACCACAATGGTATCATGGTCTTCCATATCATGGTACCTTATGATATATGGTTGCATGTGAGTTATTTTCTTACACATATGACACATTGTCACCATAGTTCCTTATATCTTGGTGCATAATATATCATGCTATATCAAATAAAGAGTGTTCAATCAAACATATCATAATTAGGAATTTCATCTTCCCTCCATTATCCCTTTATCCCTCCCATCATCTATCCCTTAACCTCTTCTATCCTCATCTATCTTGCATCTTTTCATCCTTTTTGAGAGCACACCCATGTTCTTCAAACCTACATATCATCTTAAGGGGGAATCATCATCCCTAATCCCTATCATCATTCCTCCTATTCACTCCTTTTAATGACTAGGGAATGAAACCATTTTCTTCCAAATAGTTTTACTCCTCTTTGAAATGATTCTACTTTGTAACATCACTTCAAAGAGGGTCAAAATGTAGACATCTAAAATTGACACATCATCAATCATCTACTACCCTAGTTATTTCATCTATAATTGATTGAATAAATCCTTATTTATCCAATTAATTATCTTATCGTCATCCCCTTATTAATTAAATAATTTTCTATTATTTAATTAATAAAATCATTATTCATTAACTATTTACATATACCTCATTTCTAGCTTAAAATTATATCATATTTTCTCTATAGTCCACCTTAGGTAAATAAATATAAATACTTAGGTAAAGTCCCCTATCCTCATCCCAAAAATTAAATAAATATATTTATTATTCAATTATGTTTTTCCTTCACCTTCCATTAAATGGGTTAAAATCATTAACCCCTTAATCCCCACTTGCACAACCAAATCCTGGTCAAATTCCCTCAAATCCTTCACGTCCTCCAAGGTGTACAAAAGTACAAGTCCTTTGTACATAAGAGTATAGCCCTTATACAAATGTATGTGTTTTTGTACAAGTCACATGGGTTAAATTACTTTCTCATCCCTCAAGGGTACTCCTAAGTATCCTTTCCATCTTAACCATCCATATTTTGTAAGGGGATTCTTTACCATAGATTTCCCTTCAATCTTGGACCCCTCTCTATAGAGCCTCTCTAATGTCTAATCAGCTTGGTGCTACTAGGTATACACTATTAGGATAGGTGACATTATAATTTCTATCCTAAGTTGATAATTGTGTATCCACATTCTTTGGAAAGTTCTTTCGAGGACACGAGTGACAAAATATTTGTTATTTATTTTCCTATGAAAAAATTTAATTGCATTCAAAGAGTTGGGCCCACTATGGTAACAGTTATAGAGCATCCCAAGAGAATATTCTCTTTAGGTGTCTAACTTCTATGTGGGGACCACTTTAAAATGTATGTCATCGCATGTTGTTTGCATGTTTTGCATGGTGGGGTGCCCAAGTTTGCATGTTGGTGCATGTTCTTGCATGAAGTTGTCAAAGAGTTATGGAGCACTTGGTATTGACCAATTTTGATTGGCTATGGGTTAGGTGCCCATGTGAAGGCCATGTGATCACTTAATAATTTTCACCATGTTTATAGGTTATCCACTAAGGGGGGCATGGGAGTTTTCTATTGAGAAAATGTGTCTCAACCTTGCAATTACATAAGTTATTGTTGATACATAAGGTACTGCCCAACCAACGACTATAGGGGCATTGGGGGATCCCCCCCCATGAGGGGTACGAGGGGATCATCCCCCCAGTTGGGGGTCTAGGGGGTAGCGTGCCTTGATAGGGGCTCATGCGTAGTGCCCCCGAAAGCTAAATTTTATATACACTTGATTATTGTAAACCTGGACCATTCATCATTATGTCTCATATCCGATGATCAATATTTTATTAGCTTGACTTTCCATAGAAGACAACCCTATTTTATGAGGGTGCTATATTATTGTGGTGTATTGCAATGTATTCTGAGAGGCAGATAGTGACTATGTTGCCTTAATATCTCTGAGTGGTGATACTCCTATGAGAAGCTTTCTCTGCAAGTATATTGTAATCTTTGTGATTTATAAATAATTTATGGATATTTTATATACCCCATGCTCCCCTCGAGTTATTTGTAATATTTTTCTTGGCTTTCGATTGTGCCCGATAAAATTAAAACAATCTTCATGACAAATTTTTGGCATTCTTCGTTCAACACCGCCACGTGTCACCAAATCGCACACCGAAGGGAGAATTCCCTTATCTTCTCTTCCGAGCCCCAACCTGCTCTCACGTGTCAACAAATCAGGCGTAATGAGTCGGCTTCCATATATCTCTCTTTTGGGCCTCGACTGCCTACCACATGAAATTTACCCATGCAAACCTTGGTGGTCCCCTCAAGCAGTATCGGGAGAAAGAACGCTACCACGTGTCTTCTTATCGCAAGCTCTCATCAAAGGACAAGGAGGAAAAACTGCAAGCTGTGAAATGCCACCACATATTCTTTTGGGACGGGTACATTGCAAGGAAGAGTGATGTGAACGCCAAGCTTCCAAACTATGTTGTGTGTTCTAACTATTTTCGCTATAGAGCGACACTTGCTTGCGCAATATAGATCGGGACCACTGTCATCATTTTGCAGAGGATGTATCTGGTTGGCGAATGACTTGATCCATTGTCGGGAATCTTTCTATTACAAACGACCATCATGAATCATTTTTGAAAGCATTATGTTTCATGATGGATATCTTTTACAATCTTCAAGCAGTGGATGCCCTTGGCTATATATACTACTTCTCTTGGAAGAGAGAAAAAAATGGGCTTCTTCTTCTTTACTAGTTAGTAAGTTATTGAAGTAGTAATTACAAAGTTGATTATTGTTGGCTCGAAATACATATAGAGGGATCAGAAAGACACCATTTTATTAGATTATTGTAAAGACTCACAAACTATGCCCTTGTAATTTGGCCTTTTTGTCTCTTAACTATTGATAATTCTATATTGTGTTGTTTATGTGATAGTTTGTTTGCAGCTTCCCTAATTTGAATAGAATGTTGAGTTGGAACCATGTCCTTGACTCTTTTCTTTGAGCATATCTTTGTGCAAATTATGTTATGTCATGAAATAAATTGTTCATGTCTTTCCCTTTTATAATCGTTATACCAAGCATATCAGATCGTTGAGCAGGCCCTTAGATTGCATCTGCAAGATAGGTCTACTGTGCTTTATATCTAAGTTTTGGTGCATCGTCCTAGTTAGATCCTTTTATTTTATATTTGCTTCCTTTTCCCATTCAAAACCCCAGTTATAGAAGAAGACGACTTCTTTAAAATTCGGAGGTCACTCAGTTTTACCTAATAGTTCCCCCCTAAAACTGAGTTTTCCACAAAGGGTTGTTACCTTGCCAACTTTTGGCATCAACAATTTTTTTTTTCTAGCATGCCCAATGGGACCATAAAGGAAATATACTTAATCTTTAAGCAAGTACATGAGCCATCGACCAGTCACAAGATCCCAAACAGTGAACAATCTTGGTTTGTTGGTACCTCCATTAGGGTTATTACGAACTAGAACCCGTCATAGAAACATCCTAAACCCCCCACCAGCTATGTTGCCTATCACCAACCAAAATTATGTGGCTTGGGATGTCAAGAGTCCTCTTATTGCTCCAGTAGCACTTGTTGTTTGGGCCCCCATTTCGGTATCTTCCCTCAAGTCTATTCCTAAATTTATCGGAGATGGCTCGAGAACACCGTCTGAACATCTGCAAGATATTGCAGACGTGTGCCTAGTGCACGGAGTAACAGATGAAAATATAGTGCTAAGGCTGCTCACAACATCTTTCAGAGGAAAAGAATCAAATTGGTATCACACTCTACCAGCTAACTCCATCGGCATATGGGATCAACTCGGAGACCCCTTCTTTGAGAGATTCTTAAATGATGGCGATAGATCTTCTTAGTATCACCAACTAGAGACCATCAAGCGGGCCCTGTATGAGGCCCTGACTGATTTCAATGCATGGTTCCACATAACTTGGCAAAGAGTACAGGTTGCAATTCATCTACCACCTAACTTGGCATTTATGTTTTACCTAAAATCCATCAATGCCGATATTTCCATGATGATTCAATCCCTTGGCAAAACCACATTACTGGATGCATACAACATAGTGATGAAGGCAGAATGCAATTTGATCGATGTAGGGAAGCTTCCACCTTGACCCATCATGCTTATATTACTTGAAACACCAGCTTCCACCCAGATAATGCCACCTACCACACCAACTACTCCTCCTCGATCTATGTACACATATGTAGGCACACCACAAAGCTCCACACCTAGTTCCTCAAAGGATGATATGAGTAACATAAGGGAAATGTTGTAGGCTATGGCCAATGAAATAACCATTATCAAGTGCAATCAAGCCACTCCTCCAAAGCCAACCTATCTGAATTATCAAGGTGAAAGGCCCTCTTACCAACAAAATCAGTTCCAAGGAAGTGCTCACATAAATCCTTAGGAACCAACTGCCAATCAAATAGTATCGGTACCTGCTATGTTACCAAATACCAACCTAAGCTCAAACCGAGAACTGACAGCGGGGAAAAACAATTTGATTAACGATGGAAACCCTTGGTGTTTTCCTTGTGGTGATTCACATATGCCCCAAAATTGTCCACGCGGCAATCTACAACAGAAGGTAGCAAAACAACATAGCCAAAGCACAACGTCAGACAATGGTGGTTATGTATATACTTCCCCACAAATGGAAAATGCAGTACTCACCGCTCGAATGCAAGGAATGTCTCTGGAAAAAGAGACCGATATAACTCCCGACCATGCCCTCTTCTCATGGATAGAAGGAGAGGATGCAATATTCACTGTTGAAGCATCCACTTCAGAATTTTTGCATGTGCAGTTCGATTACAACAACCATTCTGAAGGGAGACCCATTGGTGATACAATCAGCCTGTAATTGATCAGTCGACAACCTAAAAATTATCTCGACCACTAGAATAATGCCCTTGTAGCAATGACACAAAACCTTCACCAAAAGAGGACAATAGCCACTGAAGCTAAGGAGAAAAAGCAACAAAATCTGCCTGTTGGATGTGGTAGAGTAGTTAAAGAAAACATTTGCCAACATTTCCTCGTGGGAAATCCTAGCTATGCTGGAACAAAATACACTATTACAAAGGGATTTTCAAGAAGATCTGATCGTAGTACCGAAGGAGCAAACACTTCAGGAGGAAACTACTAAATTGTTTCAACCAGCTGAAGTTCTTGCAAAAACTGCAGAAGAAGTCCTCGAGGAATATCTCGAAAAAGAATCGACATTCAAAATTGATGAAGAAAAACCAAAGCCAAGGTCGTTTCTCTTAACCATCATTGTGGGTAAGAAATTATTGCATAATTCCATGATCGAATTTGATGCTAGCACCATAGTCATGCCCAAGCTAATAGTTGAAGCCTTGGGATTGAGCTATGAACCTTTGAATAAAGGAATCATGCAACTAGATGGTAATATGGTCAATACTATAGGAATCATCAGGGACCTTCTGCTAACTTTTTTATCTGTCTGACTATCACAGTCAAGCAGTATATCGTAATTATTGATATTCCCCCAATATTCAGTCTATGCCTATCTAGGGAATTCACTTTTAAGCTAGGAAAATACCTTTCTTTAGATTGGTCACACTTGATCATTAGGACCAAGCATGGATCCAAAATGAAACTAGAGTCCGAACCTTTGCATCTTGAACATGTTGCAGATGAAGCTAGAATAGTCTTTGAATCAACCCACACTTCCATAAGCAAGGAGGAGATGTACTGCACAAAGCTTCTAGAAGATGAAGAAGTCATTGGAGATCATACCGATCAGGAGGAGGTTCTCCTAAGCGAGTTTATTCACAAAGATACTTTCAGAAATTATCATGCCATTGGACTAGAAACTTATGTCATCTATGACGAGGATCAAGCAATCCCGAAAGTGGTAGAAAAACCCAAAGGATTTTCGGCGACTGAACTATGAGCACTACTCCCGACAGTGAAAGATCTGAGGTTAGTGCAAAAGTTAAGATACACTTGACTTCCCAAAATAGAAAAGATACAATCACATCCCTCCAACCCCATTTCTTCTACCTGAGAGAAAAAGCTGAATGCGAAAGCCTTATATTAATTTTGAGCCCGACAGAGCAAATCAACATCAAGCAAATAGATTGCTCAGAATTCCTGAACTAATCGACAACCAAGATTAGGTAGGTGTTCTTACAAGATCCTCCAAAGGAAATATTTGAGACTTGATTAAGAGTTGTAGGACTTTCAACATTCAAGTTGTTCGTCAAAATAATAACATGAGAGACTTGGCCGAAATCGGATATCAATCTGAACTGATGCCAGACTCGATGTATAACCAATGCTCTGAGTGAATGGTTTTCCAACTCGCAAAGCTAAAGGATGAAAAGAGTTGGAAAATATTCGATGAGGGTGAACACATCGCCTTGGTCAGTTCACAACTAAGGAAGATTACAAACCAATTCCAATAAGGGATGATCGGAGGGCAAGGACCGACCAGAAGCGCAACAAGAACTTCATAATTTTTTAGAGAATTTGGTCACTTCCGAAGGTTCCCCTTTGGGTAGTACCAAAAATAATAAGAGGAAGTTTACAATAATTAAAGGTGATTATGCCCATGGTCAAATCAGAAAGGGAAATTATCCTAAACTCAAAAGGCGCATCCTACCTCAAAATGGAGAAGAACGCACATAATTTTTTAAGGAAAATGAACAAATGTCGCCTTGGTCATACAAAACATTCAGAGAATATGATCTCGACATCATTCAACCAATTTTTCAGTTAGAGAGAAGGGCTGAATCAACATGCCAGGCCAAAAGTCTAGCAAATCTTAGAGTTGAAGTTTCAGTCAAACCCAACATTCAGACTTGCAGCCTCATTCTGGTCCAAAAGAGACTAAGTCAAATGATAGCGGGGAATTATCACTCACCACCCTCAATGGAATCAATTCTATGTGAAATAGCAGGTGCAAGCGTGCTTAATGACCGTTTAGAGCGGAGGCCGGATGACCAAGATTTGGTGGTAATATCCAATCAACAAGAATCCATAATCGACCGGCACATAAAGGCTAATGGCAAGAAGGGTTTTCCTGTAATAATTCAAGCAACGAAAGGTGTTCCAATAGAAGAGCATGGAGTAAAAAATGTAAAGGGTTTCCCATCAAGGGAATCCACCTTGAAATTATGAAAGGCTCGTTCAAACAGTCCTACCATATAAATATGTAATTAATTTTTCTATTTTTCCTCTTTGTTCTTTTGTTCGGCCAGTTTTCTTGAATCAGTAAATGCAACAAAGACTTACAATGCAATACAAAAAAATAATACAAATTCTAGGAGGGTTTTACAAAATCAAAGTAGCAAGATAAAGATGTTTAAACACAAGATATATTTTCATTTATATATACTATAAAGAGTACAATATCAAAATGGCCCAGTGGCCACGCTCAAAAGAGTATATACTTGTATTGCAAAAGCCTTTTCCAAGCTATATACAAAAAATAACAAGGTTTCAGAGCAAAAAGTGAAGTGAAGGGAGAAAAGTTTCAATCTTGCATAGGAGGAACAACATCAACATTATTAGGTACCACCTCATCCTCGGCTACACCAGTGACACCATCCATATCAGCACTGGCAGGTGGCAGAGGGAACACTAGGCTCCTAAAGTTGGTATACCAGTCAATGTTGAAGAATGAAACCACATTATAAATATAGAGTAGGAAGTAGCAAGCTCAAGAAGCCTTCTCACAATGGACATCTTGCGACTAGAGGTGAAAAATACTCAGAATAGGCAACCGTGGAACAATTGCATCCTCCTCAAACAAAATGATGAAGGTCTCTCACAGTCGGTATCCTTCTGAAGGCAGTATGTGCTAGCACCTCGCCAAGTCCGTTCAAGTATTTCTTAAGAATTATTGTTGTCACCAACCAGATAATAAGTGGCTTGGAGAGTTGAATATCAAGCAGTGATGCCACAAAGTGGGAGCTCATGTCAGTTTTTACCCTATACTTGTCCTCATATTCTAGGAAGTCATGATTGAGCACCCATTTCATAGCCATGATAGTCAAGGAATGCTTATTCTTCATCATCCTTTTTAAGTGCCTAGTTGAAATTTCACCAAGGAAAGCCATCTGCGGTTTGGGAGAGGTCAACCTAATAGGGGTATCCATGGCATCGGATGTAATATGACTGTTAGGTAGAGAACCTATGCAAAATGTCTAAATTCAAACTCTATGCTAAAATATTGCGTAGATCGCAATTACCAAATACTAAGCCAATCGCCTAATGAAGATGCTACTAAAACTTGCTAAGTTAATCTTTCGGCTGACTAGACACCTATTTATAGAAGCAATGAGGATAAGTGTAGTAATCTGCATACCATAAGCATGAGGTTAGCCAAGTACTACCTCGAATATCACACCAAAGCTCGCTCAAAGTTCTCACCAAGTCGCGATTGCAGGTATGATTTGATGCAAGCAAGGTAATTAATTAGCACAAGTTGGAATTGGTAGCATTCAACGGTAGCATTTTTCAGCCGGATGATGAGGTGTCATCCTCCTAAGTGGCCCTCAAAACCCGAGAAAAAATACAAATCTATTATCGCCTGCTTTGTCATAATCATCTTGTTTGGGGTTTTAATTGCCACGGCATACAACGCCTAACCTGATTTCAAATCACCGATTTAATTTCCAAGAAAAAAATTGCATTTAGGGTTGTGAGTACTTTGGGTCATCATGAAGCCTTATCATTTCAAAATAGCAGGTACTCCACTTCGAGTAAACCCGAGGGTCAATAGTACATGCCAAATTTAATGCAGGAAAGTGCAACGGTCATCTACCACACGAAAGAGGACAGAAAAGGCCAGGGATTGCATGCAATTATTTTAAAAGCAAAATAAATCTTCCGAGTGCAAGAGTTTTGAGAGAATTTTGAAGCACAAAGTTGCTAAAGGACAAGTAGAAAAATTTCAAGAATTTCAAGAAGGAAATGGCATCTGCTATCCCTAATGTAACCAAGAACCCACAGATGAATGAATCGGGCCAAGCATCTCAAAGCTTGGTTGACACTATAATCAATGCACCTATAGTCAATGTCTTCGATAAGCAACAATCCTTGCCACACTTGGGATCCCAAAGAAAATAGAATGGCTCCATTCATGGTCGGCTAAGAAGGGTGTAGTAAGAGATGCTAGCCTAATAAAAGAGGAATGGGATAATGTCTATGACCCTGTCCTCGATACTAACCCTAAGAGTCTTAAGGAAGCTTCTTTTTCCAGGATGAAGAAATCCCAAGACAACCAACTATCATTCAAGCAATGGCAATGTGGACTACCCCAATATATGGTCCCTTATGTGCACCATTTCCCAAGGATAATTCATGAGTGCTCGACGCTTCAATTCGGCGACTGGTGCCATTGAAGGAAGGAAATTGCGGGTGGTGCTAACTGATGAGGTTCTCAGGCACATGTTGTACATTCCTGAGGTTGACACCAAAGAGTGACCGATGGAGCACTTCATCTAGAGAAGGGGTTCTAATTATTGGAGGGGTAGGAATCAAGCCCTTAACTTTTATAACATTGAAACTGGGATACCCTAGGATAGCAAGCAACCATTGAAAAATCCAAATCTTTGTGCCGACTATACATTGGTAGACATGAAGGATGCTATCTCCATGATGGATTTTGTATGCAATTTTGATAACAATGAGGTAATATCCAAGGCTCAGTTGGGCCTAGGTTTCCAACTTCAGAGACATCGAGAACCTTTCTGGTATGATTTCGCAGAGATGATTATCAAAGATATGAAGAAGTAGATTAGCGAGTTTAGAACTATGGCCAAGTTCATGTATCCTTCTCTTCTCACCTATATGTTCCTACATCAGAATCCTGATTTCTTCAGGGAAGGAATGGAGTTGGTAATTTTTGATGAGAAAAATTGTCGAAAACTTGTTTCGGTATTTACTCCCATCCTCTACTCCACTTATGATTATTATGCATTTTCGAAAAAATTCATGAATCCGATTTTGTGTGACCTTGGAGAAGATGGTGACTATTATCACCTATCAAGCGATCAAACTAGATGGATGTGATCCCTATTCCCTAAATGTGACTGGTTCCTTGGTGAAGATTTTGCATGTGTCCGAGTGCGCGGCTTTTGCGAAGAGCCGATTCGACTCCCCGCATCTCCCACCGATCGGGTGTTGGCCCTGGAAGTCTTCCGACAGATGGTTGTCATGGACTAGAATTTTTTCTCTGACCTGAAGAAGAAGAAGGTATTTTTTGATTGCCCCATGAGCTATAAAATAGTGATCATGGTGAGGAGGTGATCTACAGAGCTACTTGAAGCTAAGCTAGCACACCTTAGGCTGGTTTTTATTTTTGACAAATGGGACTATAACCCCAAGGATGATTTGGGTGACACATCTATTAAGGTGAAGCATAGCCCTCGGCCATACTGGGAGGCACGAAGAAATCCAATTGAGGATGACAAAAGGTTCTGGGCTAACTTGGCACTCATTCCAACTGATAATTGAAGGCCTCCATGGCTCAATTTCTACCTCATCAAAGGGAAGGTAAATGAAAATAGTCATATAATTACTACCCTCTGAAGCAGATTGATAAAGGAAAGTTGGAAGCCAGAGAAGATACATGACTTCTGGATCTACTGCCAGGAGACATAGAAACTTGACACCCCTTTCTAGGATCCATCTGTTTTTGATAATGACAATCAATTCAATGACCTCTGGGACCAAGAACATCCTAAATATGATGCAAGTGATGCAGAGGGAGCTAACCTTGAAGATGTCCCACAATGCTCCAACAAAGGGAAGCAAAAGTGAAAAGTAGTGACGTAGCCTGGTGCTGCAATTAGGAGGAGTATGCAGATGAATACTTCACAATTGGGGTTATCACAGTCTCGACCAGTACCATGGCTAACCCTGGAACAATGCAACAACTGACAAGGTTAGTAGATTTGGAGGACCCTCTGCAGAGTATAAGACAATGTACTAATACCTCTTCAGATATTGGTCTACAACGGGATGCAATCCGCCAATTCCTAGAGATTAAAGTGACTTCTCAGGTATCCTTCTCTCCCTCTCTTCTTGGCTCACATTCTCTTGTTTCTTCTATAGCCCCTGCGACACCCATCAGTCACAGTTTGTTCCCATATTTCTCTGTTCCTTCCACAATGACTACGGGAGTTTCCCCCCTGTTCTCTCACATCAGACAAATGGCTTCCAATTCCCCTTTGGCTTCCCCTCCGCTAGTCACATCCCCTTTGGCTACCCCATCTACATCCTCATCTGTGTCCATGCCCTCTACCCCATCGATGTCCAATGCTTCTATCTCTGTTACATCATTAGAGCCGATTCCAACTCAACTGTCACAACCAAAAGAACTTGGCGCATCTCCGTTGCCCACCATAATTTTCTATGAGCCCTTCCATATCTTCATCATCGGGGATTTGGAATATTCCTCCTTTCTCTCCACTCACGATTTCCCTTCCAAAGAAGAAATCATCTGAGGTCACCCGCCTCTCATTTCCTTTCATTGTTCCCCCTGGCACCCCTTTTGTAGGAGAACGAATCAGGTAACCAACCCAATTATTTTCATAGAGTGAGACCACGAGGTAGGCTTGGGCCCTTTGACTCTAGAAGCGACAAGAAAAGGATGCCAGAAAACCAGTAGAGCCTAGGGTCCATACTATGTATAACGAAGCTCAACAATCATTGCATTTCGCGACCCTGCATCCAATTGTTGTCAAGCCACAAGGGGAAATGCAACCCAACGACTATGACATCCACACCGTCGGACTAGAATTGCGTGTTGCCCGACCATAGGACAAGGTTGAGATAATGGAGGAGACATAATGGGTGGTGACTACCGACTTCCTTAAGTCTAGGCGCAAATTGAAAGAGATGGAGGATGAGCTCAAGACTGTTAAAGCAAGGCTAGATGTTGCAATGACCAAATACAAAGCGCATGAAGTAGAGAAGGTGCACCTCGCACAAAATATGCAGGATGAGCAGACTAGCTTGATGAGGAAGCTCGAGAAACTCCAAGCCCATGAATCTGATCGGATAACCAAGTTGCAACAAAGGAACCAAGAATTATTAGACATGTTAGCCCAATCAAAGGGAGAAGTTCAGTAAAATATCAGAGAGTTGCAACAATTGAATGCCCATATGGAGCAAACGGTATGAGAAAAGGAGGAAAACCAAGCAAGAGTGCAAAATCAATTTCAGGAAGATCTTAGGAAGTACAGGCTTACCCTGGATCAAGAGTCTACAACCCGATGCTAGGCTAAGGAAAAATGGTTGGCTGTACAAAATGACCTAAAGGATAAACTCACCTCTACCACATAATGAATTGCAGGGCTAATACGGGAGGTTGAGACAAGGAATGCAAAAATTGATTCCTTGAGGAAGGTCACTCAAACTCCTACTCCACAGTCAGACCTCTATTTAGTGGCCCAACAACTGTATGCCTCCTACTAGGAAAAGGTCAACGCCTTATGCCCTACTCTCCAGCCCACACTCTAATTTATGGTGGAAGCGATGAATTTATGCAGGGAGGTTCACGCTATGATGGAGTAGTTCCCACAATTCATAGGGGAAAGGGCTTTCGAGGCGAAAAGGTTGCTAGACAAGTTGTACACAGTATTGAGCAAGGATCTAGAATGAGTAGGGATTAAGAATTGGAGAGCAGCCACTATGACCACGAATAAATTTATCCACTGCCAGGAGGCCACCCTTCATGCTCAATGATGTTCGACTACATTAGGGAAAACCATGGATAGTGTTCAGGCAAGAATTTCCAAACTAACTGTGATGAGCTTACCCTCTCCATCTCTTCCTGAGGAATTAGTGGCTACCATGGAGCAAATTGCAGCCAAAATTGAATAAAGGAAGCATGATTTATCAGTATTCCAGAGTTTCAACCAACTTCCTACTACTGAAGACATCGAGGGTGTAACTAGTCAAATCGCACAATTACTTTTCCAGCTTGAGGACGGGTCCAAAGTATGTTCGGTGCTACCTTTTAAAGACTTGATTGACCTACATGAAGCACACAGAATGCCGACTAGATACCCTTGCAGGATGCTCTTTCTAAGCTTTGACTCCAAATTTTCAATGAATAAAACTCTAGTCTACAAAACCAAAGAATTTTTGGATTTGTTGTTCCATAGGTGAAACGCCCCTAGTAGTCGCCAAAAGCTATGGATATTTTATATACCCCATGCTCCCTTTGGGTTATTTGTAATATTTTGCTTGGTTTCCGATCATGCTCAATAAAATTAAAACAACCTTCATGACAAATACTTGACGTTCTCTGTTCAGCACTGTCATGTGTCACCAAATCGCACACCAAAGGAAGACTTCCCTCCTCTTCTATTCTGAGCCCCGACCTACTCCCACATGTCAAAAAATTGGGCATAATGATCCAGCTTCCATATATCTCTCTTTCAGGCCCCGACTACTTGCCACATGACATTCAACCATGCAAACCTTGGCGGGGCCCTCAAGTAGTACCAAGAGCAAGAACTCTGCCACATGTCTTCTTATCATAAGATCTCATTAAAGGACAAGGAGGACGGACTACCGGCTATGAAAATTCACCACGTATTCTTTTGACATGGCTACATTGCAGGGAAGAGTGATGTGAATGCCAAGTTTCCAAACTATGTCGCGTGTTCTAGCTATTTTTGCTATAGAGCGACACTTGCTTGCGCAGTATCGATCGAGACCACTTTCATCATTTTGCAAAGGATGTATTTGGCTGGCGAATGAATTGATCCATTGTCAGGAATCTTTCTGTTACAAATGACCATCATGAATCATATCTAAAATTATTATGTTTCATGATGGATATCTTTTACAGTCTTCAAGTGGTGGATGCCCTTGGCTATATATACTACTTCTCTTGGAAGAGATAAAGAAAGCGGCTTCTTCTTCTTTACTAGTTAGTAAGCTGTTGAAGTAGCAATTACAGAGTTGATTATTGCTGGATCAGAATACATATAGAGGGATCAGAAAGACACTAGGCCTTTATTTTATTAGATTATTGTATAGACTCACAGACTATGCCTTTGTAATTTGGCCTTTCTGTCTCTTATCTAGTGATAATTCTATACTATGTTGTTTTTGTGTTATTTTGTTTGCAACTTCCCTAATTTGAATAGAATGCTAAGTTGGAACCATGTCCTTGACTCTTTTCTTTTAGCATATCTTTGTGAAAATTATTTTATGTCATAAAATAAATTGTTCAGGTCTTTCCATTTTATGATCATTATTCCAAGCATAGTAGATCCTTGAGCAGACCCTTAGATCACATTTGCAAGATAGGTCTATCGTGCTTTATATCTAAGTTTTGGTGCATCGCCCTAGTTAGATCCTTTTATTTTATATTTGCTTCCTTTTCCCATTCAAAACCCCAGTTATAGAAGAATCCAACTTCTTTAAAATCTAGAGGTCATTCAGTTTGGCACAATAGGTCCCCCCTAAAATTGAGTTTTCCACAAAGGGTTGTTACCTTGCCAACTTTTGGCATCAACAAATATATTGGGTGGCTTTTGGAGTGTGGGGTTTTTCTCCCGAAAGGGTTTTCCCCACGTAAATTATTGTGTTGTGGTATGCATGATATTTGTGTTTATTTTTCTTTAATTTTCTATAGTTATTAAAGATATGTAAAAGTTTGCATTATTCTCCTTTCAAAATTAGTGTAGGAATTTTTTCCACTACCTTAACTTCCTTACATTTTCTAGGTGCTTTTGCTGCTTGTTTTTGGATACCATTTGTGGTATTCTCTCCTACAAAATTCTATATAATGGAGCATTGATTTGGTGGTTTGTAGGGTTTGTTTGCATGTTGTTAGAATAACAAAGTGTTGCCAGAATTCAAAGAGGAGTGTTGTATTGGTGTATCTCAATTGAAGATAAATACAAACATTTGATCTCTCTAGGTGTAGAGTTTTTTACCGCAAGGGTTTTGTTGATGGGTGTTTTTTCACTTCTCAACATAGGTGATGCGTACACGCATCACCTCTCTTGAAAGGTAGAAATCTGCAAACAAGTTGCAAACTACTACCCCAAGGTCTCTCGAGTGTCAGGTCATGATTTGCTTGGAATGCTAGAGTTGATTTTATGTGATTTGCTGGTAATCATAGGGCAGCCTTACGTGGGTTAAGTTGGAAGGAAATTGGTTCTTTGAATGGAGTTCTTAAGAGTTGGAATTGATGTGCAGTTGCTGCAAGTTCAAAACATCAATCTAGACTCCACTTTTATCATCAGATTTAGCTTTATAATGATGCTTGAACTTTTCCTAAACTACTATATAAAATAATGATCAAAAGGGAAGGGAGGAGAGGAGGTTCCTAGACCTGAAACTACCAGTCAACAGTGAAAATGGAGAGCACTACAATGGAAAACCTTCCCGAAACTTAGTTCCACTTAACCAAATTAAGTTACAGTATCATGAAACTAGTGCTATCTTCCAAGGTCTATAGATTTTCAATCATTCATTCACCATAAACATGAATAAAGATGAAGTTTAAGTGCAAAAATCAATATGAATGTTCAAACTAGATTTACACTGCTATTCATCATCAATAAACAACAAAAATCATGAACAAAGAAGGGTATCAACACAACAGGACTCTTCAGCATCAGTGAACAACATTAACTAAGCTATTAAGGCATATAAAACACATAGAATAATAAAGTAAATCCACTAAAATCTAACAAATATGAGGAGAAGAATCGTGAAACATGAATGAAACCCAAGAATCCACCAAAATTAATGATTTTTTATTAAATTTTCAGCAACATGTCTTTACAACAACTCAACTCTCTCTGAAAATGAGAGGAGACCCCCTATTTATAGTGCTCAAAAAGAAAAATGAGTGGCCAAGATTTAATCTCATTGTGTGGCCAAGATTCACTACAAATTAGGGTTTTACCTACCCCCAATATATTACAATTTAAAATACATTCTTGTCTTCTAGCCTATGTTTGTCTTCTAGTGTCTAGTACTGTAGCACTTTGTCTTCTAGCTGACTACTCTTTGCTATAGCTAAACAATGAGGAATTCATCATCTATGATAGGCTTTCCAGCCTCCTTTTGCAATGTGGCATACTCCACAAATTTTCCAATCATCATTCGAAGCTTATCCCATTCCATTATATCTGATTGAAGTATCTGAAATGAAAATTTCTTTGATTAGCCCATCATTTGTTCCCAATTCTTTAGGAACTTGGGCATAGCCTTATCCATTTGTTCATATTGGACAAAGGCATTGGTGGTGAAGTCCATAAAATCCGGTGTTAGCAAATTTGATGTTTCATTCTCCATCTTCTTATGGAAATGTAGCCTGATTTTCCTATATCGAGCTCAAGGGCCGACATCTCATAATCTCTAATTAGCTTAAGATAGTCCTCAACATCTGCCTTGTGTTCTTTTTCCCATTCTAAATCGAGCTCTACCTCATGGAGCACTTGCTCCAATACTTCCTTTCTATGGTTTAAGCTCATTTTCCATGTTTCAATGAGCCACTAATCATTCTTTACTAGACCCAACTCCTTTTCTTATAATTTCTCTAGAATCTTTAGGATGGCCTCAAGGTTAGGATAGGTAATCCTATATAGCTCAATAAAGTGGTGGAGGGTCTTCTTAGAGGCCTCTAGTTGTTTTTTCAAGTCCCAAAACTTGTTTATTGTTCTGACGGTGTGGCCAATACCCATATCTCCATTATAAATTACACGCTCGAACCAATACTCAGTGGCCTTGGACCAGTTCTTTCTTGTCTCTAACTTGTCCATGTGGTCCTTTGATAGTAGTAGTGGTGGGGTTGATGATGTTGTTGGTAGTTATTCTGCAGAAGACCATTGTTGTATGTAGGCAATAAGATATGCCACCTGTGCTTTCAATTCCTCCTTGGAGGACTGGTCTTTGTTCATCTGATGGAAAATTGTAGCCACAAAATCCTGGAGCTGATCAATATTTTCTTCCCTTGTAGCTATGCCCAAGTTAATAGTGGAGATATTGTAGGTCATCCCTTCTTCTTTATCTATCACCAGGGAGGAAATTTGCACCGTCTGGGATCCTGATGTATCCATTGTGATGTGTGATCTAGCTTTTGGCTTCTTTTCTTTCTTAGCTCCTATTTGAGCTCATGCCAGGATTGCCTCCAGTCTTGCCTTAGGATCCATAAGGGCGGGGGTCTTCTTCTGTATTTATTTCTCCAGCCACTCAGGAATTTAAGATCCCTCTTTTGATGATTCATGACCACCTTCTTCTCTCTGAATATGTTGGATCTCCTTTTCTCCGTGATCCGAGGCTTCCTTTTCTATTTTCTCTTCATCCTCCTCATCTAAGTCACAGATGAATATGGAATTTTCTTATTTTTCTCTGGGGCTATCTTTCCCTTTAGGCACCTTTTCTTCTTCTTGCCAGAGCTTTGCATGTCATTCTGCCTCAGGGCTTTTCTTTGTTTTAGCCTCTTCTTCAAGATTATCTTCTTCTCTAGTTTCATATTCTCTCTTTTCTTGCTCTTCCCTCTCAAGAGGTACCTCTTCTTGCTAGCCAAGGTCTTTATCTTGTTCTTTCAATAGACTCTGTAGAAATTTCTATGTCTTTATCAACTTATTTCTATTCATCGAAAGACTGCCTTTCCATCTCCTCCCCAACATCCTTGAGTTGTTTAGACAACTCCTCTTAATGTTCCGCGTCAGAGGATTCTATCACATATTTAGCACTGCTATCCTTGACATCTTCTTCCTATGAGGATTGTGTCTTTTCTTCTTCTTCATACACCACCTCATCAATGATGAGGAGTTGGTGCTCTAGGTGTGTGTGGTAGTCATCTTTGAAGGGATCCTCAAGTTCATCATCCTTTTCCTTTGCGACCTCCTCCCTCATTTTCCTTTCAAGCTCCTCCGAGATCCGCATTTTTGTTTCCATTTTAGGTGATTCTGTCGAAGGAGGGATAGGGAGACCGGCAATAGCCTGAGCCAAAGCATCTTGTATTGTAGGGTTCATTAACATTCCAAAGAGTTCTGAAGGAATATTTTGCATATGCTTGGAAAATGCCTCTAGAAGAGTGAGAGTGGGCATAGTTATGGTTAAGGCCGGTGGAATTATCATGGATGGAGACATTGAGGAGGAGAAAAGTGTAGAAGTTGTGGCAGAGGAGGAATCTCTTACCACAATAGGTGCAACAGGTGAGGTGGTGGCAAGGTGACCTGAGATGTCCACCGTGGGTGGGGATGAGGAAGCTGTAGCTTGTGATGCCATAGGAGGAGTAATAGTAGTGATGATAGCAGTAGTAGTAGAAAGGATAGAGATAGAAGGTGGGGATTTAGGTTGCTTGACCTCTTCTTCCTCCTCTCCTTCATGCATTTGATCTTCTTGAATTGTAGGCATTTTCGAGAACTTGCTCAATTTCTTTGCTTTCTTCAAAGCTTTGATATCTGATGGCTTCCTTGCATAAAATTTGTGCTTTGGCTGATGCTCTGCTGTTTCCTTTCTCTTTTAAGACCTGGTGGCTGGAGGAGACATGGGAGCTTCCTTGGTTGCAGTGGCGGTCCCTCTATCTATCTCACTCTTGAGCTCGTCTTCGAGCTCACCATAGGTCAGATTAGCCCCTTGAAGCTTTAGTTGAGCAACTTGTGCATCAACCCATTGTCTAGTCCTATGCTCGATTGGATTTGTCAAAATATCAAGGTCATTGACCTTTTCCTCATCTCGATCTATGGTGGGCAATGACAGGTTGGTAACAACATCAAATCTTGGATCAATAACAATATTTTCTTTCTCAACAACTTGATCTGACACCGAGAATAGCTTGACAATCTTAACAAAGTATGTCATCATATACATGTAGTGCCTCATATGCACCTCCTTATCATATTGGCAATTAGCCCAAAAATCTTCAATGCTATGCAAGTGGGCGTACTCCTTCCCCATAAATTTCTTCAATTTTTTGTATGGGTCCATTCTTGACCAAGGAGTGTACTGGCTCAAATTGAACACAACAAGCTCCTTTTCTAAATATTTGGCACATTGGGCCACCGAGAGAGCATACATTCCTTTCCCGAATGTGAGAGGATAAGGCACCATTGCTCGGTGCTTTCCAACAAAGAGAGTGTGGGAATTATGTAGCTAACTTGATACTTCTAATAACACAATCCAGTCATTTAGATACTGGGGCAGCTTGTATGGTTTGTCACTGAAACCCTCAGTTCAGATATACGTAAACTTGGGAAATTGGATGAACAAGAATTTTAACCTCTGGATGAAGGCATAGGCACTGTGAGTAACTCTTCTCTCGAAGTCCCCTCCAAGAAGTCTGATGATATATCTGGTGAGTGCATCATTTACCCGACAGTAGTCTCTTTTAAAGTTCTGGTATTGGAGTTGCAAGAACTTGTCATATACTTTCAATTTTCTCCCCAGGATTGTGCTTTATGCAATGAATAGACCTCTGTATGGGGTGGCATCAGCTAAAATATAGACCAAATGAGAGGTCATGTAAAATTGGCGGGACTTCTTCACCACCAAGAATTACTCATGCAAATTCTTACTAATCATCCAAGCCTAGTTTAACTTGGCAGTGCCTTTAATAATTTCTTCGATGAAGTAGAACATCCATTCGCAGAAGTATGCCACAATCGGGATGCCCTTGGCTCTACTTAGCAAAGTCACCAAATCATTATAATCCTCATAGAAGTCACTTCTGAATAGTTCTTGGGGCACCTTATTTTAACTCCCCCTTTAATCTTTCAACTAGTGTTGGTTGATAAGCTTTTTCCATTTCAATGGGTCCACCTTCCACATATTATCCGCATATTCAATTGATGTTTGTTCCACAGGGTCATGAGTGGGGATGCAAAATACTTGTGCTATAGATTTGGTGGAGAGATCAGCCAACACCCGACCATCCTGGTCTACAATTCTCCTACTCTTTTCTTGGTAGGCTTCCTTGTAAGCCATTACTAATTTTGGGGCCACTGGAGCGGGTGGGAAACTGACTGCCTTGGCCAACCCACTCTTCCTTATTCTCCTTGTTTTTTCTGTAGTGGCATTGATTATGACCCTTTGTCTGAATTCATCGATATTGACATGGTCGAGGTTGGTTTTTGAAATCTTTCCCCATTCAGTGGTGACCCTGGAGGTGACCTCCACTCTATGAAATTGAAATTTCATTTGATCCTTATCTTCTTTCCCCCTTAGGGCCTTAGTAAATTTCTTTTCCTTTTCCTGCTCGATGGATGCTCCCGACGATCCTACAGCTGATTCCATAAATCTTGCAAGCATAGGCGCATATAGCATATTCATATATAAAATGAGGGGATCATAATTGAAATCTTGCAAAACAGATGTTAGATCAAATAATTCATCCTTCAAAGATCATAACATTCCTTAAATATCATTAATTACCTCCCATTCAGAGAAGATTAAGCAATTTGGTCCCAGGGATGTGGGTTTCTTTGGGCTGGTAGCCGTTTTTGGATCCACCATTTAGAAACAACGTTGGCAAAGCAGAATCCCGCAAACAAAATTCTACATTGGAGGACTCGTAGGAACGAAGGACGGTCGTCATAAGGTTCCAAAGTTTAAGGGTCAGCAAAGAAGCAGGTGGAAGATTGTGAAAGCAAGTTGGGTGACGACCGTTGCAAAATGGCGAAAGCAAGAAGGCGGCCCGCAGGCGATGGTCCACACTATAAAGCTCACAAAATTCATTGGCACACAACATTTTCTCAAGGGATGCCAAATGGCAGTAGGAGGATCAGACCCCACATATCGGGAGGTAGGTCAAGCTTGGATATTTAAGAACAACATTCATGAAATGACTGAGATAGAGCGATAGCCCACAAGGATTGGCCCACAATCAAGTTTCATTTTGTCAAATAGGCCGAAGGGAGACGAACAAGTGGGGACAATATTACGGATGGGCTAAGGGAGTTAGTCGTTTGGAAACAACGATTAGCATGGGGCGGTCCACAAATAGTGACCCGCAAGGGCTAGCCCGCAAAGGCTTCAATACTTAGTCAATTTTAAGAGCATAACCTGGATGGTGATGAAGATCTTGGGACCCACCAAGTGGGAAGAAGGACATGGTTTTCCATTTTAGGATAGGGCATTGTAAATGGCGGTGAATGACGGATGATGGTTCGCATGAGTCTATTAGTGCAATGTTTCATCCGGTGGCAATATGGTCAACGGAGTCTGCAGAGTGGGAGGGCAGCATGTGATATCCATTTTGAAATGGAAAATGGAAAGAGCCACCAGTGATGAGAATCCCACAAGGGTTGACAATCGAAGAGGAAGCAATTTGGCCAAGTACTAAATTCAAGCCTGAGGATGACGAAAGATGGACCTGTGGGGCCCGCTACTTGGAAGGACATGACGAGATGACCATTTTGGAAATGGTGAAGGCATGGGCCATCAATGGGTAGAATCTCACAAAGTAGGACCCGCAAGCATCATTGGAATTTCATTTAACTTAGGATTTTTTTAAGTTTTAAGTGGCGACGACGGGGAGATAGTGTTTGTTCACCTACGCGGGCCCGACACTAGTGATGGAAGTCATTTAAGGTTTATCAATGAGGGGTGGAAGAAATGGCAGTTAGAGTCTTGTGGTCCATAAGGGCTCGGTTTCCCTAGTTCAAGAACAGTGGTGGGAGGTTTAAGTTCTACCTGATCTAAATTGGCCAATTTCGAAGGCATTTTGAATTTCTAAAATATGGGTTTTGTGTGTCGTGGGGTTTTCTATCCAGTTTGAGGTTTTCTTTCTTAAAATGTTCAACAAATTTGAAAATTTCAAAGAAAAAACCAAGTGATGAGAAACCGAAGATGTATCGAGGCAACCCGCAAGAAATCAATGTCAAATGTTGAAGATTGCAATGCACGAACGACAACAGGATCTCACGGGCACGAAGGTGTTGACAATTGGAGGGCTCTGACAACTCTTCAGAAAGGAATGTTGGTGAAAATGATGTTTCCAACTCACCTATTTATATAATTCCATGCATTAAATGCTAATACGGTGGTAGGTGAAGTCAGTGGGCACAATTTTCAAAAGGACCAGCAACAGGAAATGTGGAGCTGATGTTGCAGGCGGCAACCAAGCATTCACTGTTTAGAAACGATGGAGGAAAAAAATACGGAGGGTGTAGAGCCCATAGGGTAGTGGGCCATACTGACTTGGCCACTATGCAAACTGTGAAGGCACAACGAAATTACACCAAGGGTGGCCTGCATAGGCAGACTCGTAGTCGGTGAAAGATGTCAGTTTAAAACTCTTGAGGCAAACAACCAAGGGGACTTCATGAAGGCCGAAGACTTAAAATTTTCAAGGGCAGTGAAACTTTTTCAACCTAATATGATGACTGTAGGGCTCATTGAGCACTTAGGACTCAAAATAGGGGACACGTAAAATGAGGCGATGGCAAAACGACTCGAGAAAGCGAAAAGGAGAGGGTCCCCATTCAGAATGGGGTGTGTGTGCTACAGGCACAACAAATGATGAATCTACTGGGGAACGCTCTTGAGCTTTCCAAGGATAAATGTTCATTCAAAACCGAGAATCTTTGGTGTCGCAGACCATAAGCCAATTTTCGTAGGTGAACTAGGAGTTCGAGGGAGGACAAGATCCTTAACTGAACCGATGTGTAGGGATATCTTGGAAGTTTGTGCATGATGGATTCATTAAATTTCCTTGAATACCATACAAGAAACTATTAATCAGGTGGAGGTAAGCTATGTAAATTGTCTAACCCCAAAAGTAACCTAGACATTTCTCCGCTGCCAATCAGGCATCCATAGCCTCAACGGAGTTATCACTGCGATCCTACAAACATTTCTCTATTGCCAGATGGGCATCTATAGCCCCGATAGAGTTATTCACACACCCATACAGTTGCATATTTTGACTTTTCTTTTCCTTTCCTTGTTCTTGATATTTTTTGTTTTGATACTTTTTCCTCTTTCTTGCTCAACTGTGTAAGCACTAAACATTACAGTGGGTTTGGAATCATAGTGGTCACTGGAGTAGACTTAATATTTTTCACTTGGCCAGCCCTCCTAACAACTACTATACAACTCCTTAGAAATAATTAAAGTGTATTGTCATGTAGGATCCAAGATAAGCACAAAAAGATTCAAATAAGGGTCTCTTCCTAGGTTGATTCAAAGTTCAAGCGAGGAAACCAAATTAACAGAGGCCATCAGAGACCAATAGTAGGGAGTGAATATTTATCCAAGGAACACAAAGAGCAGGCAACAAATTGAACTATTTGGTAAACCGAGCACAACCATCGTGAATAGAACAAGGATGCTTAGCAAGATAAAATAATTGAAAAATACGCAAAACACACAATAAAATAGCAAAGCGAAAGGAAACCTAGACTAACCTATATGCAACTATTTACAATAGCGAGTCATGAAAGCTCAGGAAAGGAAATAATGCTTGAGGTTCTGCTCATTGATAGGCAGCGAGATGTCTTCTCTAGTTAGTGTCTTAAGGTGAAAGGCGTTATCTCCTAAAATTTTTGAAATTTGAAAGGGGCCAAGCTAGAGCTTGTCGAATTTGTCATGTCCTCCTTTATTTTCAAGGGCCTTGTCCCAACATAGGACTAAATCGACAATTCTAAAGGCCTTTACTTTGGATTGTTGGTCGAACCATCTTTTGACTACACCCTGATGTTTGGTGAAATTTTCAATGGCTTTATCACATACTTCTTCTAAATGTAACAACTCAGCTAGGGGGGTTTCTCTGCCGTCTCCCTCATAATAAGCGTTGATGAATTGGAGAGTTGGAATATTTAGGTGGATGAGAAAGATGGCTTCCGACCTGTAGGCCAGGTGGAATAGGGAATTATCTAGGGAAGCCTTGTGGCATGTGCGATTCACCCAAAGGGAAAAACGCAACTGGGTGTGCCAATCCTTAGGGTTTTTGTGAAGCAATTTCTTGATTACAGTGATCAAGTTCTTGTTTGTGGATTCAGATAGGTCATTGCCTTGAGGGTGGTAATTAGATGAAACTTGAGGGAAATGTTGTAATCAAAGGCCCAACTAGTGAATTTTAGCAAGAAGGCAGGGCCATTATCACAAATGAGGGCATATGGGCAGCCAAAATAATTCAGAATAAAAATTTCAAGAAAATTAATAACTACTTCTGTGGTACATTTCGTACATGCAATTGCTTCTATCCATCTAGTACAATAATCATAGGTGGTTAGAATGTACTTGTGTCCTACAGAGGATGGTAGGCTTACCGATCCAATGAATTCAAGACCTCATTTTGCGAATAACCTTACCTCCAAGACTGGTTGGAGCAGGAGAGTGACATTTCTTTCTTTGACAGTAGTCGTTTGGCAGGTTCAGACATGGTGATGTGCATCCTTGAACACTGTTGGCCAATAGTACCCAACCCATAGGATTTGATGAGCGGTTGCAAGATCGGATCCATGGCTAGTGCCAAATTTATCATGAAATTATTTCATCATGCAGACTGCTTCTTCCTTGCCCAGGCATCTGAGGTAGATCCCTTCATGATTTTTCTTGTAGAGCACAAAACCTTGCAACATATAGTTGCTGATTTTTAGCCTAAGGGTATGCTTTTGGACTCCCTGTAACCATGGCGGGCACTTGTTGTGTAGTATATAGTTGATAATATAGTTGTACCATTCTCTAGGGGAGACATATTCGAGTTGGTATTGGTGGACAAAAAGATCGAATCCTACTTCAATTATGGCTTCGACCATCATTTGGGTAAGGGCCTACTTTGTTACCAATTTCATTGGCTAAATCTCCATATCGTATTATTGCAGCAAGGTGAACCATTTTTCCCTTCTTTCTCCTAGTTCATTCTACATCAACAATGTCTTCACAATTGGGTCAGGTACTATGGCAAATACCTTATTACGTAAGATATAGTGTCTAAACTTCTTGACTGCTCTAACCAGAGCATATGCTTGCTTTTTGACATTGTGATACCTCAACTCTGCATCTTTCAATGGGGCACTCATGAATGCAATCGGGTGTTCACTCCCTTCATTATCCTTTTGCATCAATATGTTGGCACAAGAATGGTCTGAGGTGAATGAGTAAATATAGAACGACTTTAGATAGTCAGGACTAACTGACATGGGTGCATCAACAATCACTTTCTTGATTTCCTCAAAGGATTTCTTTGCCTCCGGTGTCCACTCAACTTTGGCATCTTGCTTTAGCATGGCATTGAGTGGCTTGACTATTTCAGCAAAGCCTATGATGAATTTCCTAATGAAATTTATCTTTCTGAAGAAAGATTTCAACTCTTTCTTGATTCTTGGTAGCTGAATCTTCATTATTGCCTAGATGCGCTTGAGGTCTATGGATATTCCTTTGTCCAAGAGGAAATTCCCTAATAAATTTCCCTCTATAACCTCAAAGATGCACTTCTTTTGGTTCAAAGAAATGCCAAATTCTTTGCATTTCTAGAAGACCTTACATAGATCGGAGATATGGTCTCCCCTATTCTTTGAAAACACCATAAGATCATCCATATAAATGATGATGCACTTACCAATTATGTCTTTGGAGGAAATTTCCATCACATGCTCAAAGGTGGCACCTACGTTGATCTGTCCGAAAGGCATTCTCCTGTATGCAAAGGTTCCCCATTTGGTGGTGAACACTGTTTTATGCCTATCTTTGTATTGCACCATTACCTGGTTGTACCCAGACTATCCATCTAGGAAAGACATCATTTGAGAACCATTGAATATCTAAAGTACCTCATGTAGTGAAGACACAAGGTAATTGTCCTTCTCTGAAGCTCTGTTCAAATTATGAAAATCAACACACAACTTGATTTCACCATTCTTTTTCCTGACCAGAACTAGATTTTCCACCCATGTGGAGTGTCAGATTGGAAATATGATTCTTGAAAACAATAACTTTTGTACTTCTTTGTAAATAACCAGTTCCAATAATGCATTGACGAGGTGCTGTCATTGTCGAAATGGTCTCACATATGACTTAAGAGGAATGGTGTGTGTGATGATTGATGTGTCGTATGTCTTCAAATATTCATAACTCCAAGCAACTACATCGTGATACTTCTACAAAACATCAATAATACCTTTCTTTTCCTCCAGTATGGACACCTTACCAATGAATACATTCTTAGCATCCTCAGTTGTTCCAAGGTTATGGGTGTCGCACTGATTGCTAATGGAGTCCTTTACTTGCTGATCCTGATCTCTGATTTGATCTAAGTCAAATATTCAATCAAGTTGGACTATACCTCTGGGAATAGTGTTGGTCATAAGGTTAATAACCCCTTTTATGTCTAGCTTAGCCTCTTCAGGCTCAACCTCATCAATTATTTGGGTAGCAAACACATCGGTGCTAGTGATGAAATCCAAGATGTGTTTTTCATCATTGAACACTTGAAATTAGTCACATTTTCTGGTATAGATGTGATGGAGGTGAGCTCAATAATAAACCTTTTGAGGCCAAGCAATGATGGGGGCTGGAGGGTGTTGGCTGCCTGAGCCAAGGC
The DNA here is from genome assembly GCA_007115665.2 of Sequoiadendron giganteum. Taxonomy (NCBI): domain Eukaryota; kingdom Viridiplantae; phylum Streptophyta; class Pinopsida; order Cupressales; family Cupressaceae; genus Sequoiadendron; species Sequoiadendron giganteum. The sequence goes on along the minus strand of CM021109.1, from coordinate 31,540,463 downwards.
ATTAGCAGTGTAATTCTGGGAGCGTGAGATCAATTGAATGTTAAATGCATCTAGGATCTCTAATATATCCCATACCCTATGCCTATAATTAATTAGCCTTCTATTATAACAGGAATAAAGTTTTATCACTTGTTTTTCAACTAAATCTAAGTCACCAAAGACTTGTAACATTTTGACCCTTTTATTTAATGCCATTAGGAGACCAAGGACTAATGCCTAATACTCTTTTGTACATTGTTTTGTGCAATAAAACTAAAGTCTGTGGGTAGCAAAATATGACTTACTTGGGATGACCAGTTCAAAGTCAACTCTAGCTCCCTGCTTGGATTTGGACCCATCAAAGAGCAATGTCCAAAACTTGGAAGAATCCTCAATCTTGGAACCAACAGAGCTTGCCTTTACAATTGATGACGTCTTCACTTTAGCAACCTTATGAGGTTGTATGGGTTCAACTTGACCCTAATCTAGTTGTACCAATTGAGACCCCCCTTTTGGGGTGACCTGTCCTTTGATGTGCTCAATTTATATTTGGCATAAACAACATTCAAATTCTGAATGGGAAGCATTGTGCATCCTGCACCAACTAGGCAACAGGAGTTCCTGAAAGGTCATTCTTGCACCCAAACTGAGTTGATCTTGCATGCATTTTTCCATGAAATCTTGGAAGCCATGAAGCAATCCAAGACTACCATCTTCATAAGAATCTTCATCATCTGACTCAATCAATTCTTTTATGCTTTGAGGTGTGTGGACCAAGCTGACAAGCGGACTACACAACACAAGGAGGACCTCCTCGGCTGCCTCTTCTTCATAACATTCTTATTCATTTGGACATGCCATGGGGAAGTAATTCCCCAGCTCCATCTCGACAAACAACACCTCATTGATGTTGTTGTACTATGTAATCATGAACTTCATGTATGGTTCCCAATCTATATGGATCTGATTCGACATCCCTTTCCATGGCGGCCATAGGTGAGAATAATTTGTGGCAACATATCCATTCAATGCCCATGTGAAATTACTTCCTAGAATGATGCCATAAGTGTCTGGGATATTAGCAACTTGAATGTCAATTGTCTATTGTATCCTTGGATCAACAATAATATGCATAGGTATTCTATTAATTTCACCAACTATGTTGATCTCCATTTTATCCAGTTATGTCACCTTGCGTCGAGAGGGAGTCAAAACTATTCCCAAAGCTTTGCATACTGCCAAGGGCATGAAGTTGGTAGAAGCTCCCGAATCAAGCAAGCAATTGTGAAGATTATTCTCAAATATTCTAATGGTGATCAGGAAGGGAGGGGTTTCTAAATTTCCTTGAAACAACCCCCCAAAAATGTCAACTTGGGCCACTTGAACTTTGTCTTTATCACTGCCTTTGTTTTGGGCTTGGGTCTAATCCTGTTCCCTAGCAGGCTATTTGCTTGCTTGCTTATTGGAGGTGGGTCTGCTTTCTTATCAAATATTTGTTGAATGATAGGCTCATTTTGTGAATCGTGAAAGGAGATCCTCTTGGTGGGTACTTCCTGGGTTGACTTGGATGAAGGAGTCACATTGATCATCCTAAAAAAGGCATTCCTAACTATTGAGACTTTGAGAAACTCGAAGGAAGATAAACTCAACATAACATTCTTGAGTTCTTCTACTACATACTCCCCCATTTGTTCAATTTCAGCTTCAAAATGGGCATTTTGTGAGGAGCCAATAGGCTAGTTTTGGTTTTGACCCTACTACCTATTCCTATTAAAATATTGAGTAGGTACATGAGGATAGCCTGGGTTGTTACTAGCATTCAGGTTTGGAGGAGTGCTAAAGTTATTAGGTGGGGTAGAGGTGGTGAAAGGGCCACCTACTTGACCACGTGCTTGTTTGTTGCTTAGATCATACGAGGTAGTCCTTTGGTGAAACATTTGGACTTCATCTTCCCTTGACTCTTCCTCATCTATTGGACCATTATCTACGAAATTGAAGAGCCGAGTTAAAGGAATTTCAACACTTACCTCTTCTACTTTGTCATCATTTGGGGTGGCAATTTACTTCTCAGGCATGTTGCTATCACCCTTGGGAAAAGGAGCTTGGTTGACCACCAACACTGAGGAATCTTATGGTTCAAATGGAACGATATCTCTACACCCTAAACTGTCAACAATGTTCTAGACCTCTATTTGGAAAATCTCGATGTCCATCTGGAACTCTGGACAATCCAATTCAGAATGTCTACTCGTCTTGTGAATGTGGCACCAACTAGATAAGGTGGCCTCAACTAGGTATACCCTGCTTGTGGTCTTGTCATTATTGTTGGGCTGGTCAAGAGGTGTGGGAACATCACCATTGTTTGGCCTCGTATTCCATGTTCAATTTTGTCTCTGAGAAGGCCTTCTATCAAAGTTATGTCTCAAATTTTGATTCCTTTCATAGTTCTATCTGGGAGAGGCACTGACATCATGGTTGTCGTGGTTGAGGTTGGCTTGGATGCTTCTTTGAAAATCCTACAACTTGTTGTTCTGATTCCTTAGGTGCATCATTTCAGTTGACATCTTCTTAATCATTTCAATCAATTCATCTATCCAGTCCTTCTCTATGTTATTCAATTGTGAAGCTGAATTCTAAAGGAAAAATGGCTATACTACTGGTTGATTTTGATGAGCGGGTGGGAATTTGGAACCTTGGAGGTATGCAGGCACCTGGGGTGGCTGAGCATGAGCCTACTGCTACTGGGGCTACAAGTATTGAGGCATAGGAGGCGCCTGATTCAAAGGTTGTCTTGGATGGGGCACCATTGCGAGTTGTGGAATTGGATTCATCAAGGGTGTCTATTGTGCTAAAGCTTGGGTAATCCCTTGAACCTGATATGGATGAGAAACTGGTCCCAAAGAAGGAAGTAGACCAATAACATGTTGTCCCAAATATGTACTGGCTTTGACTACTTCTACGTAGGAATCTGTCAATTGGGTAGGCAATGGGTTCATCCTTTTCACAAGGGTAGAAGTGAGGTTGTCTAGGGCTACATAGTACACTAATCGGGCAGACGAGTTGTCAACCACATAAGGGGACTACAACCTCATATATGCTTAGTGAAATCTATCATTAAAAGAGTTGATCAACTCATTAACTTCTCTTTGAATGGTCATGAACTGTTGGTACAAATCAGAAGGGCTGATTGGGACTTTAAATTTCTGCAAGAAGGCATTCTTCAACAAATCCCAAGAATCTGCATATCTTTCAAGGTTGTTTGAAAGATCTTGATATGTTCTTTTGTTGTCCTTTGTAGCTCCCAATGGTTAAACTTGGTACAAAAGCCTTGCGGGTTCTTTGGCATATCATGGTAAAGATTGAAGGACAAAGGAGACAGATTATTACATAACCATGCCATGGGAGGCGGAGATGGAGGAGGCTATGCCACATTGACTTGAGGCTATAATAAAGGGGAAACAACTATTGGAACAGTGCCCAAGAAAGGAGGTGCTTTGGGCTGGGAGGCAACACCTTGGTTGTGGGAGATGGCAGCCTAGAAGGTAGTTTGTAATGACTGGGAAGAGAAGGGTGCTACCAAGGGTGAAGCAGAGGATGAGGGTGAATGAGCGGAAGGAGAGGATGGGGATGAAGGTGAAGTGGGCTGGTTGGATATGTCAGAGGTGGATTCTTCCCCTCTTCTAGCTCTTCTAGCTCTAGTAGGGGGTGGTAGCTCTTGATATTCCCCTCTATTTGGTGTGGATCTTAAAACTCTGTGAAATATTTTAGGGGAGAATGAACTGATTTGATCCAACTTAACATGATTTGGCCCTCCTTCTAGCACAAGTTCTGTTGATGGGTGTTTTTGCACTTCTCAACACACGTGATGCATAGGTGCATCACCTCTCTTGAAAGGTAGAAATCTGCAAACAAGGTGCAAACTACTACCCTAAGGTCTCTCGGGTGTCAGGTCATGACTTGCTTGGAATGTCATAGTTGATTTTATGTGATTTTCTAGTAATCATAGGGCAACCTTACTTGGGTTAATTTGGGAGGAAATTGGTTCTTTGAATGGAGTTCTTAAGAGTTGGAATTGATGTGTAGTTGCTGCAAGTTCAAAACAACAATCTGGACTCCACTTTTATCATCAGATTTAGTTGTACAATGATGCTTGAACTTTTCCTAAAATACTATTTCAAAGAAATATCAAAAGGGAAGGGAGGAGAGGAGATTCCTAGACCTGAAACTACCAATGAATAGTGATAATGGAGACTGCTACAATGGACAACCTTCCTAAAACTTAGTTCCACTTAACCAAATTAACTTACAATATCATGAAACTAGTGCTATCTTCTAAGGTCTACAAATTTTCAATCATTCATTCACCATAAACATGAATAAAGATGAAGTTTAAAGTTTAGCAATCAATATGAATTTTCAGACTAGCTTTACAGTGCTATTCATCATAATAAAACAACAAAAAGTATGAACAAAGAAGGGCATCAACACAACAAGACTCTTCAACATCAGTGAACAACATTAACTAAGCTACTAAGGCATATAAAACACATAGAACAATGAAGTAAATCCACTCAAATCTAATAACTATAAGGAGAAGAATCATGAAACATGAATGAAACCCAAGAATTCACCAAAATCAATGAATTTCTATTAAAGTTTCAGCAACATGTCTTTACAACAACTCAACTCTCTTTGAAAAATGAGACGAGACCCCCTATTTATAGTGCTCAAAAAGAAAAATGAGTGGCCAAGATTTAATCTCATTGTGTGGCCAAGATTCACTACAAATTAGGGTTTCACCTACCCCCAATATATTACAATTTAAAATACATTCTTGTCTTCTATCATGTTTTGTCTTCTAGTGTCCAACACTGCAGCTCTTTGTCTTCTAGCTGACTACTCTTTGTTGTACCTAAACAGTGAGGAATTCATCACCTATGACAGGCTTTCCAGCCTCCTTTTGCAATGTGGCATACTCCACAAATTTACCAATGATCATTCTTGATCGGCCTGTCATTTGTTCCCAATTTGCATGCATTTGGGCATAGCCTTAGCCATTTGGGTGTAGCCTTAGCCATTTGTTTGGATTGGATGGAGGCATTGGCGATGAAGTCCATAAAATCTGGCGTTAGCAAATCCGTTGTTCCGTTCTCCATCTTCTTATGGAAATGTAGCCTGATTTTTTTGTATCGAGCTCAAGGGTTGGCATCTTGTAATATGTCATCAACTTAAGATAGTCCTTAACATCCGATCTGTGTTCTTTGGCCCATTCTAAATCGAGCTCTACCTCATGGAGCACTTTATCCAATACTTCCTTTCTGTGGTCTAAGCTCATTTTCCATGTTTCATAAGCCACTAATCATTCTTTACCAAAACCAACTCCTTTTCCCATAATTTGTTTGGAATCCTCAGGATGGCCTTGAGCTTAGGATAGGAAATCTTGTATAGCTCGGTAAAGCGGTGGCAAGTCTTCTTAGAGACCTCCAATTGTTTTTGCAAGTCTCAAAACTTGTTTATTGTTCTGATGGTGTAGCCAATACCCATATCTCCATTATAAATTACATGCCCGAATCAATCCTCAATGGCCTTGGACCAATTCTTTATTTTCTCTAACTTATCCATGTGGTCCTTTGATAGTAGCATCTATGGGGCTGATGATTCTATTGGCAATTCTTCTACAGAAGACCATCGTTGTATGTAGGCAGTAAGATCTACCACCTATGCTTTCAATTTCTTCTTGGAGGACTGGTCTTTGTTCATCTGATGGACAATTGTAGCCACAAAATCTTGGAGTTGATCAATATTTTCTTCCCTTCTAGTTGTTCCCAGGTTAATAGTGGAGATATTGTAGGTCACCCCTTCTTCTTTATCTATCACCGGGGTGGCGATTTGCACCATCCAAGATCTTGATGTATCCATTGTGATGTGTGATCTGACTTTTGGCTTCTTTTCTTTCTTAGCTCATCTTTGAGCTCATGCCAGGATTACCTCCAGTCTTTCCTTGGGATCCATGAGGGTGGGGGTATTCTTCTGTATTTTTTCTCCAGCCACTCGAACATTTGAGATCCCTCTTTTGGTGATTCATGACTACCTTCTTCTCTTTGAAAATGCTGGATATCCTTTTCTCCGTGATCCGAGGCTTCATTTTCTATTTTCTCTTCATCCTCCTCATCTGAGTCATGGATTAATATGGCCTTTTCTTCTTTTTCTCTGGGGCTATCTTCCCCTTCAGGCACCTTTTCTTCTTCTTTCCTGAGCTTTGCATGTCATTCTACCTCAGGGCTTTTCTTTGTTTTAGCCTCTTCTTCAAGCTTATCTTCTTCTCTCTTTTCTTCCTCTTACCTCTCGGGAGGTACCTCTTCTTGTTGGCCAAGGTCTTTCTCTTGTTCTTTCGATATATAATCTTTAGAAATTTCTATGTATTTATCAACTTCTTTCTCTTCATTGGAAGACTGCCTCTCCATCTCCTCCCTAGCATCCTTGAGTTGTTTAGACAACTCTTCTTCGAATTTTGTGTTAAAGGATTCTATCACATATTTAGCACCATTGTCCTCAACATCTTCTTCCTTTGAGGATTGTGTCTTTTCTTCTTCTTCATACACCACCTCATCGATGACCAAGAATTGGTGCTTTGGGTGCACGTGGTAGTCATATTTGAAGGGATCCTTAGGTTCATCATCCTTTTCCTTTTCGGCCTCCTCCCTCATTTTCATTTCAAGCTCCTCCGAGATCCACATTGTTGTTTCCATTTTAGGTGATTATGTCAAAGGAGGGATATGGAGACCAATAACAGTCTAAGCCAGAGCAACTTGTATTGTAGGGTTCATTAACATTCTAGAGAGTTTCAAAGAAATATTTTGTATATGTTTGGAAAATTCCTCTAGAAGAGTGAGAGTGGGAATAGTTATGGTTGGGGCCAATGTAATTGCCATGGATGGAGACATTGAGGAAGAGGAAAGTGTAGAAGTTGTGGTGGAGGAGGAATCTCTTACCACAATTGGTGCAATAGGTGAGGTGGCAGCAAGGTGAACTAAGATGTCCACCACTGGCGAGGATGAGGCAACTAGAGCTAGTGATGCCATAGGAGGAGTAATAGCAGTAGGAATAGTGGTAGTAGCAGCTAGGATAGAGGTAGTAGGTGGGGATTTAGGTTTCTCAACCTCTTCTTCTTCCTCCTCTCCTTCATGCATTGAATCTTCTTGAATTGTAGGCATTTTGGAGAACTCGCTTGATTTATTTGTTTTTTCAAAGCTTCGGTCTCCAATGGTTTCGTTGCGTAAATTTATGCTTTGGTTGATGCTCTATTGTGTCCTTTCTCTTCTGAGACTTGACGGGTGGAGGAGACTTGGGAGCTTCCTTAGTTACAATGGGGTTCCCATTATCTGTCTCACTCTCGAGCTCATCTTCGAGCTCACCATAGGTCATATCAACCCCTTGAAGCCTTAGTTGAGCAACTTGTGCATCAACCCATTGTCTCTTCCTATGCTCAATTGGATTTGTCAAAATGTCAAGGTCATTGACCTCTTCCTCATCCCAGTCTATGGTGGGCAATGATAGGTTGGCAACAAAATCAATCCTTGGATCAATAACAGTCTTTTCTTCCTCAATGACCTGATCTGGCACTGGGAATAGCTTGAAAGTCTTAACAAAGTATGCCGAAATATGCATGTAGTGCCTCATGTACACCTCCTTATCATCTTGGAAAGTAGCCCAAAAATATTCAATGCTATGCAAGTGGGCGTACTCCTTGCCCACAAATTTCTTCAATTTTCCATATGGGTCCATTCTCGGTTGAGTGTATCGGCTCAAATTGAACTCAATAAGATCCTTTTCTGAATATTCGACACATTGGGCTACCGTGAGAGCCTACATTGCTTTCTTTAATGTGAGAGGATAAGGCACCATTTCCTAGTGCTTGCCAACAAGGTGAGTGTGGGCATTTTGTAGCTACCTTGATACTTCTAATAACACAATTTGGTAGTTTGGATATCGGGGTAGCTTCTATGGTTTGTCACTAGAACCCTCGGTTCAGATATAGGTAAACTTGGGAAATTGGATAAACAAAAAATCCAAACCTCTGGATGAAGGCATGGGTGCTATGAGTAACTCTTCTCTTGAATTCCCCCTAAGAAGTCTGATTATATATTTGATGAATGCATCGTTTACTCGACAATAGTCTCTTTTAAAGTTTTAGTACTAGAGTTGTGGGAACCTGTCATATACTTTCAATTCTCTCCCTAGGATTGTGCTTTGCGCCATGAATATACCTCTGTATGGGGTAGCATTAGCTAGAAGATAGACCAAATAATAGGTCATGTAAAATTGATGAGACTTCTTCACCACTAGCAATTGCTCATGCAAATTCTTACTAATCATCCAAGCCTAATCGAACTTGGCGGTGCCTCTGATAATTTCTTCGATGAAGTAGAACATCCATTTGAAGAAGTTTTCCACAATTGGGATGTCCATGAATCTACTTAAAAAAGTAACCAAATCATGATAATCCTCATAGAAGTCACTTCTGAATAGTTCTTGGGGCACCTTATTTGCACTCCCCCTTTTATCTTTCAACCAGTGTTGGTTGATCATATTTTTGCATTTTAATGGGTCCACCTTCCACATATTCTTCACGTATTCAATTGATTTTTTTTCCCCAGGGTCATGAGTGGGGATGCAAAATACTTGTGCTATAGATTTGGCGAAGAGATCAACCAACACTTGACCATCTTGGTCTACAATTGTCCTACTCTTTTCTTGGTAGGCTTCCTTGTAAGCCATTACTAATTTCGGGGCCACTAGAGTGGGTGGGAAACCGACTACCTTGGCCAACCCACTCTTCCTTATTCTCCTTGCATTTTCTGTAGTGAGGTTGACTATGAACCTTTGTCTAAATTCATCAATATTGATGTGGCTGAGGTTGGTTTATGAAATCTTTCTCCATTTAGTGGTGACCCTAGAGGTGACCTCCACTCCATTAAATTGAAATTTCATCTGATCCTTATCTTTTTTCCCCCTTGGGGCCTTAACAGATTTCTTTCCCTTTTCCCGCTCGATGGACGCTCCCAATGATCCTACAACTAGCTCCATAAATCTTGAAAGGATAGGCGCAGTAAGCATATTCATATATAAAATGAGGGGAGCATCAGTGAAATCCTGCAAAACAGACGTTAGATCAAATAATTCATCCTTCAAAGATCATAACATCCCTTAAATATCATTAATTGCCTCTCGTTCAAAGAAGATTAAGCAATGCGGGCCCAAGGATGTTGGTTTCCCTAGGCTGGTAGCCATTTTGGGGTTCGCTGTTTAGAAATGACACTAGCGAAGCAGAATCTCGTAGATGGAATTCCGCATTGCGGGACCTGTAGGAATGAAGGGAGATCATCATAAGGTTGCAAATTTTAAGGGTCAGCAAAGAAGCAGGTGGAATACCGTGAAAGGCAGTTGGGTGATGATTGTTGCAAAATGGCGAAGGCAAGGAGGCAGCCCGTAGGTGGTGATCTACACCATCAGGCCCGCCAAAGTCATCAACACACATCATTTTCATAAGGGATGCCAAACGATGGTAGGAGGATCGAACCTCGCATATTGGGAGGCAGGTCAAGCTTGGCTATTTAGGAATGATGTTCGTGAAATGATCGAGATGGAGCAATGACCCACAAGGACTGGCCCGCAATCAAGTTTCATTTTGTCAAACATGCCGAAGGGAGATATACAGGGTGGGGCCCACATTGCGGATGAGCTAAGGGACTTAGCCTTTTGGAAATGACGATCAACACGAGGTGATCTGCAAATGGCGGCCCACAAGGGCCAACCCATAAAGGCTTCAATACTTATTCAATTTTAAGAGCATGAGCCAGATGACAATGAAGATCTTGGGACCCACCAAGTGGGTGGAAGGAGATGGTTCACCATTTCAGAATAGGGCATTGTAAACGACGACAAATGATAGATGACGGTTTGCAGGAGGTAGCCCACATGAGTCTATTAGTGCAATGGCTCATTTGACAGTGATATGGTCGATGGAGTCCGCAGAGTGGGAGGGCGACATGTGATAGCCGTTTTGAAATGATGAATTAAAAGAGCCACCGGTGATGAGCAGCCCATAAGGGTTGACAACTAGAGAGGAAACAATTTGGCCAAATATTGAATTCAAGCTTGAGGACAATGAAAGATGGAATCATGGGGCCCGCCAAGCGGAAGGATAGGACGAGACGACCATTTTGGAAATGGTGAAGGCATGGGCCATCAATGGGTGAAATCCCACAAAGTGGGACCCACAAGGGTCATTGGAATTTCACCTAACTTAGGATTTTTTAAGTTTTAAGTGGCGACAGCGGGGAGATAGCGTTTGTTTGCCTACGCGGGCTCAAGACTGGTGATGGTAGTCATTTAAGGTTTATCGATGAGGGGAAAAAGAAATGATGGTGAGAGTCTTGTAGGTCATAAGGGCTCAATTTCCCTGGTTCAAGAATGATGATGGGATGTTTAAGTTCTGCCCAACCCAAACTGACCAATTATGAAGGCTTTTTTAATTTCTAAAATATGGGTTTTGTGCACCATGGGGTTTTCTATCTAGTTTGAGGTTTTCTTTCTTAAAAATTTCAACAAATTTGCAAATTTCAAAGAAAAAACCAAGAGACGATCGACATAATACATACTGAGGCAACTCACAAGAAATTGATGTCAAATGCTAAAGATTATAATGCATGAATGATAGTAGGATCTCGTGGGAGCGAAGGTGGTGGTAGTTGGAGGGCTCTGACAACTCTTTAGAAAGGAATGCTGGTGAAAATGATATTTCCAACTCACCTATTTATAGATTTCCATGCATTAAATGCTGACATTAAATTCTAGTATGGCGGCAGGTGAAGTCGATGGGCACGATTTTTGAAAGGACCGACGATAAGAAACCTGGAGCTCGCGTTGTGGGCGACAAACAAGCATTCACCGTTCAAAAACAATAGAGGAAATAGATACAGAGGGTGCGAAGCCGACATGGTGGATGACCGTATTGACTTGGTCATCGTGCAAACAGTGAAGGCATGGCAAAATTCCATCAAGGGCAGCCTGCATGGGCGGACCCGCAATCGGCAACAGATGTTAGTTTAAAGCTCTTGAGGGAAACAACCAAGGGGACTCTGTGAAGGCCGACGACTTAAAATTTTCAAGGGTAGTGAAACTTTGTTAACCTAAGATGATGACTTTAGGGCTCATTGACCACTTAGGACTCAAAATAGGGGGCACACAAAATGAGGTGAGGGAAAAATGACCCAGCGAAGCGAAAAGGAGAGGGTCCCCATTCAGAACGGGGCGTGTGTGCTACGGGCACAACATGTTTCTCCATGTATATATTTTGTCACTCATGTTTTTAAACTTGAGGTATAGCTGATTTTATTTCATTGTTACAATTATTTATCACATAATCACTTTATGGTAATCTTGGATACATAATATCTGATTTATAAACACATCATTAAGTTCTATTGATTCAAGTTTCTGCTTGATTTACAACATTTAATATCAGAGGTAACGATTATGTTAAGAGAGGGACACATTTCTTTTAAGTTTTGAAGGTTTTTTAGTTGTAGTGGGAGCTTGTGTATTGTGGGTTTTGCAGATTTGTGAAGAAGATTGAAAACCATGGTTTCTACCTCTCATCTAGATATTCAAAAGTTCAACGACATTGGTTATGAGATGTGGAAGTTAAATATGAAGGATCTCCTTGAAGAGAGATATTAGTGGTTGGTAGTTTCAAGTGAAAAGAAACCATAATCAACATCTGATGAAGATTGGAAGAAAATGGACAAGAAGGCATGAGGAACCATTTAGTTGTGTCTTGGAGATATTTTCCTCTTGAATGTTTCAAAAGAATCTACTGCATATAAGTTGTGGAGGAGGATAGGTAAAATCTATCAAACTAAAAGTCTAAAAAATAAATTGTATCTCAAAAGATATCTGTATTCTTTGAAAATGAAGTATGGTGGTTCTATTGCAGAACATTTAAATGATTATAATTTAGCTTGTGTCTGTAGATGTTAAGATATAAGAAGATAAATGTATTTTATTTCTTTGTTCTTTACCAGAATCTTGGGAAAATCTAATTGTTGTCATAAGTGGTGTGAGGAAGGTCCAAAGAAAAAGGAGGGCCTAAAGGGGACAAAAAGAGAGACAAGTCTAAAGGTCATTCTAAAATCCTCAAGAAGAGCAGAGTAAAGTGTTGGAATTTTGGTAAGAGAGGACATGTGAAGGAGTGTCTAAACAAGAAAAAGAGTTTACATACTTCCATGAAAAATCCCTAAGAAGATGGTGATTCTGATGCTTTGTTTATTTTAGCTAAAACTATTAGTGATGATGCTTGGCTTATTAATTCAGGTTGCTCCTACCATATGACTCCTCAAAAGGAGTGGTTTAATTCATATTCATCTTATGATGGGGGATAATTTTTCCTTGGTGATAACAATATGAAGAAGATTGTTGTTAAGGGAAAAGTAAAGTTGTGTTTTAGTGATGGAAGGATTAAAACCCTTGATCATGTTTTACATATTCTAGGACTTGCAAGAAATTTACTTTCAATATCTAAGTTCGAATGATTCTAGAATGCATGTGACATTTGTCAAGTCTAGTTGTAGGTTGGTAAGAGGGAGTTTGGTGATTGCTAAAGGATCTCAGATAGGGGCTTTGTTTAGGCTTAGTTTAATGTCTCCACTTTTTGTAACTCTACCAATGTAACTAGAATTGAAATGTATGTATGTTGTGGCACCATAGATTAGGTCACATAAGTGAAAAGGGTCTTAAGACCATTTCAAATAAAAAGTGAGTTGATGGCATTTCTAATTATTATGTTGGCAAAAATGATTTTTGTAAGAATTGTGTGTTTGGTAAAAAGAATAGATCACTTCCTAATGGAACTAATTAAGCTAAGAGATTATTAGAGATCATTCATTTAGATGTGTTTGGACCAGTGGATGTTGATTCTTTTAGAAAATCTTGTCACTATGTTACTTTCATTGGTGATGTCTCAAGATACACTTGGATTTATTTTATGCATGAAACATATGAGGTTTTCGCAAAGTTTAAGGAATTTAAAGCCTTAGTTGAGAAGCAAATAGATTATAAGATAAGGGTGTTGAGATCTGACAATGGGGGTGAATATTGTTCTAGGTAATTTGACGAGTTCTATAAGAATGTAGGTATTGTTTGGCAAAATACTACTCTTTATACTCCCCAAAAAAATGGGGTAGTAGAAAGAATAAATCGAACCTTGATGGAAAGAGCTAGGAGCATGTTGAATGGTGCTAATCTTGACAGATTCTTTTGGAAGAAGTTGCAAGTACTACATGTTATTTAATTAATAGACCTCCTTATTCAACTCTTATTGATAAAACTCCTTATGAAGTGTGGATACGTAGAAAGCCTTCTATATCACATTTACTTGGGTCTTTGGTTGTGAGCCTTTTGTTCACTTGCCTCAAGAGGAGCATTTTAAATTGGATCCAAAAGCATAGAAATGAATCTTTGTTGGTTATGATGAGAATGTAAAAGGTTATTAGCTTTAGAATCCACTAACTCATAAAATGGTTTTCTCTAGAGATATGATTTTCAAGGAGTTTAGAGCTTACTTAGGTGAAGAGCAACCAAAGGAGAAAAATAAGACAAAAATAGTGCACTTCGAGACAAAGATAAAAATGCAAGATGATGCACATGTGGAAGAACAATTAGCTGGATCTGAGGATGGAGAAGAAGAAGAGGGTTTAGATAGTTCAAAGGACATGTAGAACAAGCACATAGTAGATGAAGAATAGGTAGAGCCCATTACTCCTACCTTCAGGAGGTCGACAAGGCAACAAAATCTAGTTGTCAGGCATAGCCCATCTAATTATTGTTGTGTATTTTATTTGTTGAGTACTAATGATGAACCTAGATCTTATAGGGAGGCTCTTTCTTCATAATAAAGTGAGTCTTGGATGCATGCCATGCAGGAGGAGATGATGGCTTTGGATAGTTGTGATACTTGGAATATTTTCAATTTTCCCAAAGGAAGGAAGCCCATTTGTTGTAAGTGGACATTTAAAAAGAAATTTGGTGGATATGGTCAGTTAGAGTGGTACAAGGCTAGATTGATGGCCAAGGGCTACTCCTAAAGAGAGGGAGTTTATTTCACAAAAAATCTCTCTTATTGCTAATTTTTTGATAATATAAGCAACATTTACAAGGTGTTGTACCATTTACATGATGAGCCAAAAGGGCCAAAAAGGAGAAAGACCACTAAAAATAATTTTTTTATTATAGTAACATACAAAAGACATAGACACAACCAAAAAATAGTAGAGAAACAACACATCACAAACCCCACCACTAATTTTCAACACCCTCCCATTTCTCGACCAAGAGGTTTAACACATCTTCCCCAATCCAATTGGGGCCTTCATCCATGGTGTTCTTTTCTATTTCCTCCTTGAACACATCTGAGAGAGTGAGAGCTGACTTGTGAATCATCTTTATGGTGAACCGGGCTAGGTAGTTGACTTTACGATTTGGCTTAGCAACCTGCTCCTGCAACACTCCGAGCTCGTCCACCTTGCCTTCCTTCCTCTGGATCTCTGCATCAACACCAACCCTAAAATTTGAGGACTTGGTAGAGTCATCCTGAGGCATCCGGTTCAAATCAGAGAAGTGACTAGGGTCTTCTACGGGTCCTTTATCTTTCCATTTCTTAGTAGCTTTAGTGCCTTCAATATTACTGCCAATATGAACTGAGTCATTGGAGATGTCATAAACATGGGTCTCTTTCTTGTGTTTTTCCAACCTGTCAGATCTTCTCACACTCCTATGTTTTGTCCCCATCTCAAAGCTAGCACCCACCACAATATCCCCTTTAGAATATTTTTCCTCGACAAATTTACCTTCCTCAGAGTCCAGAAGAACCCTCAAAAGCTGAGGCATATTTTTCCCTTTATTTTTAGTTGCAAGTTTACTAACCTTCTTGTGTTTCAGTTCACAAAGCCCAACCACAACACTCGACTGGGCCAACCTGACATCATTTTTATTTTTATTTGAGGGAGGAGTGGCTAAAGTCTCAATACTAGGATCATCCTCAAGGATGGGGGATTTCCTCTTCGAGCCCTTTGAATCAACAGGGGAAGGGTTAACATGGTTATTTTTTGGGGGTTACAATTCTTCAATGCACACAGTTGAGATAGGTTTGGGAGGGACCAGAGCTGAATGGAATTGGTAGAGCCTATGGATAAGGTGGTCCAGGGGTAAAGGAGGTGAAGAATTAAGGTTAAGAGTGGCAATTTCTTGGGATTCTTTAATGGAACTTTCTAGAGAACATAGAAAAAAGAAAGGGAAGCTAAGAAAAATATTATGCCTAATATGATTTAACAATGGTAAGTGGCAGAAATAAAATACCTTGAGTCTACCCTCGAGGATAACATATTTCATGATGGCAAGGTAGACTTTATCCCAAGGCTTAGGCAGCGCTTCACGATCAAAACATGTCTGCTTTTTCATCAGCTTCTCATTTCCCTTAAATAACGCATTCAGACTCACCAAGTCCTATGTTTTAGTGTGTTTTTTATACTTCAATCCTTCACAAGAAAGGCCGGTAGCCTTACCAATGACCTCTTCATTGACGTCAAAAGCAATGCCACTCATGGTGGCCCATTGATCCTTCCAAGAACTAGAAAACCCGACCAACAACATCTCATCATGGCCCACACGATTCTCCATAAGTGACACTAGCCCACCTTCAAAATAGATATTCCAAGCCAGAGGATCCTGGTGAAACTCCTCGCAATTGTCTGGCTTAGTTCTAACTCTATCTCCATCCATCATGACCCACAACATACAGTAGTCGAAAGAACAATGTATTAAAACAAAATGATCGTTTGAGAGAATATCGTTGCAAAAAACTTTGCAACACTAATTAGGATGAAAAGGAATAATAAAGGCAATGTGATGTTTACATGCACTGACAGTTAATCCTGATGACAACCACCACATTGGCCCATAATGATCACAAGGAAACCCAGGATTAAAATGATTAAGAATAATAATAGGATCTGAATTTAAATCCCAAGAGGGAATCAACTTAAATAAGTTACACAGTTCCCAGAGCTAAATGAATGTGGGGGAAATATTTGAAACTTTCAAGTACATCTGATAAAATCTAAGGTGAATCAAAAGGTGCCTTAATTTGGAATTATTAAACAAAATGGTAGAGTACATCCTTTTACATGAACTCCCTGAGATTTGAAAAGATGTGTTGTACCATTGACAAGGCAACCCGTAAAGGTTAGGGGCCCCACCAAAGATGATTAATAGATATAAAACCCCCATGGCCACCCACTTGAGCCTAGCCACCATATTCACCAAAGATCGAACCAACCAATGATCCATCAAGGAAGGCCACATGTACCTAAAAAATAATGACGGATCAATCATTATTAATAGAGTAATTCCTCCGCTCCAAGAGGATTAATCTTTGAATATACATCGAAAAAACATCCATCTTTCTCCAACATTTTCTAATCTACCAAGTAGACCCCAATTTGGTGAAGCCATCAACCACTTGGTTACCTTCTTGAATGATATGAGCTAGGTGATAGCTTTCCAATTTAGAGAATAATAAATTAATATCCAACAAAATATTCCTTAGGTCCCAACCAAGAAGGTGGCCCAAGTTGATAGAGTCTATTACCATTTTAGGATCCCCTTCAATCTCCAAATTCTTAATGCCCAAAGTGACAACAATCTTGACACCCTTGAGTAGTGCCCGAGACTCAACCACCATAGAAGAGTGAATACTAATACCACTAGCATACCCAACAATAAAGTTACCCTGACTATCTCTTATGACACCACCAACTAAGTTAAATTCTATTAGATTCATATTATCTATTGATGTTGCTTATGATTTTTAAATAGAGAAAATGGATGTTAAATTGACTTTCTTGCATGGGGATCTTGAGGAAGAAATTTATATGTGACAACTTGACAATTTTGTTGTAAAAAGAAGAGAACACTTGGTTTGTAGGTTAAAGAGATATTTATATGGTTGAAATAGTCACCCAGGATGTGGTACCAAAATTTTGATGCCTTTGCATTGAAGTTGGGTTTTGTTAGGAGTGAGGAGGATCATTGTGTTTACATTAAGGTTATTGATGATCAAATAATAATCATTGTATTATATGTTGATGACATGCTGTTTATGGGTAACAACAAGGTGATGATTAGGGAGATTAAGACTCAACTTTTTGGAACATTTGATATGAAAGATTTGGGGGCTGCAAAATATATCCTTGGGATGGAGATTAATAGAGATCAGGTTCATAGAAAGATTTGGTTAAGTGAAAGTAAGTATTTTGATACCATTTTGCAAAGGTTTAGTATACATGACTGTAAACCAATTAATATTCCATTTCTTGTTGGCACTAAGTTGATTTAATACATTTGTCCTAATCTTGATGAAGATTTTGAAGAGATGTCTAATGTTCCTTATGCTAGTGTCATTGGTAGTTTGATGTATGCAATGGTTTGCACTAGACTAGATATAGCCCAAGCAGTGGGAGTTTTGAGCAGGTTTATGTCTAACCCTAGTATAGAGCATTGGAATTTTTTAAGAGGGTGTTTAGATATTTGTGTGGTAATTTAGATTACTATTTGATTTATCATGGTACTGATGATGTGGTCAAGTCATTAGATATACAAGGTTTTTTTCTATGCAGATTGGGTAGGTGACTTGGACAGTTGAAGGTCCACTAGTGAATATGTTTTTACTTGTTTTGGAGGTGCAGTGAGTTGGATGAGTAAGAGGTAGCATATAGTTTCATTTTACACCACCAAAGTAGAGTATATGGCTTCTAAACATGCCTCTAAGGAGGTATTTTGGTTATAGAGACTTGGTAATGGTATTGGTTTTGATTGCAGGACATCGAGGATTTGATGTGATAGTTAGAGTGCCATATGCTTAGCCAAAAATCCTATGTATCACGCTCATACTAAGCATGTTGATGTTCAATATAACTTTGTGTGAGAGATGGTTGAGAATGGTAAGGTATTTATTAAGAAGGTTGACACTTTGGATAATGTTGCAGATTCTCTTATGAAGCCAATAACCAGCGATAAGTTCTCTTGGTGCAGGAAGGCCATGGGCCTTGATCACTGTACTTGATTATATTTTATTTGTATCTCATGGATGTAATTGAAAAGTATAATTTCAAGTAGGAAAATTTTAGGATAGGTGACATTATAATTGCTATCCTAAGTTGAAAATTATGTGTCTCCACATTCTTTGGAAAGTGTTCTAGAGGACATGAGAGACAAAATATTTATTATTTATTTTCCTATGACAAATTGTAATTGCATTCAAAGAGGTGGACCCACTATGGTGACAATTATAGATCATCTCAAGAGCATATTCCCTTTGGGTGCCTAATTTCTTGGTGTGGACCACTTTGCGATGCATGTCCTTGCATGTTTTGCATGGTAGGGTGCCCAAGTTTGCATGTTGGTGCATGTTCTTGCATGAAGCCATTGGAGTCATTGGAGAGTTATGGAGCACTCGTTATTGACCAATTCTGATTAGCTATAGGTTAGGCACCCATATGAAGGCCATGTGATCATTTAATAATTCTCACCATGTTTATGGGTTTTTCACTAAGGGGTGTGGGTTTTTCTAGGTGGTTTTTCTTGTTGTTTTAGGATACCATTTGTGGTATTCTCTTCCACATAATTATATATATTGGAGCATTGAGATAGTGGTTTTTAGGGTTTTTTTACAAGTTTTTAGAGTAACAAAGTGCTACCAGAATTCAGAGAGGAGTGTTGTATTGGTGTATCTCATTTGACGATTAATACAAAAATTGGATCTCTTTGGGTGTGGATTTTTTCGCCGCAATGGTTTCTCCATGTATATCTTGTGTCACTTGTGTTTCTCAACTTGTAGTATATCTAATTTTCTTTCATTGTTAAAATTGTTAATCATATAATCACTTTATGGTAATCATGGATACATAATTTCAGATTTGCAAACACATTATTAAGTTCTATTGTTGAAAGTTTCACCTTTATCTCCAACATACACACAACTTAGAGGATGAAATCCTAACTCAATAGTTCATCTTTAACAAGAGGTTGCATTTAATTATTAACCACAAACTCAAAAAATTTAGATAGTGTTGACATAATATATGCATTCATGGATTCTAGACACATCCTATATCAATGGAGTATAGGTAATTACACATTTCCAAAAGACTGTAAAAGATAGAAAGTGAAATGAAATGATAATTCAAAAAATAAGGGAAATAAATCTAAATTCTTACCTTATGCTATGGGTACCTAACACTCAAGATTGTAACTGTCAACTGCTAAAGAACTATAAAAAATTCTTGGTTAAGTCCTCTAGAATGAAACCAACATGAAGCTATAGAATTCAATCCAAAACTACATAATAGCATTCATGAATTAGAATGCATACATATAACTTGAAACTACTTAAATAATTTCAACAATGCATCATTTAATCTAACAACAAGAAATGGAGTGGAGTAACATACTTCAAGTGGCCCTTGCTTGAGTTGTTTCTTCCACAAAAATTTTCAATACCTACTTACTTACTCAGTGATTCATGATATCAACTAATTCTCTTTATTGCATATAAACTATGAACTCTTACATACAATCTAATAAGAATTTTCTAGAGATTTATTATTCAATCACACATATCTATTGCTATAACTCCAGTAATAGAAAACTAGCTAAAAATTAACAACTAAAAACAACGATCAACAACTAGACTTACTCCTTGACAACATATCCCACTATATAGGGTTTGTGAGGATTTTTATTCCTCTAGGACTGAAAAAAATCATAAAGTAGTTGTCCACTCTTCCTCAAAGATAGGAAGAGGACTTAGTCTAATAACATAAAAAAATAATTATAAAGCAATAGTAGAGAAATTAATTTTTAACTCTATTCCTAATGGTTAACTATCATGACAAAGACATGTTTGTGATTACAGTCACATCATGAATTAGTCTCATTCAGAATAGACTTCTTCTCCTCTTGGTAGCCTTATTCAGTGAGCAAAAGTATAATGTGGTGACTCACAATTGATCATTAAATGATCACCTTCACTCTTTATTGGAATTTTCACACTTTGGATATCTCAACCTCTCCCCTTCAACCATCCACAATCCTTATGCTATGGGATGGAATTTTTTATATTGTGAGTTAACAATCTTTCTTGCTGCAAGATGTTAGTTTCATTCTTAAGGCATCCACATTATTATCAATCATAATTAAAGATATAATCATACTAATTCCCATAGATATTCATGTATTCATGCAAGAATTTATCAACATAACTCATTTCTATTTCTACATACTGAAGTTTGCTTTAAAGTGTATGAAAGATATATAAAGTCTTGGCAATGTCAGTGAAACTTAGTAGATGAAAGCATAGAAGTATAAAATAGTAAAGGAAACTAGCCAATAATTGGACCTATCATTCCCCACCAACTAAGCTATTGCTTGTCCTCAAGAAATATTTAGGGTTGAAGCTTATATTGCAAGGCCATCTCTCTAAAATCTACCACAGAGTCCACTCCTTTGCCCTACTTCAAGTAGTATCATTTTTTATCTAAGAGCTTTTTCCGCCTTTTGTTTTCTACTGCTTCCTCTTGCCCTTATTTCCTCTCTGTCTAGTGTGGTATAGGAAACAAGAGGATAGGAGGATGGAAGATAAGTGGCAACCAAGCAACTTCATTTTTGTAAGCAATTGAAATGTACTTATGTGACCTACCAATTGTTGTCATGTAGTTGTAAATGGAATGAGGTTCCTTCCTCTTTAGTTTTGGTGTAAGCTTCCCCATCTACCTTGAGAAAAGTTGAGTGTCTCTTTGATTATTTCTTCTACTGCTAGGATCAATTCACTCTTTTGTAATCTTGTTCTCTTCATCTCATTATCTTTGTTCCAATTCCCTTGTGATGTAAGAGATTCAACCATGATCTATCACTGCATTTGGGTCCATTGCCTCCTTTCTTAGCTATAAGGGAATAAATTTATCTTTCTCATGATATTACTATAACATCTTCCCCCTTTGGTTCTCATTTATAAAATAAGAGGCCAAGGCCCTTAATTGGAGATCCCCTATAAACATTAATTCTTTCCATGTAGTTTCATTTGAAAGAATAAAATTATGCAAATAAAAAAAAAAAAATGATCTTACATTTCAGGTGTGGAGTTCTAAAGAGTGTCTAAGAACAAAAATTTATTATTCATGGAAACATTTAGGTCACTAATCATCTGACTAAATTGAAAACATAAAAAAATTCTTGTAGAAACAAGGCATAAACCCTGGCAGGCGGTTTGCATTTCATCGGATGCATTGTTTTATTTGCTAGTTCCTCAATTCTTACTTTCAATTTCTTCACCTTTGTTTCTTACTTCTCAATTTCTAGGTGGTATGATTATACATCATTTTAGCTTTCTCCCTCTTCCATTAATTATATTTTTGGGAGAATTCTTGTGTTCTCTTCCATAACTCTATACCTAATGACACAACAATTGGTCTAGCGGGGGTCTTTATGGGTCCAATTGAGCTCTTTGGAATTGGAACTTGTCCATCTGTTTCCACCATGGCAAGTTGTGCCAATATTTCTAGTTTTGACCTATGCTCAAATTTATGGAGTCTTTCTTCCAAATCCTTGATTCTTGCATCCCTCTCACTGTCTTTCTATTAATATATTTAAACAAGAAGTATTATAATTGTTTGATTCTCTACAAGGCTTCTTGGAATTATTTACTGGTATTCCTTTCTTCCATGAAAAATCCTTCTTATTTCTCCAAAATTTGTTCTTCTCCTACCTCCTTTGTATACTCAAACCCTTTTAAGATAGGGCTCTTTGGAGATCTTCTCATCTTTTTGGCAAAAAAAATATCTTCTGAATCAGAGTTAGAAGTGTTGGAAAAATATAAAGGCTATATAATTGGTGTTTTTATTTCATCACCAATGGAATTTCCCTCTAAGTTTGTGTTTGCTTCTATTATTACAACATCTTCTTTTTGTGTTTTGTTTGTTCCTCTCATGGGCCCCTTATTCCTTAGGCAATGTGATCACCTTCTAGATTGTGTGGGCTTCCTCTACCCTTTTTCAAGTGTAGAGGTAGAAGCCCCACTCTTTATTTTATTTTCTTTTGGTGGCCTCTTACTAAAAGCTAGAGTTTCTAGATTATTTTCAGCTACGGGATTCTTAACAAAGGTTGTAGATTGTATTTCCTGTAGACCCTGTTCTTCTGGTTCCTCTATGTTGTGGGTATGTGTTGCAACAGGGGAACCAAAGGGAATTTCTCCCTCAAGAGTATCCATGAAAAGCTCTTCTACTTCTTGTTCCTGGCCCCTATTTTCTTCATTATCTAATTGAATGATTTTGATATTGTTGCAATTCAAGAAATCCTCCCAAGACACATTAGGAAATTTAACCCTAAGGCTCCTTTTCACCAATAAAGTGACTAAACAAAAATGTAATAGTGTTGACCAATTCCTTTTTATTTTGTACTCTTAGGACATTCTTTTCAACAAATTATAAAGTAAATTTGGAACATTCACATGCATCCCATGGTGTAAGTGACTAAGCAATACTACAAAGGCCCAAAGCCAAGGTAATGATAAGCGTTTGGTACCTTGTGAGGAAGAGTCCAAGTTTTCCCTTGGCAAGGATAATTCATTTCTAGCTATGATGGCATCTTCTCTTACTAGAAACTCTTCTCCCACCCTTGGAAGTCTTGACACTTTGGCTACAACAGATTTTGATGCATTTGCTCTCAAAACCCTAACAATTGCCTCATCATTTTGTAGGGTACTAGAAAATTTCTAGGTCATAACTTCATTGAATTCCATGAGTCACAAAAAGTAGTCCAACCTTCTAGCCTACTGGAGGATAGGCAGGCATTACATGTCTTCTAATATAAGATTATGGGTTGTTGGTTCCATTCTCACTACGTCACCCCCATTGTAGTATCTCAATTGAAGCCACTTCTTTTTGGCTGTGTTCTACTATGCTTTGTTTTTCTATATCAACCAATTATATTGGTTCATTACTATGTTGTATGTTGTATTACTCAATTTTGTTGTTGAAAACTTTCCTCACTCTTCTAAAATCTTTAGTTTCTTGATAATGGTAGAAAATGAAATAATAGAAAGCTGAAAAAACTAAGGACTATGGCCTCAAATACCCTTCCCCCCAACTAAATTTCCTAAGTGTCCTCACTTAACATGTATGAAATGGGTAGATGGATAATTAATAAGCAATGGAAATGTTAAATGCTAAGTTGATATGCATGCACAAATAATAGACATATACCAAATAAGTAAGCTCTATTATTAATTATGAAAATTAATACAAAGAGTACTTGTTGAGATGTTGTGAGATGATGTTCGACATGTGAATTTGTTGAGTGTTGTCATGCAACATGATTTGAAATGATATGAAGTGACTAATCTGAATTTATGGTGTTGAGTGTAATTGAGAATGAGGCAAACACATGGAAAATACATATGAATTTATGACTGATAGGCTATGCAAAATATGTGATGTGAAATGTGGAAGTTAATGCATGATACAAAGTATGTGAAAAAGGTGATTTGATTGTTATGTGTGATGAAAAAGTGAATCAAAATGAAATGAAAGTGAATGATGGATGTTATGGGCATGACTAAAAGGATGAATGTGCAAGTACTATGAGTTGATAAATGAAACAAGTCCCTTCTGAATAGTGTACCTTGGGGCATCTTGCTACATGTCCCTTAAGCACTAAAGTTTTTCATAAAGTGAAGACTTCTGAATGTCACCTATGCAGTGTGTGCATGTGATTTTTGTGTTTGAAGATCATGCCTGTGCAATAGAAGGAGGTGAGTTGTGTAGCTTGTTTAAAATGGATGAAGTGCTTGTTTTTTTTGATGAATTTTGCATGTCTAGTTAAAATTTTTGTTCTAAGGACATTAGGAAATCATCCTTCTGCATTGAACTCTTATAGAGTTTTAACCTATGACCATTAACCAATAATAAAAACCTGACATTGTCAATAATATACAATTGAATTGATCCATTTGGAAAAATTGTTTTGATTTCATATGGCCCAAGCCATCTGGTCTATAGTTTTCCTTTATAATCCTTGAACCTTGAGTCATAAAGTAGTTCCTAATAACCTACATTAAAATCTTTTGTCTTAATAAACTGGTCATACCAATGCATCCTCTACTTCTGGATGATCACAGTATGGTGTATTGCTTCCATTCTTATTTCATCCAAGGCATTGAGGTTATGAAATCTCTCCTTTTGTGTTGCTCATAAATCTATGCCCAATTTTAGTGTTGTCCTCAAAATTTTGTATTCAAATTCTATTGGAAGTACTACCTTTTTACCATACACCAATTAATATGGTGTAAATTTTTTTGTTGTCTTCCAAGTTGTCCTATAAGCCCAAAGTACTTTAGGTAATCTAGCTACCCAATCCTTCATGTGTGATTACACTGTTAAAATGTTTTCCCATTTCCTTGTTAGTCACTTCCACTTGGCCATTTGTTTGAGGGTGATAAGGTGTAGAATTTCTATGCATGATTTCATATTCTTAGAATAACTTGGTAATCAGGTTTGAGGTAAATTATGGCCCTTGGTTTGTCACTCTCTCTAAGAACACCATATCTTGTAAAGATATCTTCATAGAGAAGTTTTGTAAAATTTCCATCCCTTGCAAATTGCAAGGCTTTGATCTCCACCTATTTTCTAAGATATTCAGTGCAAACTAGTATATACTCCTTGTTGTTGGATGTTGGAGATATAAGAACTATAAAATCTTGCCCCCATTTATCAAATGGTGCTACAACTAGTTGTGTTTGTAATTCTATTTCATTTATTTTTGTAGGTTGACACATTATTTGACATATATCACAACTCCTTGTATAATTGACTGCATCTTTATGAAGTGGTTAATAATAACCAATAGTCAAAATCTTAAGAGTTATCCTCTTTTATGCAAAATGTCCCCCATAGGGTTCATCATGACATGATTTGAGAATATCAAGGACTTCGTCTTCTTTGATGCACCTTCTCATTATGTTATCAAACCCTGTGTAAAACAAATATCCAGATACCCAAGAGTAAGGATTTTTTTTTTGAATTAAATTCCTTTTCTCCCTTGGTGAGAGATGTGGTGGTATCTTCCTTGAAGCTAGGTAATTGGCTATGTCTTCATACCAAGGAGTATGAAGAGATAGGGAAAATAAGTGCTCATCTAGAAATGAATCATCTACAATATACTCTTTTGTCTTTGTTGGCAATTTGGAGAGAAAGTTTGTTACCACATTTATTTTGTCTAGTTTGTCTACTATGGTAATATCAAAATTTTGAAGTAGCAACAACCATCTCACAAGTCTTCCCCCAACTACTAGTTTTTTCATCAAGTACTTGGTTTTTGTATGGTCTATATGGATGAATACTAAATCCCTATGATGTAGTGTCTGAATTTGTTGATTGCATGGACTATTGATAGCATCTCCTTTTTAGTCACTATGTAGTTGTTCTGCCCCTTGAAGGTTCTTAATGATATAGTATATAACATACTCTAGATTCCATTCTTTCTATCGTAACACAACTCTAATTGTAAAATCAGAAGCATCAATATGGATGTGAAAAGGAAAAGTCCAATTTGGCCCTCTTAATACTAGGGTCTTTGTAAGTGTTTTCTTAAGAGCTTCAAAGTAATGTTGACAAGCAGATGTCCAATCAAACTCGAGATATTTAGAAAATAGAACAAACAATGGTGTTGCAATCTTACTAAAATTTTGTATAAATCTTCTATAATATCCATCATGTTCAAGGAAACTTCTGACATCTTTCTATTTTTGAGATACATGCATTGTTGATATGATCTCTATTTTATTTGGCTCTACTTGGATTCCATTATTAGACACAAAGTGTCCCAAGACTACTCCCTCAATAATCATCATGAAGCATTTCTCATGACTTAGGGACAAGTGGTGATCTTGACATCTCTATAGCACCTTCTCCAAGTTAGCAAGTGCTTCTTCATAGGTATTCACATAATTTGTGAAGTCATCCATGTAAACCTCCATGGAATCATGAGAAAAATTGAGAATATACTCAATACTGCTCTTTGGAAGGTGGTAGGTGCATCACATAGCCCAAATGGTAAGATAGAGTAAACATATGTACCCAAAGGGCATGTAAAGGTTATATTGTCTTGGTATTTTGGGGCTATCTTAATCTAGTTATATCCATTGAACCCATCCAGAAAAGAAAAGTATTGCTTTCTTGATAATGAATCTAGTACTTGGTTAATGAATGGAAGGGGAAAGTGGTATTTTATAGCTTTTGAATTGAAATCATGGTAATCTACACACACTCTCTATTTCCCTCCCTTCTTAGGTACAATTACTAGTGGAGACACCCATTGATTGTCAAAGATTGGATAGATGAATCCTACATCCAACAACTTTTGTAATTTTTCCTTGACTATGTCACGAGCTATTGGATTCATTCTCCTTTGAGTTTTCCTAACTAGTTTATAGCCATTATTGATGTAAATTTAGTGCATGCATAGGTTTGGGTCTATTCCTTTCATATCATGGTAATCCCATGCAGATGCATTTGTGTGTGCTTGCAACACATTCAATAGTGAGGATAGTTGTGCATCAATCAGTTGGCTATTTACATTTAATGTATTTCCCAATGTAATCTCCAAAGTCAAGGATGATGCTTTAAAATATGCTATGTCAAGTCCTACTATATTGGGGCTACAATTATATGGCAATAAGGTATATAAAATTTGAGAGATGGACTCAGATGTGTCGACAAGGATTATGTTTTGCAGAGGGTCTTGCAGGCATGTTAGATAATCATATTGTTGAAGGTCCCTACCATAGTTGTTATGCATGATGTTTACAATTAGTTCATCTTAATCTTGGATTTATAAGATGGGAATACATTCAATATTCATCAAATTTTGTAATGAGTATTGGTCTTCCTCATCTAGGGCAAGCCATATAGTTTGTTCCAAATCTGCATGTGGTTGGGAAAGTGGATAGAGGACTAGCTTCTTGGTTATATTTCCATTGGAAATGATCATGTTATTAGAATTGAAACCTATCAAGGCATCTACAATAGCCAACCAGGGTCTCTCTAAGATGAGGGAATATCCTACAAGATTAGCATTAGGTTGTAACACCATAAAGTCTATGGGGTATTCCCATGAGTCTAATATTATTACCAAGTCTTATATGATTCCCTTAGGTTTGAATATAGACCTATTTGCTAATTGAAACATAGCAGGTGTAGGTCTAAGCTCTATTAGTTGTAGTAACTTCATGGTTTCTAGTGGAACCCTTATAAAACTTTATGTTCCCCTAATTTTCAATACATCTTTGGTTGGTTTTATTGACCTTTTCATGGGTAGAGTTTATGCTACAATATATAGGGTTTATTGATACTTCAAAGAAAACCTTTAGTTCATTTTACCCTTATTACTCTTTGTCTAATTATTCACTGACCTATCATAGTCAGTTCTTGGTCATTCAAGTTACTACTTAAGTCATTGTTTCCATGTGTTAACTGTCCCCTGTGCCTAGAATTACTGATTGGTTCATTCACATGAATAACCATTTTATGTTGGTCTAATGGTTTTAATTTTTCCCTATGGTCGAAGGTCCTAAAATATTTCCCTCAATATCCTAAGTTTGGACTATGCCTTATAAGGTATCCTTTTGTCTTGTTTATTCATGTTACCTAGGTGACCCTCTTTTAAGAACAACTTATGCACATGTGCTGAATGAAATCACTTAAAATCCTTCACATCACAAGCCTCTTGTGCATCACGCTTTGTCTCCATACCGATAGGTGTATTTTTGTGATTTGTGATGCCTTTGCATCACACATCTCCAATACATCACAATTATGCTAGTGTATTCCTTACCATTTTATGTGGCGTGTGATAAGCTCTTTGTTAATCCTTTGCATTGTTGATTAACCCTTTCCTGCTTATCACCTTAGTGCAATATGTGGTAAGCTTATTTAGGCCATCACTAGACTCCTATACAATGCAATTTATATCCCTACTTGCTTAATGCTATGAGCGATATGCATTGGTACATATTTCCTTTGCAACACACAAATAATCTTGTCACCTTGACACCAAAGTGTGATGTGCAATGGTCATAAAGAAAGGGAATAGGTGAAGAAAGAATATGCCATGGGGATACTCTATATAGGTGTCAACTTCTCAGGGAATCACATACACCCATTGAATCATGGATTGCACTCTACAAAGAATGGACTGAAGGGTGATGTGTGATGGAAGCCTTTTGATGATACTTCATCGCTTCACTTTAATGCATTGTGATTATGAGCATCAAGGGTAAAGGGTTATGTGCAATATGTGATGGCTTGGTTTTATTTGCATTGCATTGACCCTTCACATCATAATTTTAACTCTTTCAACAAATGACTAAAACATGATGTGCAATGGCCTCTAGAAAAGAAGCAAGTAATAGGTAGCTATGTGTTAGCTCCATAAAGCATCACATCAATTATTCATATTGCGACTTCATGGTAAGGTACCAAAAGGAAAAATTGATGTGCGAAGAGCATGGAAAACCATTGATCATGTTTTAAAATAAATTGATCAATGGTGGAAATTCAAACTAGAATGGATAAGTGTCAGAGCACTCATATTCACTCGCATGAGTCGTATCTTGCCATTAATGACATATCAACTCAATTTTGAAGATAATAAAGCATTGAATTATATATTTTTTCACTATCTTTGCAAGAAATTGAAGGTGAAAGAGAAAGAGAAGACCTCATATAAGAAAATTCAAAGATTAGAAAGCTAGGGTTCCCAAGTAAGTTGATTTTTTTACTTCTTTGTGTAGAATTTCTAGTAGGGGTAGAGTTGAAAGAAAAACTAGTATTAGAAAAAGGAATTGTGATCTAGGGTTTTTTTATGAATTCTATTTTGAATTGTAAAAGGTGAATTATAAGCCCTATTTGTTTTTTTTAAAAGAGAATACCAATAGGATTGGTTGCAAAATTCATAGCTAAACCTTGCGAAGTAAAACTCTAGCATTTGAATTCAAATTTATAAAACCTAGTTCTACTAAAATCTTCAAAATGAGTCAAGCTAGTGAGCCATCCAAAACAAAGCCTAAACCTAAAAGAAAATCTAAGGTTAAGAAATACAAACTAGAGGCATCCGAGGTTTCTGAGAAGTCTATGAAGACAAAGGGAGTAAAAAGGTATTTTGCTTGCTTTATGGAAGATGACCTACTAGAGCTATTTCCTGGAGCAAGGGCAATGGGTAAAAGAGCTACTGGTGAAGGAGTTCTTACAGATCATTTGTAGGATTGGACTAGGGGTATTGGAGACATTATAGCACCAAATAATGGTTGGGAGTTGTTCTTATATGTATATAGGCACAAATTTGGTCCTCACCCAACATGCCATTTGTGGAATTGTGACCTTGGGAAAATTATTTTCCCTAATGTATTTGTGGAGGTGGATTTGATCAGAGAGATAGCTAAGTGCTATGATCCTAAAGAAAGGGTTATCAAGAGTGACAAAAGAGCCCCATTACTTGATATCACATGCATTCAAATTATGGAGGTATTTGGGTTGAATCCTTTTGCCATTGTTGTTATTCATTTTAATTCATTGTATTAGGATTATGACAATTATAAGTATGGCTATAGGAGGCATGTATTGCGAAGTCTCAAAAGAAGGGACTTGGGGAAAAGAGATGTGTCGTTCACACCAAAGGAGGTAGAACCTTTTGATTGTGATGAATTTGAAGACTATTTTAAGAATACATACTTTGGTGCAAGTCAGGTGTTGGAAAGGAAGTATGATTTGAAAATGCATGTTCCTTTGATGGTTCTATGTATGGAATTTCAAAATATGGATTCAAATAGAGGGTTTGATTATGCTACATATATTGCAAAGGAAATGCATAAAAAATTGATTTATTTGAAGGATTTCAAACCTCCATTGTGTTTCACACACTATTCTGTGCTTACACACATGTTATTATGGATTGGTCGCAAGGCATTGAAAAATTTCATGACATTGAGAATGGTTGATGAGGAAGGAAATGGTTTTTTAGTCCAAATGTGGACCCATATCTGGGATCAAAACTACCCAAAGTTAAACTACAATGCTTTTTGTGATGGGTTGAAGATGGAGATATTGGGAAATTTGGGTGTAAAACTAGTATATATAATTTCTAGGGGAATTAAAGAAATTTTGAGGCCATTGAAATTTAGGAAATGTACTAAGGTGAACCATAATTAGGGATACTGGTACCTCCACATGCATTATACTTAGATAAGAGTTTGTGGAGCTTTGGTGAAGCCTCACTACTTTAAAATATATGTTTTACATAGATTGACCTTCATGGAGATTATGTGGTAGTTGGATTCCATGAACAAAGAACACTTCAAAGGGTCAAAGAAGGGATCATTTATCCATGCAAATTTTTCATACTCTCATTTCAGAGTCACCTCAAAGGAGGGACTAGACAATTTTACAAATATGTTGAGCAATTACAGGATGAAATTGGAGAGGGTGAGAAACTGTGACCTTAAGGGTTTTGTTAATAAGGAAAGGAAAGATAGGGGTGGGGATGAATTTTTCTACCATTTCTTGTACATAGAGAATTTCATAATAAATTTTCCTTTAGATGTTGTGGTAGTGGAAAGGAAAAAGCAGTGGGTGCACATATGTGACATTGAAGAGCAAAGGGAAAAGGTTAATCCTCTCTATGTTAGCTCTTATGCATAAATAAAGGACCCTTTCGAAAGGCCAACGACAATGATTGATGGTTACAAGGATGCGTCTTTCTTTAAAAAAGTCAAGAAGGCTAAGGAAGCTTCTAAGGTAGCCAAGGAGGAGTAGGAAGCCAAACTTAGGAGCCACCCGACTTAGTCATCTTCTCAAAGCTCCCCTACTCAGTTAATGGAAATAAAAGAGATGTTTGATGTCAACCCACATGTTGACTATTCAATAGAAATAGAGGGAGGAGGAGATATAGAGGTTGAATTTGCAAAGCATATTCCTGGTGATGAAGAAGTGCAAAAAATATTCCCCTCCCCAATGGTCAATGATGGCATGGATTCCCCTATTCCCAGTGAGGACAATTCCATAATTTTCTATGATGACAATGTTGAAGATAAAGGGGATGTAAGGATCAAGGATTGTAAAGAATTCACAGATGATGAATCCTTTGTGAAGACAAAGGAATTCAAGGAATTTGTCATTCAGGTTAAGATCAGGGACATAAAAGATAGAATTGAGAAAGTTAAGGTAGATGTTGATCCTTCATTGCATGATCAAGTTGAGAAGGAAGAAAAAGAAAAGATAATGTAGGAAATTTCTGTAATCACTCCTGTTGAAGGCATGAAATTGGTTAAGTGGCATTATTTTATTGCATGGATGGAATATTAATTCTACCATTGCATTATATATTATAAGGAATGAACATGAGGCCTTTATATCCAAGAAACAATATGATGATAAGGTTTTTGGTTCTGGTTTTAGTCCAAGATTGCATACTCTAACAATCTAGTCAATGACACCTAATATTGGAAAACCAAAACTTATCAAGTCAGTGGAAAATATCATTGGAGAGGTGGTAGTCAAGAGAGCCTAAAAAATCACACCAACATAAGTAACAAAGCTCATTATGAATGAAGTTATGTCAAATGTTGACATTGCAGATATGTCACAGGAGAGGTATGATAAAATATTGTTGGATAAGCGTAATCAACTATTGGATGAATATAATAAGCTAAGGGAAACCAATGCAACTCAAGGGAAACCATCAAAAGTGCCCGTACCACCTTCTACTTCCATACAAGAGCTCTCTACATAGGACAGGGAAATATTGTCCTCAAGAACTCAAAATTTGAAGAGAGAGTTGAAAACAACTAAGGAGGAAGCTAAGAAGGCTGATAGATGTTATAGATGATACTCTAGGTCACAAAATTTCATGTATTTGGCATAAATTAGACAATGTATGGAATGTTTACAAAAGCATACATGAAGCTTATAGGAAGCATGCATGAGTTCAAGAAGCCTTCCAAAATACTTGGATCAAGTGGAGCACAAGGGCGACAACATTAAAGGAAATGGAAGTAGCTATGGAAGGAGATCCAAAAGTCTCCATTAATGTGGTACAATTAATCAAAGCAATTGGATTGCTTGGGTAGATTTTTTCTTTCCAAAGCAAGCTTGATTTGCAATTCAATGGCAAGCTAAAGTTGTTCAAAGATATGGAAGAGAATAAATTTCCCAAGATTCTAAATGATGTAGGAGAGGTGAAAGAATTCACATCATGGAAGGATGAATTTGGGACAATTATCCCATCAATGGCAGCATTTATATATAAATATGGAAAGGAAGAGTTGTCTTAGTTAAATAACTCTTTGGATGAGTTGTTTAAAATGGAGATAAATTTGGATATCTTTGTCAAGGAAGCCAGGGTTATCATGGATGCAAGGTATAATGCACACAACACTAAGGTGTAGAAACTATTTGAATTCCAATGGCCAAGTGAGGAGGAGTACAATGCATGGCTTGAAAATTTTACAGATTAAGCATATGTTATATCAACATTTAAAAAATATCTCCTCCTCAATTCAAAAGTGATAATTATGATATGCTGAAGTGGAAGTCTTTCATTGTCTTTTCCCATTTTATGCTTTATGTCCTACAATTTTGTAAGCACATGAAAAGAATGTTTTGCTCATGGAATAAGTATCTTCTTCAACCAAGTTCCTTTTGGAAGGCGAGAAAATCTTCATCCACAAATGGAAATAGATTTTAACTCATCTAGATATTCCCCCCATAGAAAGAAAATATAATTGTATTTTGGAATGTAATTATAATTATCAAATGAATATATGACAAGTGTCAATTGGCCCGAGGCTTGTTTGCTCCCTTGTTTTTATAAAAGGGAATTTAAGGCCATTGACAAGGTTGTTGATTGATCTCTAAGAGAATTTGTAAAGTAAGCACAAAGCATTAATATTTGAGTCCTATTTTAGGTTATAGAGTTTGTAATTTTTGTAAGCTTTAATGTTGTATGACAATATTGGCATATTTTGAATAGAATGGAAAAGTTTTGAAGCCACTTCTCTCCAATGTATTATTTGCAGAAATTTTCAATGAATATGATCAAAGATCTTTCATCTAGTCTCAATTGTGTTTTCAATGGTGTGTGTTATTTATTAAGGATTTGATTCAAAAAATTTGTTAAACTAATTTAATAGACTCATATATTTGTGCAATTAATATTTGGATTTGATAA
Organism: Sequoiadendron giganteum; assembly: GCA_007115665.2. Taxonomy (NCBI): domain Eukaryota; kingdom Viridiplantae; phylum Streptophyta; class Pinopsida; order Cupressales; family Cupressaceae; genus Sequoiadendron; species Sequoiadendron giganteum. The sequence goes on along the minus strand of CM021109.1, from coordinate 31,507,097 downwards.
GTAGTGTTGGATTCAGAACATTGTGTTAATATTGTAATGCAACATTGTAATATCTTTCAAATATTATAATTAAATATTTTCATGCATCATGGTTTGCAATAAGTTCGACTCCATGCCCTAAGATAAGGCACTGACTATGAATTAGTGTCTGAATTTATAAGTTCTAGGTTCACTAATTGTCAAAAGAACAATTATAAAGTTTCTATTTCAGTTGAATTTCTATTTCATGAAGTTCATGTTGAAACCTACATTCCCTTGCTTTGAGTGTTAAATACCTTAAAGATCTACCAAGTTTTTAGGAATTCTTATCTATCAGGTAGTGATTATGGGAATGAATATGTTATTTTCACTGTATTAAATTAAATAGCACAAGAGGATCTAAAATACATTATATGGGATCACCCTCCTGGGTCCTGTAGAGCCCAAAGTGCAGGAGGAAAGTTGTTATGACTTTCACTCATTCATTGGAAAATCCCTCTAAGTAGCTGACCATTGAAAGATGATAATTCCATAGGTTATTTGTGAGACCAACTTCATATTTAAAAAAACACCAACATATTGGCGACAAAGCTAGTCTAACATCTCTAGTTCTAGATCATACATAGTTAGAGTCAGTACAATTTATTATTCTTTGCAGTATGAATATTTTTTTTTATCAAATTCTCATCATAGGTTAAGTCCACCTCTCGTGTGTCAAGTTCCTTGGTTTCAAATTTTATTCCCCATTAGGTTGTATTCTATTCAAATCCTCTCACTATTTATAAATTCTCTCAAATATTTTTAATTTCCCATTTAGTGGGTGGAGAATTTGAGATCTCTTGTGTCAATGCATATTTAATTCTATAAAAAGAGAGAGAGAATAATCTAAATCCATGAGAGGAACTAGGAGTAATATGAAGAAGAATCTTGAATAAAAGCTAGAAGAATTGCCTCATGGTTCAAAGTCATCCTGGAAAGCAAAGAATGTAGAAACAAGTCAGATTGTCAATCCTCATATGACAAGATCTTCATATTATAATGATTCTATGCAAAATAATTTGTATGAATATGGTATACCCCCTGACAATGAAAAATATATTATTACAAAAGAAGCTACTACTGCTAATTAGGCTACTATACTAGTTAGCCAAATCATGGTCCTAAGATTTCAAAATAATCTAAGACATGGAAGTTTTGGTATAGAAAATTTGATCCTAAACTGGTAGCTAGGAGAGCAAATCCTGGGGCTACTACTATTCATAATGATCAGTGTTTTGACCCAAGAAGAAGATCTAGAAGTATAAACCCTAAACCTTTTACACAAAGGGAGGTGCTGAACCTCACAAATTACACTCCTAAGTGTTCTAAATCAGATTTTACTCTTGAAGATGGTGATTCCATAGGTTATTTGTGAGACCAATTTGGTATTTAAAAAAATCAACAATTTCCTTGGTCATTACATTAAAGGCTACTTAATGAGATTTCCCTTGATTTTGACATCCACTATAGGGCTCCCAAGGTCTGCATACTTGGGGACAATTATGTTTCCCAACATAATGTCTACAAGTTGTCATAAAACATGCACAATTTGATGATCCTTTCATTTCCTACCCAAATTTTTGAGGCATAACTCTCTCACTATTTTGGTGTACATTTCTACTTCTTTGATTGCTTGAATGAGAGGTATCTTAATACAAACATCTTTGAGCTATCCCAATAGAACAATTTCAACCTGTGAATGATGTTCAAGGACTATTAATCTCTCAGGGAATGGGGAATCTGGACTCATTTTCATTGGGTTGACCTGATTTGATGTAGGTTCCCTAGGTTGTTTGTCCATAGGTTATGTTGGGATTTCATCTTTAGTCAACTCTGTTATGTGAGGAGATGAAGGACTGACTAGCATTTTCCTTAATATGAGGTCGACATCACTCACCTCAACCCCATAAGGGGTATTTTATGTTGTTAGCATAAGTCTATTAGACAAGCTTATAATTTGGGTCAAATGTTGGCCATGCTATAAATTGAGGTAATCTTGATGGTGTTGGTGCAGATATTTCTAGGTTTGGCATTATGGCTTGCTATTATGGTTGCAAGGGTTGTTATGGTTGTTGATAATTAAGATTTTGATTTTTCCACTGTTGGCCTCTTTGCCACTTTATTTCCCATTGGTTTTGTTGGGGTGGCCATTGGGAGTTATAATTTGGCCCCTGGTAATTTTGTGGTGGCCACATGCCCTACTATTGTTGATTCTAATTGGAGGTTTGGGCTATTGGCCATTGTGAGTTTTGCACATTGGCCCAAGGTTGAGGGTTCCAATTTGGGAAGTTTGCATTATTATTTTGAAATGAAATATTATAGGTCAAGGGATCTTGGGGCATAAATTGTCTTGGATACCATGGTTTGCATTGAGCTATGTAGAAAACTTGACCTTCCTCATCTTACAGAGCATGAAATTATAGCTTCCCTTACTTGTCCTCATAAATGCTGGCCAACTTCTTGCACTTGCAACTAATCTTCTTCTAGGAATAGTGTGGACAATATTCTGTAAGTGATGCCTCTGCTTCTTGATTTTTCTTGACATAGGCAGTATCTAGTTGTGTATCCAAGTGGATAATGATATCCTGTTTCATGTTTGATAGAATATTGCTTAGTTCCACCCTTGATACTCCATTGGATGATTTGTTAAGAGAGGAGGTCATGTCTCCCCCTGTCTTCTTGATGAAAGACCTATAATAATTTATACACACTTTACATATCTCATCAAAGGGTAAGTGTGAGATGTCCCTTTCCTCAATGAGGTTGAGGGCATCCATACAGTCCTCATGAAATCCCCTTAAGAATATCAATGGGATTCATCAAAGAGTCTATTTTGATGGAATTTATTGAGGCATAACTAAAACCTCTCAATATAATCTTCCAATGATTCATCATCTTTCTATGACATACTGAAGATGTCATCCCTCTTTCTATCTATGCCTCTATAATAATCCTAGTATTCTCTAGGAATTTTATTTTCATTATAATCTAACTAGGAACAACATCTCTTCCCAACCCCATGAACCATCTCAAAGAAACATATTTAGTGTAGCTATAAATAATTTGAGTCTATGAGCATCCATGGTGTAGTCATAACTTTGGCATAACAAATTGAACTAAAAATGAAAGGTGTCTAGATCCTCTATGACCAACCCACAAAAGACATGCAGTGCTGGAGGAGGTATGTTCTTCAAAGCAACAACCCTTTCCTGGTTGGTGATAGAGAATTCAAATGTTACATGCTTTGGTGGGCCTTCTACTGCTGCATCAACCATGATGCTTATAATTATGCAGTAAGTATCCTCTATGGTTGGTGCAGGTACTGGTATAAGGGATGATTCTTCTTTAGGGTTTCCCTCATTTTTCTCACCTTTTTCACCAATATCTTCTAATGCTTCTTGTGCTAAGGGGAGAAATCTTCCCAAATCATCTCACTGTCTCAACATGCAATGGTTGTGATTCTTTAGATCAACAGTTCCTACACATTGTTAGTAACTCATGTTGTTGATAGCTAAAACCTAATTACCCTAATGCTAAAAATAGAATTGCTAAACTATGAAAGCTTGATAGGAACTGGAAATACATAGGAGAATCTTGAACTTAGCACAATCCTCGACAATAATGCCAAAAATGTAGAGCCTCTATAATGTCTAATCAAATTGGTGCTACTAGGTATACACACAACTCAAAGGATGAATTCCTAACTGAACAGTGTTGGAAATTGAGAGGTTGTCATTGATGTCAATAGACTATGGAATTTGGAAAATTTCCACAATGGAATCTTGATGTTTTTCAATACTTAGCTACTCTAGTAATGGAAGTCTGTTGATCCGGTATTTTGATTTGATTTATCTTATTTTGTAAGATTTATTTAGAAGTTGATAATATTTTTTATCTTGACATCAGTTGCATCCACTAACAAGGTTTCAGCTAAATAGGTTGTGTGGTTGGAAAGGTACAGTTACCAGTAGTTTGGGTAACAGTGTTATGCTTATACACTAGTTTTGTACATTGGTTTTTTCTCTAGGTTCTATCTCAGAAAAAGATATCACTATAGGACTTTGTACATAGATTTGAGACTACAAGATGCATTCTACATTGGAGCTTCATAATTATATATGAAGGAATTTGGAAGATATGAATGCCATTATTCTGATCTGAGGTCTATAGTGAGTCTCTATATAGTACAATGATGAGGGAGATTCCACATTTTCTCATATTTGATTATCATACCGTGTAGTGTGGAAGATAATTAGTTCGATGTTGTATAAGGGAGAATTCATTGTGGTAAATTTTTTTTGTGTTGCACATGTGATGGATTGCATATATATTTTGGATTGTTGATCTAGCTCTAGCCAACCTAATTATGTACTAATGTTGAGAAGTTTTAATATGTGCTACAAATGATAAAGGTATCTATATTAGGTCCACACTGACTATGTGAAGATGAATATATTTTGAGGATTATTCTGACAAAGTTTGTTTTTGATTTGAAAATAATATTTCTCTAATTAGGCCGACCTAATTAGTGAACATGAATGAATACACACACACACACACACACACACATATGTAAGACACTTTGGAGGAAAAAGTAGAGTAAGTGTGAGAGATACATGAAGACAGAGTAGAGAGTGTGTATATGTGTGAAATTGTATGGATGAGAAAATAGGTGTGTTGTTTATGTATTATGCTTCATCAGAACTAAACCCCAACACAAGGAAGGTGCATTCTTTCTTAGTTCATCACTTGGTAGTGAGCCATTCTTTATTTTGTAAATTACTTCAGGCTATGAGCCTTTAAGGATAGTGTGTCCTAGTAGTGAGCCATTGTAATATTCTATATTCAGATATATTATATTGTGAGCTAACCCTCACTGTGGTTTTTTCCATTTTGGGTTTTCCACATAAAAATACTGGCGTTCATGTGTGTTGATGCATTACATCTATTCCATGTTTTCTCTTGTTGTTTTAGTCAAAATAGTGATATTGTTTATATGGATTTTATATGAATGGTTTTATGGAATACTGATTCAACCCCCTCTTAGTATTCTAGGTGCTCAACAATTGGTATCAGAGCTTGGTTCCTCTGAAGAAGTATAATAGCTTAGGGAAGGTCTTGAAATTCAAATATATGGAAGACAAAAAAATTCTTATTCCTGTGGAAGTGATCCTTGTTGAACATACATAAGAAAATGAAGATTTGAAGGCTAGGCTGAAGGAAGCAAATGAGTGCATTAAGAATCTGAAAGAAAAATATGGAGAAGTAAGTGTTCAATTAAAGAAAGCAAATGAGGACATCACTGGATTGAAATAACAAGTGGAAAAAAGAGAAAGAATGAAGAGTTTCAAAAATTTGAAATTCAAAGGAAGATGGATGAATGTGAAAAGCTTGAGCAAGAAGTGGAAATTCTAAAATCAGATTTGGAAAAGGCTAGAATACATGAAGATAAATTTTCTACAAGTTTTACAATGATGGATCAACTAATTATAGGAGAGAGATCCTATAAGGACAAAAGTGGTTTGGGATTTGAAGAAGGAAAAAATCAAAGGTGAATCAATAACCTGGCATGCATACTCAAATCAATGGTGGAAAATTCAAGAATCTAAGGAGAAATAGTAGAAGGATTCCCATCAAACAACCTAATGCTCAAAGGTATTTATCTTTTAATGGTGTGTTATTTTTGAAATAAGTTTGGACATAGGGAAAAATATTGTGAAAAGAAAGAAAAAAAGAATGATGGAATGAATGGAAATACTTTATCATTCTCCGGATAATGTTATGAATGCAAGAGGATTGAACAAAAAACTAAAGAATACAAAAATCATAAGTTGAATAAGATGATTTACTCTTTCAATGGGTACTGTTGTCACTATAGTTCATTTAGACATAAAGCTAACTAGTGTAAATATAGATGGAATAAAGGAAAAATTGGATGGAAGAATGTTGTTTGTTATAATTGCAGCAATCCGAGACATTTTGCTAGAGACTGCAAAAACATAAACATGAGAAGTAACAATCTGGTAAAGAGATATGAAGCAGTTATTAAGATTGATCTGAAAGAAGTTAGGAAGGAAATGGAAATGGTCTGGAGAAAGGAAGGAGAATCTAGAAAACAAGCAGAGTTAGAAGTATTGATTTCATCTGTGCTATCCTTCGATGCAGATAATCTCATCAAAAATTAATCTAGGTAGTGGCTAAGGGGGATCAATAATAATAAAATTTAATAACCCCTCTTTAGATACATGATGTCATATCATGATAGAAGTGCATTTATTAAAGTTATGAATTCAATATTTCATGCAAAAGGAATTTTAAGACACAGATGTGTGAAGAAGGAATTTCATAGAATTTGAAAGGATAGAAGCGTACACTAAACCTAAGGTCATCTATTTGTGATTTGAAGCATTTATTGCTGAAGCATTTGAGGAAATAAATTCAGACATGTTAGGAAAAACTCATTTGATGAATGGTATTTATGAGAGAAGAGAAGCATGTAGAGGAAGCTTGAAGAAACTAGAGCAATTCCATATAGAAAAATATTAGAATTTAGTTTTAGTGTGCAGGAAAGAGGTAAGTCGCTACTGCTATACACTATTTCATCTGAATTACTTGTCTAATTTTGTTGAGTGTGATGGATATCCCTCAAATCATAGAAAATTTAGTGAGACTAGAACCACAAATTAAAATATACCCTGTTAAACTATTAGAACTCAACCCTTTGGGTTCTTTTTCAGATTTCCCTCTTGGTGCTATACTGATTGAAAATGTTGGTATATAAATTTATGGAAAATTGGAAGAATCTACTTACGGAAAAGTTTGCATGTTATGGCTTGAAGAATTGATTGGAAATGATCTTTAACTTGAAACCAGAATACAACATACTCAAAAAGATGAAATTGGACATATGGAATTATTTTTTGGACTTTAGTAATGAAGAAAGATGTATCAAAATGTCTCTTAGTAGATTTCATGGTGAATGTGTGTGGCTTGACAACTCATATACGATATCCAGAGAAGTAATCAGAGAATTTCTTGGTTTATCATCCTCTGAACTGACTCTTGCATGCAATTTTGATAGAGGAAAAGGTTTAATAAGGAACACACGTGTTGAAATCTCTACCTCGACAGTTCAAAATGCAAGTCTAGTTATTTCACAACTGATCTTTGGTGAAAATAATGTCTCCACCACTAGCATTTGAGAAAATAAATTCAGACATGTTAGGAAAAAATCATTCGATGAATGACATTTGTGAGAGAAGAGAAGCATGTAGAGGAAGCTTGAAGAAACCAAAGCAATTTCGTATAGAAAAAATTTAGAATTTGGTTTTGGTGTATAGGAAAGAAGTAATTCACTACTTCTATACACTATTTCATCTAAATTACTTGTCAAATTTTGTTGAATGCGATGGATATACCTCAAATCATAGACAATTCAGTGAGACTGGAACCATAAATTAAAATATACCCTATTAAAACATTAGAACTCGACCCTTTGGGTGATTTTTTGGATAACCCTCTTGGTGCTATATCGATTGAAGATGTTGGGATATGCATTCATGGAAAATTGGAAGAATCTACTTATGGAAATTTTGCATGTTGTGGCTTGAAGAATACAACATACTCACAAAGATGAAATTGGACATATGGAATTATTTTTTGGACTTTAGTAATGAAGAAAGATGTATCATAATGACTCTTAGTAGATTTAATGGTGAATGTGTGTGGCTTGACAACTCATATATGATATCTAGAGAAGTAATCAGAGAATTTACTGGTTTATCATCCTCCAGACTGACTCCTAAATGCAATTTTGATAGAGGACAAGGTTTAATAAGGAACACAAATGTTGAAATCACTAACCCGACAGTTCAGTATGCAAGTCTAGTTATTTCATAGCTGATCTTTGGTGAAAATGATGTTTCCACCACTATAATTGACCTTGCATTGGATATGGTTGAGAAAAAAACAATATATGACCTTTGTGAGTTGCTCCAGCAACAACTGTTGGAGAATCTGAGAGATATCAAGAAGAAATATACATTTAGGTATGGTACATTGGTATTATGTCTAACATTCTATTTTATGAAGGAGAGTAATGGAATAGGTAAAGTTAGTTGGGAAAATTCTATACCAGTCACTCATTAGATCAAGGAAATTATGAGAAACATTGGAGATTTGGATGCACAAGGATATGCCCTTGCTGCATTCTTTAGAAAATTCTAGAGGAAAATGAATAGGGAGAGTTCCAAGCGAATTGGTTACAAAATATAAGAATGATATAATATTTTTGGTAACCACTGATAACTGCATTATCAAAGCAGTTGAACCAAGAAACTCATGGATTCCTAAGTTAGGATATGAGATTGAGAAGGAATATGCTATTGGTTGTATTGAATTATTGATTAGCAACCCCCAAGACCCCAACAAACCTAGGTTTATAACCTACACTAAAGTAGCTAAAGCTCTTGAAGAGTTTGAGTTAGTCTTTGATAAATCAATGCCTACCATTGGAGAAAAGAGGAAAGTCACTGAGGTTCATGCATTAGTTGCTCAGGTTGAACTTGCTCCAAGGAGTCTTAAGCAACTAACCAAAAGGACACATTTTTAGGTAGCTCCTAGTGTGGTCACTAGTTCTCCACGTTCCACTAAAGAAAGCACAAGTTCATTAACTGATGGATTCAATGAATTAAATAGCAAAGCAGTAAGTGACATGGTCTCTTAGGTTGAAGATAAAGGATTGTTGGAAATTGTGGAAAAGTGCAAGTCTAATCACAACATGGTACTTGAAAGTCCCAAGGAAGTTCAAAAGTGTGAGAAAGAGGTCGAGTTTATTCACATTCTATTGGACTTGGCCTGATGTAATTCAAAGTCTCAAGGATGTTGAAAACATAATTAAAACCTAGATCAAGTTTGCATCTATCACCTTTGATCCTACTCTTGATTTCAATGATCGAACTTGGTACGATTTGACAAAACTGCATGAAGAATACCTTGCATCACATAAAGAGAAAGAATGGATGATTGAATAGTATGGGGTGCTCAAAGACCTAATTAAGATTAAGTGTACACTTGTCTACTATGTTATTTCTTTGGCTGATAGAACTCTGAAATCTAATATTACCCCAAGAATGATGGTTGAAGGAAAATACATCTTAATTGACCTCAACTATCTATGCAAAGATTTTTCAAAGACAAAAAGGCTTTGGGTTGAAGGTAGATCCTCATGGATAGGTATTCCAAAAAAAATTCCAGGAACAACAACCTCTGATTGATTACTCACACATGATGTTTTGGTTGCACTCCTTAGGGGGAGTATTCAGGTATGAAAAGGGAATTGCTAAAGCATTAAAACAAATTATTTCCTTTTCCATTGATGTCAAAGGGGGAGAGAGAGAGGTATCATGTGAAAAGAGAGGTATTATGTGGAAACAAAGATAAATTATGTGAAAATTGAAAAGTTTTGTGAATACTTTTTAGGGGAGAAAATTGAAAATTTGGGAAGATGTATTTTGATGGTTTTCACATCATGTGTTGCCATTAATGACAAAGGGAGAGATTTTTGGAAATTGAGAGGTTGTTATTGATGTCAACAGACAGTGGAATTTGGATAATCACCACAATGGAATCTTGATGTTTGTCAGTACTTAGTTTCTCCAGTAATGGAAGTCTGTTGATCTGGTATTTTGATTCAGTTTATCTTATTTTGTAAGATTTATTAGAAAGATGATAATATGTTCTATCTTGACATCAGTTGCATCCACTAACAAGGTTTCACTTGACTAGGTTGTATGGCTAGAAAGGTACAATTACTAGTAGTTTGGCTAGCCATGTCATGCTTATACATTGGCTCTGTACGTCAGTTTTCTGGTTTGGATTCTATCTCAAAAAAAGATATCACTACAGGAATTTATACATAGATTTGAGACTACAAGATGCATTCTACATTGGATATTCATAATGATATATGAAGGAATTTGGAATATATGAATGAAAATATTCTAATCTAAAGTCTACAGTGAGTCTCTCTATACAATACATTGATGAGGGAGATTGTGCATTTTCTCATATTTGATTATCATAGCATGCGGTATTGAATATAAGTAGTTCAATGTCATCTAAGGGAGAATTCATTGTGTTAAAATTTTTTTGTGTTGCACACATGATGGATTGCATATATATTTTGGAGTGTTGATCTAGCTTTGGCCAACCTAATTATGTAGATTGTTGAGAAGTTTTAATATGTGCTAAAAAATGATAAAGGGATCTATCTTAGGTCCACACCGACTATGCGAAGATGAATATGTTTTGAGGATAATTATGACAGAGTTGGTTTTTGATTTGAAAATAAGGTTTCTCTAATTAGGCCAACCTAATTAATGAACATGGATGAAGATACATATATATGTAAGACACTTTTGAGGAAAAAGTAGAGTAAGTGTGAGAGATACATGAAGATAGAGAAGAGAGTGTATATATGAAAAATTGTATAGATGAGAAAATAGGTGTGTTGTTTATGTATTGCGCTTCAGTAGAATTGAACCCCAACACAAGAAAGGTGCATTCTTTCTCAGTTCATCACTTGGCAGTGAGCCATTCTCTATTTTGTAAATTACTTTAGGTTGTGAGCCTTTAAGGATAGTGTGTCCTGGCAGTGAGCCATTGTAATATTCTATATCCAAATATATTATATTGGGAGCTAACCCTCAATGTGGTTTTTCCCATTTTGGGTTTTCCAAGTAAAAATACTGGTGTTCATGTGTTTTGATGCAATGTCTTGATTCCATGTCTTCTCTTGTTGTTTCAAAAAGAACAATGATATTGTTTAGATGGATTTTATGTGAATGGTTTTATGAAATACTGATTCATCCCCCCTCTCAATATTTTGGATGCTCAACAAATAGTTCATCTTTCACAAGAGGTTGCATTTAATTATCAATCAAGGACTCATAAAATTTAGACAATGTTGGCACATTATATGCATTCATGGATCCTAGAAACATCTTATATCAATGGAGTGTAGGCAATTACACATGTTCAAAATACTACAAAAGTTGGAAAGTGAAATGAAATGCCAATTCACAAAACAAGGGAAATAAATATAAATTGCCACCTTATGCTATAGGTACCTAACACTCAAGACTGTAACTGTCAATTTCTAAAGAATTGTAACTAATTCCTAGTTAATTCCTCCAAATCATGAAATTGACATGAAGCTACATAATTCAATCTAAAACTACAAAATAACATTCATGAATTAGAACACATACGTCTAACTAGAAACTACTTAACTAATTTCAACAATGCATTATTTAATTTAACAATCAAAAATTGAGTAGCAATACCTCAAGTGGACCTTGCTTGAGTCACTGCTTCCACATAAGTTTTCAACACCTGCTTAGAAATTCATGATATCAACTAATTCTTTTTATTGCATATAACTTTGAACTCTTACATACAATCCAACAAGAATCTGCTAGAGATTTCCTATTCAATCACACATATATATTGTTGTAACTAGTAATAGAAAACTAGCTAATAATTAACAACTAAAATAATGATCAACAACTAGACTTACTCCTTGACAACATATCCCACTATATAGGGTATGTGGGGAGTTTTATTCCTCTAGGACTGAAAATAGACTCATAAAGTAGTCACCCGATCTTCCTCAAAGATAGGAAGAGGGCTTAGTCTAATAACAACAAAAATAACTATGAAGTAGGAGTAGAGAAATTAATTTAGAAATCTATGCCCAATGGTTAAATATCATGATAAAGATGTGTTCATGAGGACATCCACGTCATAAATTAGTCCCATTCAGAATAGAATTCTTCTCATCCTCATAGTCTTATTTAGTGAGTAAAAGTATAATGTGTTGACTCAGATTGATCATTAAATGATCACCTTTGCTCTCTATTAGAAGTGTCACAATTTGGATGTCTCGACCTCTCCCTTGCAACCATCCACAATCCTTATGATGCGGGCTATAAAACCTATTGATATGGGTTAATAGTCTTTCTTATTGCAAGATGTTAGTTTCATTATGAAGGCATCCACATTATTAAGAATCATAATTAAACATAGAATCACACTAGTTCCCATAGATATTCATGCATTCATGCAAGCATATATCAACATAACTCATTTTTATTTCCACATACTTAAGTCTATTTTAAAGTGTATACAAGGCATATAAAAGATATATAGATTCTTGGTAATGTTTGTGAAACTTAGCAGATGAAAGCATAAAAGCATAAAAAAGTAAAGGAAACTAGCCATTAATTGGACCCATCACTCTCCATTAGCTAATCATACATGAGGATAGGTTTCCTCCCCAATTTGAGCTCTTGATCTTTCCCTTTAATCTTGGTCATCCAATCCTTGGTCCAAAAATCTATAAATTGGTCCCATCCTTAGCTATTTTTAACATATCTTCATATACAACCTCATGTTGTAGGAAATAACACTCATATCTCATCATTGTTGGAAGAATGAAGAAGATCACATCCCGTTAATAGTTTTGTTGTCATTGATGTCACCATGACATGTGAGTTGCAACTGCAAGACTCTAAGTCATACCAATTTGGTATTTTGAACCGGCAATACAGGACCAACCTCTGATATTTTGCTCCGGAATTCTCTCCAATAAATAGATGCTACTTTAGTTTTTGGAAAATAGTTTGTGATTGAGATATGCATACATTGACATGAACTCGTGAGTGTAGTTATTTGTGGTTATCTCCAATATCAATTTTTGTCTTTGCTATTAGGTCCTTTGCTAGTCGACCTATCAATCAAATAGAGATGTAATGAATTAAATTTTGTTTGTATAATCTATGCCGATAGCTATAGTGTGCCACACATTTAGATTATCAATTGAGAAGATTTATCAAGTTGACTTGATTGTAATCCTTGACAATCATATATATATATAAGATATTTTGTAGAGTTAGATAGAGAGATGAAGGTATGGTGCTGAGTGAATATTAGCAGACTATAGATGGAAGTGAAAAAGGTGAAGTGTAATCTGTTGGCATGCGAATTTTCTTGAATTACAAAGGAACTGAATCTTCACTTGAGGTGTATTTCCATTAGTTCATTTTGGTGGTTATTGTTACTTAATTTTTGTAGGGAGTGAGCCTCCCCTTTTGGACAGTGAGCCACCATTTTGTAATATCTTATAACCAATTATACTATATTGTGAGTTAATCCTCACTATGGTTTTTCCCACTCTGGGTTTTCCATGTAAAATTTTTGGTGTCTCTTGTGCATTGTGTTCATGTTCTGTTGATGATTCTGCTTATCTTAATTATTGTATGTTTTGGATTGATTGGATGGTATCTGCTCAATAAGTTTAATTATATACTGATTCACCCCCCCTCTTAGTATATTGGATATTTAACAAATGGTATCAGATCTTGGTTCCTCTGGAGAAGTATAACGACTTGAGGGAGATCTTGAAGATTGAACAAACAAAGGATAATGCAAAACTCCAGACTGCTCTTGATCATCTAGACAAAGCTGAAAATGAGAATAAAGATCTGAAAGAGAATCTTGATGAGGTAAATGAATGTGTCTAGAAGTTGAAGGAAAAATTAAGAAAGTTTAAAGATTTACATAGAGAAGTCATTGACCAATTGAAACAAGCAAATGAAGACAGTACCGAACTGAAGCTGCATATGGAAGAAAACAAAAGAATTGAATAATGCCCGAATACAAAGATAAAGAACAAGTCTAATGAATGTTCTAGACTTGAGCAAGAAGTGGTAAATATGAGAGCATAATTGAAAAAGGAAAAAGTATGTGAGGATAATTTCAAAATAAGCTCCACAAGGCTTGATGAATTGATAGCTGGATGAAAAACCTCAAAAGACAAAGGAGGATTGGTATTAGAAACAAGTGAAAGATCTAAAGCAACAAAAGATCAAAAGACTCAAGAAAAAGGAAAGCAAAAAAGGAATCAAGGAAGAAAACCACCTGTCAGACAACCAAATGCACAAAGGTACCCATTCTTCAATGGTACTTGTTTTTCTTGCAATAAGTTTGGGCACAAGGCAACTGAATGTAGAAGCAAGATGAATCAGGTTTTTGGTCCTTTCCCTAGATAATTCTATGCACGTAATAAGTTTGGACATAGAGCTAGTGAATGCAAAACTCAAATGATGAACTGGTTTAATGGAGGAAGGTTGAATCAATCCTTTTCTGATTATTGCTATAACTACAATAAATACGTGCATAAAGTGAATCAATGCAAAAAAAGGTTTAATGGAAGTCAGTCAAGTCAAAGAAATGTTGTCTATTATAACTGCAACAAACCAAGACATATTTCAAAGGTATGCAGAAGTAAAAAGGGAAATAAATCTACTCTGGAAAAGAAGAATAAACCTGAGAAGAAGGTTGATAAAGAAGAAGTCAAGCATGAAATGAGTAAGATATGGAAAAATAAAGAAGAGTCAGGGACTACTGATGCATCAGTACCCTCATCCGGTGCAAATGATTCCTTTAGTAACTAGACCTAGCATGGTATTAGGGGGAGCTTTAGCAAAAAAATTCTTGTACCTCCCTGATTTTGAGCATTTCAGCTCTTGACACAAAGAGAAGATCATAAGAAGTAAGTGTGTAGAGGTTTTGAAAAATAAATTATAAGAAAAGAAGCTTGTATGCTCGATTGCGGAGCATATTAGGGTTTTTCAGCTCAACTAAAGAAATTTAACAGTTTTTTGAATTCCAAGTGCATTAAATGTGAATTAGGGCATCACATTAATCTATAAATCAAGATTGTGAATGCATTTTGATCATTTTTGCATTCAAAAGAAGTGGAGAGAATCTTAGAGCGATTTAGAAGTGAATTGAGGAGCGACTAGTGAAAACCCTAGTTTTGGCTATCTGCGAAGAAAAAAGGTATTTTCGATTCTATGCTACTGTGAGTCTGTGGAAATTATTTTCTAAATAATTTTAAGAGCTCAAAATATAGAAAATGGCAACTCCTACAGTCATACACACAAAAGAAAGACCTAGGCCATCCTACAAAAAATATTTGATGAAGGTTTTCAAAGATGACCCAGTGGGTGCTTTCTCTTCGATTCCTCATGGTGTCATGCTGACAGAGGATACCAAAATATACATTGATATATAGATGAATGAACTAACCAATGATAAATTTTGGTTAAAACTTGAATACTCAAATCTTACGATGATGAAGCTAGACTTTTGGAACAACTTTCCAAACTTCAGTTCTATAGTGGATGACTTGTATGTAAAGCCGGTTCTTAGCAGAATACATTATCAGTTCTTATGGAATAGTAAACTGCACCTAATAAAAAGGAGGTAATTAAAGCCGTCACTAGACTTTGCAACAACATATCAGTACCAGTGTTGAAGGAAGTGAAAAATGAAACGGTATCAAATCTCACCGGTGTTGCCTATGACAAAAGGGCTCTAGCAACAAAACCTATTAAAAATCCAGCCGTGAAGTATGCATCTATTGGCCACAAAATCTACTTCACCAATAAAGAGAATTCTATGTATGCTACAACTATATATACTGGTAATGATATTTTTCTAAAGGGTACAAGCTATGATCTATGTGAGCTTCTCAAGCAAAAACTGCTTGAGAACCTGAGAATATCAAAGGAGAAGAAGTACCCATTTAAGTTTGGTTCTCTAATTGTATGTCTGTTATTCTACTTTTTGAGAATGCTTCCAGGAAGATCTAGAACTGTGTGTTGGGATCCATCCTGACCTGTTGCACATCAGTTTTTTGAGTATATGAAGAATTTGGGAGATGTGAATGATGTAGCAAACTCCATGACATAATTCTTTTTAGTGTTTAAGAAGAATATAAATGAGAGAGATAGAATTCCGAGGAAGATTGTTGAGAAATACAAAGATGAAATTATATTTCATGTATATTCGGATGAGTGTATGATAGAAGTGGTTGAACCCTGGACCATCTGGATTTAGCCTTTGGTTTATGAAGTCTTAGAAGATGTTGTTGAAGGATATGTGCAACTCTTGTTGAAGAGTCCTAAAGATCCGAATGAACCTTGGATAGGAACTTATGTAGAAAAATCTAGGAAATTTTTCTTGGAGCAACACAAAGCTCAAAGTAAGAAAAATGTGGAGAAAGTGTTTAATCAATGGGTCACACCTGAACAATTAGCTTGACCAAGAGATGTTCAAGGAAAAAAGTCTACAAAACTACCCAATGTAAGGAGATCTGACAATACCTCTCCTTTCATACCAACTTCTAGACCTGCTACAACAAAATCTATGCCCAACACTATTGATAAAGGAAAAGGCTCAACTCCCTCTGAACCGACTACTAGATTAGGAAAAAGGAAAGGTGTTCCTTCCGTAGCCCCTGTCAAATGAAGAAAAGTAAAAGCTACTAGAGAAAAGAATATGAGCATTACAGATGATCAGGAGGAAGAGGAAGAAGATCCTGCTATAAAATTGACAAGAAAAAGAAGGGTTAGTGTCTCCTCCAGTGAAGGTGTATCATAGGAAGCCAACATTGGCTTGAGGAAAGTTCAATATGTGTCATCCTTAGAAGATGAATTAGATGATCATGAAGAAAAGAAGGCCAAAATTTTAGAAGAAATTTTGTTGGACCAGGAAGAGAAAAACATCTCTCCAATAAGGCCTGGTTCCCCTCTTAAATTATATGTATTGGTAAATAATTTAGTGAATCAAGATGATATGGTGAAGTCCATTGCGGAAGTGTATAATTTAGTAGAAGAAGAGGATAAAGAAATAATAATTCTGGCCATTATCAAATATGTTATCATTTTGGAAGCCAAATGGGACAACATTATGTGTGATGTTCCTAAAAATTTATGGGAAAGACTGAGGAAAAGGAGAGTAGAGGTAGTTGAGTTAGAAGAGAAAATAAGAAACAAAGCCTACAAAGAAATTGCACCCTCTCTAACTTTGGATAACTTAGAATATTTGAAGAAGATTTGTGCTAAAAATTTTAGGGAGAAAAGAAGAGTCAATATCTTGATGACAAGAGATAAGAAATAAATTAGAGAAATAAGGAAGGAAACAATAATCATTATTAGGGACACCACAAAGAAGTATGGCATGATTGGTGCATCCGATTCAGCCTCTGAACCCAAAAACGAAAATTCTATAGAAGTCATAGAAGAACCTCCTTTTGGTGCTGCAAATGATAATGAACCTTTGGAAGTGAATGACAATAATGTCCCTCCAGAAACCGGTAGTATAGATGTTCTACTGGAAATCAATGCTGACAATGAAAATTTAGAAATTGAAAAACCTGTTGAAAATGTTGAAGTAGAAGTCCATGTTACTACCCCTCTGGTACACCTCGGTGAAGAAGATAAAGATAAGGAAGAAGAAGAGAAAAGGGAAGAAGAAAAAGAAGAAGAGAAAATCGAAGAAGATAAGGTAGAAGGAGAAAAATCAGAAGAAAAGGAAATGGAAGAGAAGAATGCAAATGATGAGAATGCAGAAAAGGAGAATGCTGAGGAAGAAAAAGTAGAGGAGGAAGTAGAAAATAGAAATACATAATCTGTTGCTGAAAAGAATGAAGAAATATCCTAGAAAATGGTAGAATCACAAAATTCCACTAGAGAATCCTCCTCCGGTGATGATGTTTTGAAGGGATTGTTGTCAAAGCATATTAGATTCCAATTGGTAATTCCTTCGGAACTCCTACAACTTCCAATGAATCAAGGTTATACAGACATGAGCAATATTTCTCCAGTGCATAAATTGGTGTTAGGTGGTGTATTTCATGCATCTGATAGGAGAGAGATCTTAGAAATGCATTAGAAAGGGACTGAGCTTATTGAAGAATCCATTAAGGCCTTGCAAGATGTTACTCCAGATACATCTGTTGATACATCTCTTTCTCCAGTTGAGAATTTAAAGCTTCTATTGGACTCCTTTAAGGAGCATGCTACAAGACTTATTGAGAAAACAAAACAGGATGCAAAGGAGAAGCTGAATGAGAAAAGGATATTGATCCTTCACGGTAAATGTGCCTTGACACATGCCAATGTAAAGAAAAATCTTGAAACTGTGAAGGCTTATGAAGTTGAAGCCAATTCTGTGTTTACACACTGTATAAGGTGGCCCAATACCACTCAAAGCATAAAATATCTCATGAAATCCATTGAGTCCCAATTGACCACTATCTCTGGCACCTATAATGCATCAATGGATATAGATAGATCAACTTGGAATGTTATTTTTCCCCACAAAGAAAAGTTCTTTATGCTACAGAAGCAGAAAGAAGAGATAATCAGAAAATTCGACTTGCTTGGTGATAATGTGAGAATGGAGTATGCCCCGGTAGCCAATGCTTTGGATAAAGCTAAGAATTTGGACAAGATAAATCTATCTCTAGATGAAGCTAAAGAAATTTTTATTGCTTTAGAATCTTTGAACAAGTTTCTGATGTTTGCTAAGAAGAGTTGTGAGGATGGAAAAATGGCCTGGGAAGGCATTCTACATAAATTGCAAAGTGCCCCTTCCTCCAGGTAAAATTCATTTTTTGTTTTAATTTGCATGAGATAACTCCTCAAGGGGAGTTCAAAATTTGATTCCATGTGTTTGATCATTCCAGACCAAATGTACATATCTTTCATGTTTTTCTATTATTGAAACTTTTTCCTTGATGTCAAAGGGGGAGAAGAGGAATGAGAAGTAGATCATAGTCTGTATAGTTTTGTATATTATTTTTGGCACATGTTTCCATCAAGAAAAAGGGGGAGATTGTTGGAAGAATGAAGAAGATCATATCCCTTGTTAACAGTTTTGTTTTCATTGATGTCACCATGATATGTGAGTTGCAACTACAAGAATCTAAGTCATAACAATTCGGTATTTTGAACCGGTAATATAGGACCAACCTCTGGTATTTTGCTCTAGAATCCTCTTTGATAAATAGCCGCTATTTCAGTTTTTGAAAAATAGTCTATGATTGAGACATGCATACATTGATAGGAACTCGTGAGTGCAATTTTTCGTGGTTATCTCTAGTATCAATTTTTGTCTTTGCTATTAGGTCCTTTGCTAGCCGACCTATCAATCAGATAAAGATGCAATGGATTAAATTTTGTTTGTATAATCTAGCCGACAACTATAGTGTGCAATGGATTAAATTTTGTTTGTATAATCCATGCCGACAGCTATAGTGTGCCACACATTTGGATTATCAATTGAGAAGATTTGTCAAGCCGACCTAATTGTAATCCTTGACAATCATATATATATATATAAGATGTTTTGTAGAGTTAGATAGAGAGATGAAGGTATGGTGCTGAGCAAATATTAGCAGAATACAGATGGAAGCAAAAAAGGTGAAGTGTGATTTACTGGCATGCAAATTTTCTTGAATTACAAAGGAACTGAATCTGCACTTGATGTGTATTTCCATCAGTTCATTTTGGTGGTTAGCCATTTTGTTACTTCATTTTTGTAGGGAGTGAGCCTCCCATTTTGGACAGTGAGTCCTGGCAGTGAGCCATCATTTTGTAATATCTTATAACTGGTTATACTATATTGTGAGTTAATCCTCACCGTGGTTTTTCCCAGTCTAGGTTTTCCACGTAAATTTTTTGGTGTCTCTTGTGAATTGTGTACATGTTCTATTGATGATTCTGCTTATCTTAATTATTGTATGTTTTGGATTGATTGGATGGTATTTGTTCAATAAGTTTAAGTATATACTGATTTACCCCCCCTCTCAGTATATTGGATATTTAACAATCATATCCAATTTCAAATCCATGGACACAACCACCATATCTTGGTACATCAAGGAGGATTGGGTGAGGTTATATTTTCATACTTTCATTTAGGTTAGTTTTCTTTTGTTCTAATCATGAGTGTTGCATTTATTTTAGGAAGGATAGGTTATATTATTTAGATTTTTCTTTAATGCTCAAAATTTTGTGCACATAGAATGACTTATTTATTTATTGTAGAAGTTATACATATTTGCACCATCTCTAATAGTTTCCCTAGTGTGAAAAGTGACCTATTGAGGGATTGTGTATTTAATAATTCTTTATTCTCCTTCAACTCATAACTTTTTGGACTTGTTGATGGTTTAGTGGATAGTTATGTTTTTTTTTCTTTTTAGTTACTTTTTTCTTCATCTACTTTCATTTTGCCCATTTGATCTCTTGTGACTCTTTGTTCTATCTCCATTTTAGAAATATTAGTTGGTACTTCTTTCTCCTCTTCCTCTTCCTCAACCACCTACACAAACTGACATTTTACTTTTTGTTCTTGTCTTATTTTTATTTGTGAGGGCTAAGCTTCTCCCTTCTTTTTCTCACATTCACCTTTTACAATGATTCTACTGAAAATATTTTATGGGTAAATTTTATTTCCTTTTATTTTTTCTTGGCAATGATGTAGTAGGTAATTTTATTTTTTCACCATATTGTAATGGGTTTCTTTCCATCTCTACCTCCCCTAATATCTAATGGGTTTTGAATCCGTTGTTTCAAATTGTGGGGATCCTATTTTTAACTTGTTTGACCACAACACTTATTTTTATTTTTCTCCTATTTCTCTATAGCGAGGAGAGAACCAAATATCTCTATAATAATAGGTGGGACACAATCCTTATATATTATCTATTTTTTATATAGCTTTCATTTATTTTTCTCAACATGTTTATGTGCTTCTTATTTACTCATTTAATCCATAAATTCTCTATAATCCTTAGGTAAGGGCAACAATGACCTGACATTAGATTTTATTAGTTGGTCTAACACTTCCTAAGGTAGTGATGGTTGTAATTCCCTGCCATGAAACCCATGAGACATTAGCTCAAATACATGTGATAATTTTTTATTTAAAATTATGAAAATATTGGGAGAGAAAACCTTGTTTGGAGCATTTTGGATATTTGTTGATTGGGAGTGTGTTTGTTATCAGAATTGGATGAGGTCAGAGCCATTGGGATAGGATTTAGGAGGGATTGTGCTTGCTAGTTTTTGTGAGTCCTCATGTGGCATGCTTGACAAATTTTACATTTCAAATTTTGGAGGACATTGAGGCATTTTCATTATTTTTAATTCATTTGATCAATTTCCTTCGAATCTATTTGTAGGAGAATGATTAGGGGAGTGTAGAATCCTCCCAACTTGTTGTATTTAGAAATTTAGACATTTAATTTATTTGGTTTATTTAAAATTTGATTATTTTTAAAAAGGCGAGGTTACCATGCCCAATTTTGTGAGAAATGAAGAAAATGTCAATTTTATAGCTTAAGAGGGGTGTTGGGAATATTTCCACCAAAGGGTATTTTTAGAATTTTGTTGAATTTCAATGGTGGATTTGGGAGATTTCATGGTTTTTGCATTGTGAAAATATTGGAAAATTTGAAAATCTTGTATAAAAATGAATGAATTTGGATGTTTCAAAAATATGGAGCCTCATGAAACATGATCATATGTATTCTGGGAAAGTGACATTAAAATTTGGAAAATTTGTAATTTTTCATTGGTTTTTGTGTCACACTTGTTGGTGGGTGTGATGAGCTTAGGGTCTAAGTGTTAGAGAGAGTGATGGGAGTGGCTCCCAATGTGAACCTAGCCAAAAGTGGCTCATAAGAAATCATAGTGTGTGGAGTTGCTTAATAATAAGTGATAATTAATGAAAATGGGGTAATAAGCTAATTAAGATAATGGCATCCCTCTCATGCCTTGAGTGCTCATATAGACTAAGGATGATCAAGGAAGACAAGCCACTCAAGGAGCATAAGAATTGTAAGCTCAAGTATTCTCATCTATATGAGAGGGTAAATGGTTTTGTGCTGAGCCCCAGGCGGGTGTTTGCAATGAGACTCCCTCTCTTGCTCTCTAACATTTAACCCCATAGTAGATTGAGTAGTACCTGAAAGATGTGTAATTCCTTGATGCTGGTGTGTACTCTATTGAATTGTGTACCATGTATTATATTTTTCTTGTGTGAGTGTATACCCTCTTCCCCCTATGTATTGTGTGTGAATGTTTGGGCCTTGTGACTATCTCCTAGCATGGCGGGGTGAGCCAATGGGTATCGCATGGTCAAGTGGCATGGAACCACAATTGGGGATCGAAGGTTCGTAGATCAGGGAATAATATGGAATCATGTACTTTCAAGTTCAATTTATGTATTTAGATGTGGTTTATTCATAAAATTTTAATATTGATGTTTAAGGACATCTCTTTGGAGATGGACGTAAACTTGTAGAAGAAAAGAGTATTTTGATCATTTGTATGTCTTGGTATAGGTATCAAGCATAATATATTATGATAATATTTATCATGATTTTTAAATTCTAAAAAAAAATAGGAATATTTCATTTGGCGTTTAATATGAATATAAGTGTCAAATCTCATAATTGGGTGGCCTAGTCTTGCACCTAGGAAACCTTGTTATACACTATGTTAAACCAGTCTTTCAAAAAATTATCTAACTCTATTGAGGTAGCTTAGTATTATATTGGGGTGGCCTGGTAGCCTATTGGAGTATCTTGGTTTTTTAAGCCAACCAACTCAAAAAATTGGCTAAGTGTGTTGGAGTGGCCTGGTTCTGTGTAGGGGTGGCCTTATCCCCATACAAAAACTAGAGAGTAAATCCTCTTAACCAATGATAGGTAGAGTTTTTCTAAGCCCTATTCCATTTTCAAATAATTTTTATCCCTTGTATTTTTTCCAATTCGATCATTTTGGTCATATGAACCTTCAAAACCTAGTCTAAATTTCTCCAACTTTAAACTTGATCTTTCCTTGTGTTTTTGGGACTTCATTTGGGAAAAAATTGTAAACAAAAGTTGTTCATTATAGTCCTAGGGTCCTAATATTGATTTTATATACTTCTCAAGTTTCATCATTGAGGACTTATGTCATCTCTTGCATCATTTTGTGTGCAACCTTTCAAAAGAACCCGATTATCAACCTAGGGTTGTGGGAGATTGTTCTCCTAGTCTTGTGAAGGCTAGAGAAGGTTGGAACCCTTCTTAGTTAGTCTTGTAAGTGTTATAAACATTCCAAATAGGTTAGGGATGTGTGGAGTGCTATTATTTTTCTTATGTGATGGGATTGCATGAGTAGACCTAGAGTGTCTAATTGCACCATTGTTATTAAACATTATATCTTGCACTTCAAAAAAATTATCCCATGTATTTGAAATAATTTCCCATGTGTTTCATGGCAAGGCATTACAATGGTACCCAAGATGTTCTAAGTTTCACAACCTCCTTATATAAAAATTTAGTGTCTACTATAAAGGTTATCTAATTTTGATATTTATTTAGTATTTTGTATAAGATCATGTCCTTGGCTTGCATTTCTATTTGATTTTTTTCAAAATATCTCAAATATGTTTCCATATATTTTGGAAAATTAATATTTTTTTATTGTTTTGGGAGGTTAATTTTTTCATTTGGTTAATAATAACCAAGAACACTTAGTAACTTCCTCACAAAGCATAGTGCAAGGCATAAAGTGAGGGATCCATACCTAAAATTATATTGGGTTCACTTTTCTCTATAGAAAATCTCTAGCAGTTGCTCCCACAATTTTTTATAGATGTTGAACTCCTCTCCATTTATTACCATATCATATGTGGTGAGGATTGTGGTTCCAATAGTCAATTTTTTCTATTTGTGTAGTAGAATTTATAAGCAACCCCCACATAGGTGTGGTGGAACCTTCAATGTTTCATGTTCCATTGGTCATAAAATGCATTTTCCTCAACGTTCTCTTGATCTATATGGACTAGGGTCTAGGGTTTTATGTGAGGAGATCTTTTACTTAGAATATTTTCTCCTTTGGCTAAACCCTTGGTCTTTTGGTCTGATCCTTTATTGACCTATTATGGTCCATCTCCAGTCATGTTAAAACAACTTATGTCCTTGAGTCCATGAAGCGACCGACCCCTTGTGGTTAGGGTTTCCCATTACCCGTCGATTAAATGTCCTCATGTGCCTTGGTCCAAGGAATATTTTCATTTTATAAGGTAGTAATTCAACCTTGTTTAGCCTTTACATCCTTTTCATAAATGCTCTTAAGTATTTTAAGGACTTATCTTATGTTGTTCCTAGCCAATCCTCTTTTAAAGACAACATGTAAGCACATGTAGAATTGGTTCACTTAAGTTCTCATCCATCGCTTTGCATATCACTCATCACAAATTTTTTTAAACCACTGGCTTCAAATTAGCGATGTGCAATGAACTTATTCCCTTTTGTATCACTCATCACAAATATAGTTTAAAATTTAAGTTTCAAAATAGTGATGAGAAATGTGAGCAATCTCTTTTATATCGCTAGTTGTTTCTCTATCGCTAATTGCTTATTGGTTCTAAGTCTTGAATCAATGATATGCGATGAGGTCCTTTGTTTCAATACTACATCATAGATATGAAGTATTACTAAGGGCAATGATCTCTCAGCCCTTGATCTTGTCATATGGACACGTGGTGTGATCTTGAACTATCACTAAAAACTCTCTATCACCAATATGTTTTGACTATCACAAGGTAAATTAGTGATGAAAAATAGAACTATTGTGCCTTGCACCCATCGGGCCACCTAAGGACATCGTGATTTCAAATGGAGTTTTAAAGAATGTATTAGCAATGAGTGAGGAAATATCTGATGGAATATTCCCCTATTGCTAGGTCCTAATGCACGGTTTTGTCCAAGGAAGCTGAGATCAAAATAGTGATGAGTGATGGCTTTAGAACAAAAATCACAAACAAAAAGCATGTGGGCAAAGGAGAGCCATTGAGGAGATTTTGAATATGGAGGATCAATGGTCGAGATTTAAACTTGTGTGGCTGGTTGTCAGTTTTCTTGTGCGAGCTTTCTTTTGAACATTAATGGTGGACATGCTCCAGACATTCAACATAAAGTGGGTTGTCAACCATTTTCTTTCATAATTATAATCATCAAGAGTTGTAGAATCGGTCTAGAGCCAGAGAGGAATGTGTGAAGAGCTTAGGAAAATAGTTGTAGAGAAATTAAAGATAATTTTTCCTAGGTAAGCAAGTATCCACACTTTTTTATGTCAACTGTGCATAAATTAGCTAGTTTGGGGAATTTTTGAAGGTTTTGTAGGCTTTAGATACTTAGAGTTTGCAAGGGTTTGGTTTTTATTTGCAAATTCCTTTTGGGCTGGTGGGAATTGTGCGTGGTCTAGGGAGAATTTTTGTTTTGCAAGTTTGTTTCTAAGAGCATAAACTAGTGAGATTCTCCTATAAGTAAAAATTTTCAAACCTTACTCCCATCTTACCGTAACAATGAATGAGCCTTGTGAGTCCTCTACCAAACTTGAGAAGAAAATAAAATAGAGGAGGGCCAAGAGGCCTAAACCGTAGGATGACACCCCTAAAATTAAGCTAGATGTACCTAAGAAATCTACAAAGCTAAGAGCAAAGAAGAGAACTTCAACCATATTCATGGAGGGTGAAGCTAAGAGTACTTACAACTTGAGAAGTAGAGTTGTTAATTGCAATCAGGGCGATCCTAGTAATATGTTCATGAAGGAACAAAGTGCTAGAATGTAGGAAGCTAAATTAGGGGAATTGACCAAGTCTAAGAAGAAAAAGAAGAAAGATAAGGACCACAAGGCTTATGATTCTCATATGGGGGAGCCTAATGTTGCCATGGGAGATGAGGCAAAAGATGATTCGGAATATGCCCAATATCTTCTTACACTTGTAGGTCTAGAAGAATCTAATGATGGTGAGACAAATTTCTCTAGTTTCAACAAAATGACAGAGGTGAGATGCATACTCTGATTCTGAAGATGATGAACCATTATAGAAACAAATTCCCAGTTTGGAGTTTTTTTCTTTGATGCTGACGTGGATAAATTTTTTTGGATGATGTGGAGGAGAAGTTTTGGCGAGCTGCTACAAAAATGAAGGTGCCTTTTGGAAGGCGGGTATATCTTCTTCAATGAATGAAGAGAGTTTTCATCTTATGTGCTTTTCCCCCTTTCTACAAGGTGCAAATATAATCACTTGGGGAATTTTGAAATTGAAATACAAATGTGTATCAAATGAAAATGTGACTGAAATTGTAATTTGGCCTAAAGCTTGTTGCTCCCATGTTTCTATAAATAGGAATTCAAGGCCAATTATAGGGGTCTTTTGTTGGAGAAAGTTCGTACTTATATAATAACAAAGTTTGTAATTCAAGCACAAATGAATATAATAGTATTGATTCTTAGGTATGCATTCTAGTTTGTAATAGGCTTAATGGTTTTAAAGTAGCAACAATGTATGAATAAAAAATGAAAATTCTGGAACAAATTCTCTCCTATGTATTTTGTCTCCCAAATTATGAATAGAATGATCAAACATCTTTTATTTGTATTCAATCATTTTGGTTGAATGTATGGTTTTATTTCTACTTTGGTTCAAAGAACTGATTAAATGCTTAAATGAAATCATATGTTTGTGAGATGGAATCCAAGGATTACTAAGTAGTTTCTATTTTTGAATATAATGAGCCGTGTATTGCAAAGCAGTATATCAATAGCCTATAAATGTTGAGTTTAATTGCTAATGTATTACAGTTTGTTACAAATAGGAATTCGTTACCCATGGATAAAACATTGGTCTATTATTTTGGTCATCCTAGATGTAAATGAGATGACCTACACCTGATAAAGACACAAATCTAAATGAGAATCACTCACACACCTTTTATTGCAGTAAAGTGTTATGAACTACCACTCATTCCTTGTTTTAGGTATTAATTTGTTCAAGGATCAACCAAATACTTGAGGGTTTTATCTAGTTAGCAGTTTATAGGAATGCATTTGTTTGTCACAATATTCATAATAATTAAAATGGCACAATAATATTATCTAAACATTTTCAGGATCACCCTCTTGGGTTTCACAGAGCTCGAAGTATAGAGGTAGAAGGCCTAGCAAGCATATACTTGTTTGTTGGCCAATCCTCACCATTATTAACTATTGGATTGTGGTGTATTCATAGATAATGACTGAGATTAAGTTTGGTTCTCTAAATAATCAACAAGCTGTATAAAAAATCATGGTTTGAAATATGCTTGAAAACCAAGTATCTTCCTTTGAAATTTTCCGAGGTAAAATTGGTTACTTACTCAATTTTCACCTTTTTCTTTTGAGGGATCTCTCCTTTGTCACACAACCCTATGACCACTTTGATGCCTTCTTCATAATTTGATATGATGAGTCTAGTTATATGAACTCTATATGAATTCACTTAGAATTAACCTTACCCAAGAATGCTCCTCACAAAAAATAGGAAATATTCTAATGTGTCTAAGTTTAAATCTCCAAGCATCTAAGTTTAAATTTCCAACCATTTGGTGATGGTAGAGATATTATTGTAACACATATCCTTATTCTCCCTTATGAGTGATAGTTGTTACATATGGTTATATTTTCTATCATGTAATATTAAAATCTTACCTTCCTTGGTCTTCATTTTCTCATTTCCCCCCTAAGTCTAAGTCTTTTCCATCATTTTTGCCTTTGTCATGGGGTCTTTGCTTTTTCTAACCTCTTGTCACGCGTTCTTTAGGTTTTAAAACTCATGTCGTTGGCACCTAGTGTTTTCAAGTCTAAGTCATCGGGTTCTTATTTTTCCTAACCTCCCGATAGTTCTACTTGTTCCCTCTTGGTAGCATCATATGCATCGGTCATTGGTGTAGTCAGTTAGTCGAAGGTTTTCAAAACTTCACAACTCCCGATGTTGAGTTATGCGGTTTTAGTTGTCCGCGACAAGGCGATGTGTTGTTTATTTTGCACATTTCGAGGCACCGCTTATGTATTTAATGAGGTGTACAATACAACCTAGAGATGTCTTATCGAGAATTTTTGTGAAGCGTGCCAATCTCGAGGGTTGCTTTATTGAGGATTAAAATAAGGCATTGCATTAATTCAACACCAAACACATGTCTTATTATTTTCATATGATAAAGGGTGGTGAAAATTTATTCATTCTGGTTCTCAATTGTGCATCCATTTTCTGTAATCATCTTTCAAGCAAGTGGGTCTTCCTTTTTTCATTGCAAGCTCATGCAGTCTGAAATTGGAAATCGTTGGCTTGGCGTGATGGACAAAAATTTAGGTTCTTTTAAGCTGGATGAATTTTGGGCATGATTGGAAAGCAATAGGAAGTATTTTGTTGATGTGAAGCTATTGGAAAGTGGATTAGCTTAGGCCAGAGGGTTCCCAGAGGCTGTTCTAAGTGTGGACCTGGTTAGTGCCTGTGTGAGGAGATATATTCCAGGAATGGGGGAGATAAAAGCTGCCGACGGATCTATTGTTGCTAGAATTTATCCTGAGGCTATTTCTTGTGCATTGAGGATTCCTGAGAAGGCACCTGTAAAGTAAATGTCGGTTGTTGCAGCTAGAAAATTTTTCAAGGTTAAAGAAGACTGGTGCAAGAATTCCATAGCCAAGGGTTGGTTGAAGTTAGAAAAGAAAGGTAAGTCCCAATTACCCACTAAACTCAAAAGAACTCATTTTAAAGAAGAAATTGTAGATGCTATTGCTCTGTTGCATCACATTGTTGGGAATGCACAAGTTGAACCTTTTGAGGATTGGATGTGCTAATTTATTATGGTTATTTGTGATGAAAATGTGTTCATAGACTAGGTTAAAATAATTTGTTTCTATTTAAATGAACAATTAGTCAATTTCCAGAGGACTTCCACCTTCCATTTATGTTCTTGCTTGATATATGTTATAGCCATTCAAAGATATTTCTGACCAGGGTCAAAACCACATATACCTCCAACCTCTGGCATTCCTGTGTACCAATGTTATCCACAATTCACTAAGCAAGTTGGAATGGGAGAATATTGCTTGGTCAATGATGCATTTTTGATGGAAGCTGTAAGAAAGCTAGATGGAAACCCTGAAGTACATTTTTCTCCTGAATCTATATCCTCGATATCAAAATTTGGAAGCTTCTATATTCAATTTGAAATTTTTTCATATTTAAGGATTGGGGGCTATGAGAAAGCTCCTTTGAAACTACATAGGTATCCAAAGGATTTAATGGTGTTTCTAGAAGTTTGTAGGCAGATGACCTTGGTCAATGTGAAATATATGAGCATGGGGAAGCAGGGTTATCCTTTCTTGTTAGTTACTCCTTCTTTTACATGCAAGAATAATCAGGTAGAAAAGGGTGTTGAAAAAGTCCTCAAAGAATATAATCTCCAATATTTATTCATGAGGGAAGGTTTTGATAGCAAGGGTTTCATGAAGCATAATCTGTATGGAGAAAGCTCCTACCAACATCAACCTTCTATTGACAATTTCTGGGAGGATTGTGTAGATGAGAATGAGGTTTTAAAAAGGGATTACATGAGGTTGAACCTCATACAAATTTAATTGTTTGGTATTTCAATCCAAGTTGTTGAGAACACCACTAAAGATTCAGTGATTATTGATCCAGAATGTGATAATCTATTAGATAAGTCTCATCCTAAGATCGACTGGAGTAAGAATGAAACTTTTAACATGAATGTACGAGCTAATCCAATGTTAAAGAAAACTTAGGATTGGTTAAAAGGGAAATGGAGATGAGCTGCAGGTTCCACTTAGGAAAAAAAATCATCTCAAAGGAATGAACAAAAATCCACTCAAACTATTACAATGAGTTCATCATCAGAAAGATTGGCTATTAGGTCCTCTAGCATGAACTGAAAGTCTGGGGGTGATGGTGAAAAACCTGAGGAGACAACTAAGTTTAAATCAATATGTGAACAAGATAGTGTATCTACCCCAGTCTCTAAAAGGAAGATCAACCAAGAAAAACTTGTGTTGGAGGATTCAAATGCCATTTTCTAGTAGATTGTTGGAGATAATACCTTTCCCCTTTTGTCTAAAGTACCTTCTTCCCCATATGAGAATAAATCTATCTTCCCTTTTGAATCAAAGGAAATTGTACATGAAAATAAAGATGTTGTCTTGGCAGAAGCTTCCCCAGTTTGGTTGAAGAAGGTTGTGGAAAAGAAGAGAAAATACACTCCTACAACAATAGTTGGAGTATACATAGTTGCAAAGTTATTTCAATCTACCTCAAGACTAAAGAAGGACTATAAAATATCAAGGATGTTGACTGATCCTACCTCTAGAAATCAAATACTAGAGATTGCAGACCCTATGAAGGACTTGAACGATGATGAGATAACTGAAGATGATTACAAGATCACACATGTTGATATGGGACCTCAAACATTAGAAGGTGATGTGTATCATGCTAATTATTCAGTTAATGCTTTGATTAAGAATGTAAAGGAAGAAAGGAAAGATAAGGTTAATTTGCAATCACAAGTCCTTGATTTAAAGAGTTTCATTTCTTCTCTAGTTCCCTTTTCTATATCCAACGAAGCCTCTAGTTCTTAGAGAGTAGATATTGATGCATCCTTTATGCAATCAATCAGGAAAAATACAGGCTATTTTAAGGCTGTTAGTGAGTGGGTAGATGAAATGTCTCAGGAGATTTCTCTTTTTATTAGTAAGTCTATGCTTTTTTATGCCTAGGTTGTTGAGAAGAGAAAATAATTGATATCAGAGTTAAGATAGGCCCAAAGGATCAAACCAACCTCTATGTTCTTTCTTAGGAGATAAAATAATTGATTTCCATGGACCAGATGAAGTTGGTTAGTGAAATATTTTTGAATGATCCTATGGAACTAGACACTTCTTGGTTTGATTCACTTGAGTAGAAATTGGGCATTTATGATAAGCTGCTAAATGAGATCTCTAAAGTCCTCGAAAGATTTTTGGATATGTTAGTGGAAATTAAGGGCAACTGTCATGAATTGAAGGTTGATATCACCGATGAATTTGATGAGAATAGTCTAGATACTAGGGAGGTTTTTCTGAAGTTTAAAGAGGCATTGGACAAAGAGATACAAGTTCCTACCACTTCAACCAAGGAGTCCTTTTCAAAACTCAGAAGACTGTAAGTCTACCTTGAGTCTTTTAAAATTGAAGCAAACAAGATATCTGAAACTTTGGTTGAGTCTAAAGCTACTTTATCCAATATAAGAACTGGACTATAGATCACAGTGACCCCAAGAAGTAAATAAATACTTGTGATTGTTGCTAGGTATAAAGATTACAAGGCTAGGATGAAAGCACATGAGGAACCCTTGCAGAAGGAAGCGGTCATGAATATAGAAGATGAAGAGGCATAGGCGGGAATAATTGATGCTGATTATTTTTAAATATTTCATGATACTTCAGTTTATTTTGGCTCTTTCTAAGTTTAAGACTTATTTTATTTGGTATGGTTACTTTTGAGAAACCGTTACCTGAAAAAATTGGTTATGCTTTAAATAGGGGATTAGCTGATAGTGTTGGGATCTTTTGGGCGACCTTTGATTTTATCATTAGAGCAAAAAATTTGTTATCTAAATTTACTATTTTCTGATATTCTGATATAGAAAACTATGGTGGACTTTATGCATTCATAATCTTTGAATTATGGTGTATGAAACATTTTTGCTTATGTTGAATGTTCTGCTATAAGTGATCTATTATTGGAATGGTTTATGCTTTGAAGTTGTTGCATCACTATGGTATGATTTATCTATGAATAAATATGTCATGGTGATTTGGATTCTATATTAGGTCATGTATTATTTCAGTTTTGTTACATAAAATTTGTTAATACCTTTAAATATTTCTAGTTAAAAGAATCTCTAGCTAGAAATTATTCATTGGATATCAAACAAAGGTAGCTTCCACCTTTTAAAATAAGTAGAGAATTAGTTTGAAAGTTATATCATTACTGATTCAACTGTTGTTACATTTTTCACCTTTATTGGGCATGAGAATATAGAGTTAGGTGATAAATCTATCAACCAACAATAGTCATGCTTGCTCAAATTGGTTTTCTTCTAATATAATTATATAGATGTAATTTTAGATGTCATGCATAAAACACATCAATAGTGATATTAGATAAGGAACCATCTTAATCAACCTTATTGGCCTTCCATTACTTCTGCCTCTACCCATCTAGTTAAGTATTCAATGTTAGAAATTGAGAAGAAAGAATAAGACTTACACATAGGTGGTTCTATCAATTGAATGAAGTCTATAACTCATTTTTAAAATAGGGCTTGAGACAAATCTAACTACTAGAGAATATCATCCCTTGTGATATGCATCCATATCCTCTATAAAATGTTCCACTTCTAAACATATCTATTTGTACATATTTGAAAAGAGTTGGTCACCATACATCACCAATAATACTTTCCTTTTGATCAAATATCCAAAGATATGTCCACTAGCGATTCCTTTATGGGCTTCCCTTAAGATAGATTCTCTCTCATGATCTTGTACCACTCTCCTTATTATCTTATATTTTTGCATAAAGAATATTTCTCCTTCAATCAAATTGTATGGTAAAGACCTTCTCATCCATCTAGATCTCCCTTCTTTTGATATCCCTTCTAATAATTCTCATCTTAATGATAGCTCCACAATTTTCTTCAACTCCAGGGGTGCCACATTTATTCTAAATATTTATGTGCAATTGGTAATTCATCATCTATAGTTTCCTAATCTTCCCTTATATATTTTCTTAATAAATAATTAGATCCTTGTTCATCCCTTCTTAGTTTCACCATCTTTTTAAAGTCAAACTCCTAAAACAACATAAATGAATCTATATATTATTCCTTAAATTAATGGTCTTATTAATAAATTACTTTAGTGGCTCATGATTTGTAAAGAAAGTGAAAGGAGTGGAAACTAAATAGTGTATAAATTTATGCAGAAAATACACAATTGCAAGTGGTTCTCCTTCTATAGTTTGTATATTTTTTCTTCGATTGAGTCAATTTTCTTCTTATAATTGCAATGGGATGGTCCTTATTCCCTATTATTATTTTTCTTTAGAACATCTTCAATGGGGATCACAATCACTACATAACATCTAACAAACTTGTTGTGATACCCTATGTATCCTAAGAATATCTTTATTTCAAATAATTTCTTTGGGAGGTGAATGATTCAATATTATTGTCACCTTCAAGTGGTCTACCATCATACCCTCACAAAAAAATATGCCCCAATAATTATTGTCATGGAAATGTGCACCCTTACCGAGATGATAAAATCAGTTAGCCACCTTGCGGAACATGGGATGATTTCCATGAGTGTGGGCTCAGATGAAGGAGATCAACCTCTAGAGAGGGCTTGTTCCCTTGGTACTCACCTATTCTAACCTATGTTAATGCTGCAGGAAGATGGCATAAAATGAATCTAACTATGAGGGTGATACACCAAAATTTTGAAGACTAAGTGTTTAAACTCATTTGCATATAATACTCAAGAAAAGATGGCTCTTATATCACACAACCTTGTTGTTCTGCCTTATATTATGAGTTATTTTGCTAAAATATGACCCATATTTATTATTTTAGGAGGAAAATGAGTCTATTTTTGTAGCTGCATCAAACAATACAAGTTATTTCTAACTAGTAACAAACATAAAAAGAAGAAGCTACATGTTTTTTAGGTGTTTTAAATATGCATGATTTAGAGTTTTTGATATAAAAACATAGGAAAAATGCATAAAATAATTAACACAAAATAACCAACATAATGATGGTGAAATCTTACCTTCTTATTGATAAAGATTCCTTTAGTATTACTCATAGTCTGAAAAATAACTTGATTCTTTGATTGAAAATGCTTTGAAAAATGAAGTATTACAATATTTTCAGTCTCAAGACTCAATTTTTTGAGTTACAAGATAAAGTATGACTAGAAATAAATTTTGTCAAGTTATAATGATTTAGCCAAAATGCAAGAACTCTCTTCCAAAATAAATTGGGAATAATATTTAGCCTTGATAAAAAGACAAGTGTGTTGCTTGGTTTCTAAGATAAAGTCCTCCTCTTGGGTGCCTAACTAAGCTCCTAAATTCTTGTAAAAATATTCAAATTGATTCAAATGCCTCTATATCTTCTCTCGTAGTGTCCAAGTCATTCAATTGGCTTTAAATCCCCTCCAACTACTCTAGACTTTGTCAAACTACCATACCCCCTTTTTCCATGTTTAAAGGACACGTGTCATCGTTTCGAGGTGATTAGAACTCTTTGGAGGGATTAGAAGAGTTTTTTCTTCAATATTATATGTAACTCCATAATAACTCCTAACCAATCACCTTGTTATATGAACATATTCAACTCATAATTGCCTCTATTTGGAATGTTTCATCAATGGAACATTCAAATATTAGCGACATTTATGTCTTCAAAGTTTCCTTCATATTGCCATGGTTTATGATCATCTCATGCTCTTTTTCATGATAAATATATCCTTTGACACACTTTCATATGTCTTTTATAGATTGTCCTTCATTGTTCATGCTCTATCCTTTAGAATTATCACAGTGGGATCATCATTCCCCTCTTAACCACTAATATATAAGCTTTGATCCTAGGTTAAATAGAGCTCTCTAGTATCATATGAAATTGTCTTAATGACTGTCATTGATGATTACTTCCCCTTTGGTGTTCTTGAACCTTCTTGTCTATTAGAGGAGACAATTTTTATTACGTTATCCCTATGAATATCAGGTAACTTTGTCATGCCTTGTGACTATCATCTAGTGAGTGTTGAATCATTTATTTTAGGAATATATTATGGACTATGTTTAACCTCTTTTGCCATTTTCCTATAAATGGTTCTTGTTATTGTGATATCACTATTCTCTCCTCTTGCAAACTTTGTGTTTGTATCATCTCAAACTGAATACATCATAGATACCTTTGATATGCTTTAAGATTAGAGTAAGTCTTCTTTGATAGGTTTGTCTACTATGCATTGTGACTATGATTTAGCTTTACATTGACTTCCATCTAGCTTTTCACATAGTTCACTCCTGTCTTCATGGTTATTGCACAACTCACTCACTTGGCATTAATCATTCTCATCATTTTCATGATACATCCTTTCAAAATTGACCCATAGAATCACTGTCAAAATTTTTCATAACCTTACACATGCTAAGGTTATAACCATTGAACCTATGTTCTCTTTACCATAACTCTCAAGGTTTTTAGAGAAATTTTCCATATATATTACCCTTATGAGTGCCATTTTTTTAATTATAAAATCTTATTTTTTTGCTATAAAAATCATGTTGACTATCCCTCCTTTTAGACTATCCTTTATGCAAATAATTGAATAAGTGCACCAAGATGGTGAACACAAAGGGTGTCAAAAGTGGCCACTTTTTTTTGAAATCAGCTAAACCTAAACTTGGAGGAGTAATTTGAGATTCATGCACTCAAAATTTGAAGATACCAAAAGAACAAGAATTGTAGTTTTGGATCTATTGGAACATAACAATCTACTGAGAGGGGGGTGGGTGAATCAATAGATCTTAAAACTTATCCCTTGAAACATTTTGTGTAGACTAACTTCTTAAGCCCTTAATCAATATTGTAGATCAATTCATTTTATCATTTTATGTAGATTTACTAAACTGGCAGAAAGATAAACATGGACACACACAAATACCCATAACACATGATGTAAGTGGAAAATCCAAGGTGGGAAAAACCATGGTGAAAAAGGTTTCTTGAGTCTATTGCTCAAATCCAATGT
This sequence comes from Sequoiadendron giganteum, assembly GCA_007115665.2. Classification (NCBI taxonomy): domain Eukaryota; kingdom Viridiplantae; phylum Streptophyta; class Pinopsida; order Cupressales; family Cupressaceae; genus Sequoiadendron; species Sequoiadendron giganteum. The sequence goes on along the minus strand of CM021109.1, from coordinate 31,471,452 downwards.
CACAAATAAGTCTTCTATTACAATATTTTAGGGAACCAATGCAAGGAAGCACCAACTCCCTAATTTAGGAGCACCAAATCCAAGGAGACACCAATCCCCTACTTTGAGCACCAACTCAGTACAAATGAGGCAATAGACTCTACAACATTAAAATATCATATATGCATAAAATTGGTTCTGTATAGCTAGATAATGCATCAATACATTCAATACACAATTTTTGCAACACACTTATTTTTCTCTACTCACTCTTCTCATTCTGCACTTACTCTCTTTCTCTCATCTCTACTTAGAATATTCACTGTTCTACCTTGTTGCACTACACTCTACACTATTAATGTTAACCCAAGAAAGAACTTTTTTTTGGGTTCTACTCACCCAAAAATAATGCATTCTCTGTTTGCAATTGCACTATTCTCTCTCTTCCTCTCTATCTCATTTGTATACTCAAGAAGACATTACACTATTCTACACTCTCTACCACAATAGGCTATTCTTTTTGTTCTCTCACTTTTCTTGCAGACTCAACACAACACACTTCCATACCTCACTCACTTCTTTCTAATTAACTTCTTTTTCCTTTACTTCACTGACCTGCAACTAGTACCTCAAGATGCACAGCACCGTCTAGATCATCTCAATCTCTTTGTTAGGGTTTCCTTCATTAACAAGCTTGTCTAACAAGTTATTTGTACATCGAGCCAAACTCCATCATCAAAATCAAATTTTATTTACCAAACATTATGGCAGTCACAAAACCCTAAACCTAGAAAGCATTAAATACATTCTCCTCCTTGATTGGTCTATTTTGTTCTTCATTGACATGGCTATCTATGCCACTTCTTAGTAGATACAATATTCATTTTTATTAGTCATCGAAGTAGGTAGACCAATTAAATTCAATCATTATATCATCTACCATTCGAAACCCTTGTTTAGTAGACTTGACCATTGAGTTATCCACATTTAAATCTAGGCCGTCGATCTCTGTTCTTCGTGCCACTACCCTATGATCACCATTCATTGCCCAAGTTTAAACACAACCATCAGATATTCAATCCTTTAAAATATCACCATCGATCTTCATTTGTGACTAACAGTTTACACCATCGAAGAGACTTCATCATGTCAGGCTGAGACACTTTAGGGTCTCACTGATATCTTACTTTCTCTCTAATATCACTTGTGAAAGACATGGGCCCACACATGCCATCTATCATCCATGTCAATGGCACACAAATCACAACACCAATGTGAATTGGTATATCGAGCAATCGCTAGCCACCACCTATCTACACATGTCACCTTTAAATCATCATTGCCTTCCTATCAGGTCCCACCAAGGTCTTTTTTATTCTTTCATCACCATGTCAAAGGGACTTTAACGCCACTCAATTTGATATTTATATGTCTCCTCAATAAAGTTCTATTGGAATTTTGAAAATACTGACTATCCTATTCCGTTGATCTTCATATGTCTCCTCGATGAAGAGCCTTCATGATATCACTCGCTCAATCATTTTTCACTTGTTTTCCATCTCATTTCCATATAATTGACAATAAAAATGTGAATTAGTATGTCAACCAATAATCCTTCACCATTTGTTTGCACACATCACTACCAATCCTTATCGCCTCTCAGCTGGGTCCCACACTATCGACGTGTCAGAGGTACTAAAAATGATTCCCTTTGATAAGTAGTGGTCTTGCCGATATACATTTCTATATTGATCAAGTGGTCCCCACTATCTATGTGTCACCACATGTCATCATACTCCAACGTCACCTTCTACTATCGCTTTTTGCTATGTGTCAAAATATTATTTGATTATCCTTCATGCCACATGTCATAATATTATTTGACAACCTCAAAACGACACTTCAAGTCATCCACATTTTTGTTATATTAAAGGGAATCATTATAGGGTCACTTTGATATTCATTTATTTGCTTGATGAGGTGCTATTGGGATGTTGAAGGGACTAGTATCTAGGTCCTACCAAAAAGTGTATGTCTCCCCGATGAGGTGCCTTCACATCCACACCATCTGATCATCCTTGTTCAATCTATATTGTTGATTAATCTGTTAACACCATGTGTCTTCCACATCTTTGCCACAAGTCATCTACCTTTTTGTCCTTGCCACATTTCAAATCCCACTAGCCTACGGGGTCAAACTGAATCAACACTTTCTTTTGGTGGAATGGTGGGCTACTGCCATCTGTCATTCTATGGAACATCATTCACCTTCTTACGTTCATCGCTCATCGAAACATGTCAACTAGACCCACCTTCAAAGTGTCGAAGGGACTCAAAACACCATCTCTTTGAAAAATCATTGTGAGTCAATGCAACATTCTCTCTCTCTCTCTCTCTCTCTCTCTCTCTCTCTCTCTCTCTTTATCAATTCATCGAAGGGAATCTGAAACGTCTTAATTCGATATTGTGTTTCCTCTTTGATCAAGTGAAGAAAAATACTTATTTTGACTTAGGAAATATTATAATTGCTGAATATTTGTGAGGTTGGTAATACTAGAACAAGGGGGTTGGTTGCCCACACGACACCATAGGCTTAAGTAATAACTTAAGCTACTTGTAACCTACAATAACAAGTCACCGAAAAAATAGAAATCCTATTTGAACACCATGATTTTTATCCTATGATTTAACTAAAAAACCTTAAAACCTACCCGAGAGGCATCCTTTGGACTTGCAACATACATTTATGAGAATCTCTAAAAAAAACCATATTGAATCTAGCCTTTGATTCCTCTTCAAACACCTGGAAGAACCTCCTACAACAATATGTCAACAATATATGATAATATTGGAACCATTTGAGCAATTTAGCAAAAATTGCAAGATATGCTCTTCTACACCATCCACCAACCAAACACACTTCTAGAAGCAGGTCCATTGCTCTCACAACCATCCTCTATCATCATTCCAAAAATCTCCCTCACATGATTTCCCTTTTTGACATCAATGACAACAATATGCCAACAAAATCTAGTTTCTAAACTATTAAAGTTTGTCAAAAATAGATAAGATTAAGAGGATCAATTGCTTTGTGAACACAAAAGTGTTCCTATTTTTTCAAAAAAACATAACATAGTGTCTCGTGTGTGACCCTCAAAATTTTTAGTTGTATTTAGTATTTTCAAAAAGCCACTAGTAGAAATATAGTTATGAGTGAGTGCTTGAAGTTGTATATTTTTTTTGTAATTTTTATTGAGCATTTTTTTTAATGATTTTTCAAAGTGGATTCATCTTGAAAATCACATAACCAAGTGTTCGCATCACATAACTTGCACCAAAACAATAAAAAGTGCAAAAAAAAATTCAATGTGTAAAGAATGAAGTGTAGAACAATATTATATTTTTTTTTCAATTTTGGACAAGTAGGTCAAAAACTATTAAAAAAATTCAATACATATGTCTTTGATAACTATGAAAACATTAGTGAAAGAAATTAAAAATAAATATTTTAATGTAGCTCAAATATAAAAACAAAAATGGTTAGAAAGCTTATAAGATGTGTGGAATTTTGGTGATAATTTTACTAATATTTGATTTATAATGTGTAAAATTGATGAAGAGAAAGTTGAGAAACAAGAATTGAGGAAAAAATCATGTCAAAATGAGGCAAATAAACCATCCAAGCCTAAGTACAAGCCAAAATTTGTATGTGTTTAGTACAATTCAAAACACGTACATGTTTTGTGCAACCAAAACACATATGTGTTTAGTACAAGACAAAACATGTACATGTTTTGTGCAACCAAAACACATGTGTCTAGTACAAGACAAAACACATACATGTTTTGTGTAACCAAAACATGTATGTGTTTTGTGCAATTGAAACATGTACATTTTTTGTGCAATCCAAAACACATACATGTTTTATAAAAAACAAAATATGCTTGTGTTTTAGCCTGCACTAAAAGCATCATCTTATTGAATCTAACTTTCCAACTCTCTCCCTTTATCTTTGTCTCTAACTCTCTCTATCAATATTCCTCTCTTTGTGCCTCCATCCCTCCCCCCAAAATCTCTCTCTCTCTCTCTCCAAATATTTGTATCTCTCCTTACCTCTCCCTCCCTCCCTACCTCCCTCCCCTTTGTACTCTTTTTCTCAAATATATATATATATATATATCTCTATCTATCTATCTCCCTCTCCCCCCTCTCTCTCTCCCTATTTCCCTCCTTCCTTTTCTAATAATTTTCTCCTATGTATCTCTTTTTCTCTCTGTACCTAAATCTCCTTATCTTTATCTCTCATTTCTCCCTATCTAAATCTCTCCCTCCCTCTCTCCCTATCTATCTCTACCTCTCCATCTCTATCTAGGTTATAGTGCACACATGTTTTTAGAAATAAAATATCTCCTTTGCACTCAAAAATTCATCTTCATAGGAGTAAGTGAGTTATAATATGCTCATGTTCCTACAAAGATAGAAACCCTCTCTGTATCTCTCCCTATATCTCTCTCTCTCTCAATCCTCCATCTATCTCTCTCTAATGCACTCACATTACTGTGAAGAATTTAGAGTTGAGGGTTTAGGGTTGAGGGTATAAGTTTTAATATTAATTATTATTGTCTAATATTTTTTGTTAGGATTAGGTGCTATCTGCCTTGTAAATTCTATGCCATATATCATGGTTCCAAAATCCTTGGAAAGTGTCTCTAGGAACTTAGGGTGTATTGGGAAAATATTTTGTAATATTAATTCTCACCATTGTTTGTAATATACTCATAAGGGGTGATGGGTCCACTAGTAGCGATAAATGTGGGTTTTGGACATAACTATTTAACACTGTTTTCCCCACATGTGGATGCCTAGAATGGGATAATAAAATATAAAGGAAATGATAAATAAGTGATTGTTGGGATTCTCCATCATTTAGTACATTTACTGTAATGTTTATCTTCACAAGTTTGGGCACCCAAGTTGGAGGGAAAGTATTGGAGCCAAAATTGGTGTCATTTCATATTTCATGGAGGTAATCCAAAGGTTGGGGATGTTTGGAATGAAGGGTCATCTTTGGGCGCCTTGTTTGGTACATTAGATGCCTTCACACATCTATAAAATCAGCCTCTTGGATGTAGAATTGAGAGGAACAACTGAATGTAGTGTTACTTTGCAAGAACAAGGACATGTGGAGGCATAAGGAGGTTGTTCACAGGTACATAGGTGCTTCCATGTTGGAGGAAAAGAGGATAATGGAAGTGGTTGTATTGAAATCTCATTTATTTGACGATAATGCATACTTGGCCTCTCTTATTGGTGGAGTTTTTTCCTACAAGGGTTTCTCCACATAAATCCTATCTTATGTGATGTTCTTGTGTTGCTGATTTGTGTCTCTTTGCTGCTATATTATACTAATGTTATTGTTTATTTGTTTCTATTATAAGCTCACATAAGGTAGTGTTTACAAGCATGTTATGTTGGCTATTTTTGGCATCATAAAGAAGATGGATCTAATCATGGTATTTCCATATTAAGGAAACTTAATTTTTAGATTTGAGTATAAGTTTCAGATTTTCATGTTGCTATTGTCCAAGCCTTGTATCTCATCCATTGAAATCATATTTGGATAGAGATTGAATTTCCCAACAATCGGTATTGAACCTATTTATTTCTCATCATTTGGTATCAGAGCTGAAGGTTAACTAGGTTCTGGGTATTCCTTCTTTTTTGATTTCTTAGCTTGACAAGCTTGTGGGAATTTGTTAGATGGAATTGGAGGTTGTTGGAAGGATTTTGGGGTAGAAATGAATGTTCTTAAGTTAACTTTGTTTTGAAATTTGTGAAAATGGAAGCCATGGATATTGTTAATGAGATCTATGTTGGGCATTGGAAGCTCATGATTATGGATTTTTATGGAGTTGGTTATGTTTTGGTAACTTAGAGCTCTTGTTTGACAATATGGTTGTGTCCTCTTTTTTGGTGGTTTTTTTTCCCGATGAGGGCCACACCATCTGAAACCCACACAAATCACAACAATAGATACCAACACAGAAGATGCGAGCCAAAAAAATAACTCACTTTCAATTATTTTTAGAAAATGAAATTACAGATTCAAAAATTGCATGCTACAACCTCATGGGCTTGATTCATTACAACAAAATAAACTCTAAAAACAAAATACATTATTCAAAGCCACAATCTACACTAATGGAGCCACCTTCTACAACCTCCACTTATCCTTTTTATTTTACCCAATAACCACCCTAGAATTTTCTAGAAAGTGTAACTTTCTGTTTTGTTTTTGCACCAAAAGTCTTGCCATTTGATTTCTTGCCTAGGAAAATATTTTAATGAAATTCACTTTTTAGAGGGGCAACTTCATGGGGCCATAAATTTTGATCTAGGTGTCTAATTTTCTATTATAACATATCGTTGGAAAGCTCTCGAAGAGATCTACAACATAGAACCAATTGGAGATCGATTTATCAACGTTTTGAGCTATTTCAGGGACTCTAAGGTTTTCATATCTGAATTTGAAGTTACATTGGAGAAATTTCTCAGGACAAAAAACTTTAATATCTCCCAAACTATGTAGGGTATTGAGATGATTCTTTCGCAACCGAAAATGTTTTTTAGTTCTACTCCTTGGGGTAAATTTTGATATCCATATGAGTCTGTTTAGGCCAACTTACTAAAAATAGTAAGTACCATTTTTTTCCTTTTCCAACTTCTGACTATCTTACACTCCTTAAGTGCCATCATGGAACACAAAAAAACTAAAGAAATTAAGGAAAAACAATTTTTTTTGGATGATGCAAGATTTCCCTATATCGCTAGATGCTCTTGCATCAATTCCTTTACCTTGTGGTCATGTGCAACAAGAAGGTGTTCATGTTGGATGGTTAGAGACATCTTGATCACATGGAGAAACACTCTTGATTTGGACTACAAAATGGAGTGCTTATGTTGGATTCATGGGTTTATCCCTTAGTTACATGAAAGTACCAGAAGATAAGCCACTAGCCTCTTTGTGAGTTGTGGAGTTGATATGTTTTATATGTTCTAAGCTCTTGGACAACATGTTTTTTTTTTCCAATTGGGTTGTAGTTTACACTTGTTTTCAATTGTGGGTTTATAGATCTATGCTTATTCTATTATTCAGATAACATGATTAATGCGAATGTCTGGATGGTTATATGAATTTTAAATTTACAAAGATGGTTTTGTACGTTTTGCATGTTAACTAAAATATGTGGTATGTGTTAGTGAATGGATTTTCCTAGAAATGTCACAATTGTATTTATGACTTTCCTCTGAATTAAAGAGGTACAAATTCCTCATATGATATATCTAATAATATGGTGTCTTTTAACCAGAAAGCAATAAGGTGACAAATGCTAGTTCATAAAAATGACACTAATGCAAAAAGGAAAATAGAAATCCATAAACCAACAACACATAGATTGAAAATAATTATGATTGTTGTACCAAGAAAGAAGAAATTATATTGCAATAAATGGATCCAATAAATTATATTTCATACAAAAAAGATTCATTTATTACAATCTTGACACATAGATCAATATGCTAAACACCACATTTAAATTCATAACTCACAAATTACAAACCATTGCAATATAAGATCAACATAAATGAAAAGCGTTCCTTCTTGAAATACAACATAGTCTATCTATGGAGATCAGATCGTCTATCCTTCTCTCCCATCCTAGATATAACAATGATTTTCACCCCAAAATGGTTACCAAAAACATTATTAAAATTAGTGACGCTTCTTGTCATCCAACCATCCTCTTGAAAATGGCTAGGAGAATATGATTGGCCAGAATAATTAAAATGACAAATGAAAATATGTTAGGTAAGAAAACTTGATCTTGTTCACACCAATAGCTATGAAATGATATATCCCATAACCATGCGATTAATGGAGGTTTAGGGAAATACAATATGATTGCACATGTATGCTATCCAATAGAGAATACAATTTAAAACTGGTTCACATCAACCATTAATTAAAACCAAGTTTCCATCTCATCAAATCAAAGAGAGGTAGCTCAAATGTCTAACCAACTGTTTATAAATTCAACGTGTCACCAAAGTTCACCATCCATAAGCATCCAATACGGAGAGTGCTCAGAGTGATGGAGTATCAATGAATGATTTCATTTTTTTGGAGGAAATCAAATGTAGTCCTCTGTTTAGGCATCCATCTAACCAATTGAAAGAAGTTTTTGTCATATAGAGTGAGGTAGAAGAGGAAGTGCTTCATAGCATTCTAGGTGAACCATTTCTAAGCCAAGTGCATGTGCATAATGCTACCATGTTGGAGTGTTTCATGTACACTGTCATCAAGACCTCTGGTCATCATGACTAGGGCATGAGAGCATCTAAATGTTTGGTGAGGCCAGAGTTCACCACCATTTCAATGTAGCAATTTCTAGGCTTAGTCACTATCCATGGAGCGAGTTGGTGGGCGATGCCATTTGCATAGTGTTGGCTCTTTAGAATGAGGCTGTGGAAGAAGTTGTGACTCTACTTCATGCAAGGGTTGTGAAGAATAAAATGGGGCTCTTTGCCCAATTCCTATAATCGCACGAGAATCTACTGTTTCCCACCTAAATTAAATGCCTTCAAATTGTGATAGAGGGTGTTTTAGTGTTAATGTTTACCCTTTGCATTTGAAAAGAAACATTTTTTTTGCTATCGATATCAAATTTTTGTAGTCGAATCGATAAATTTTGTAATGCCATTGCAATGTATATATAGATATATATGAATAAAAATACCATTTTGATATCACAATGCTCTTGTATGAATGATTTTCATTGATTTTATTCATTCAAATTCAATTGAATTCATTTCTTTTTTCTGTATAACTACATTTATCATTCAAATATGTACTCACTGTTATTTTGTTTTCTTCTAAAAAATGTCTTTGGGTGGTAGGGCGAGTACTTCACAAAACTTAGAAAAATACCACCCAAGTTTCAAAATTCTCATGAAATCCTACCCAAAAGAAAAAATTGCGAAACAAGTCACCCGATAGTTCTTTGAAAAGTTCGCGAACCTTTAGTACGAACCACCTAAGATAAGTAAGGCTTAAATGGTTGGTAAGTTACAATAATACATTAAAACACCGCCCATTTCTTAAAAGAAGAATAATAAAGAAGTGGTAAAGTGGGAGGTTAGAAAAACTAGTGATATCCCCACCTAGGTTCACAAAGTATAGTGAAACACCGCTTGGCCTTAAAAAAATGTGCCAAAAATTGACTAAAGATAGGGGAATCATAGTGACATTGAGGAGGGTACCAAAATTAAGGGTAGCAGTGGATTTGATTGGGGATAAGGAATGCAAAGGACGTAGAAGAACCCAGAAGATGTGGCCAGTCCTACCGTTGGGCATAGAGTCAAAATGAGGACACAAAACCCCAAAATGGAAAAAACCAACAAGAAACAAACACACCAAAAATGCCACTATTTACAAGGTAGGAAGAACCTGCCAAAAACAAGAGGCAAAAAGAGGGGCTTACACAAAACCATTAACAGGCTGAGAGAAGAATGAGCTATCCCTGAATAGGCCCATCTTTACATAAAGCTTTGGGATAAAATTGGGAAGAAAGATCACCCAAACACAAATGTAGAGAATGAAGAAACTACTGTGAAGCAAACCTCCAAAAATCCATTTCTCATCATAGATTTCTTCTTGTTGCAAGAAAGCATACACTAGACCATCTTTTCTCCTCCACTTCTCTTTACTAGGCTTCATTGATTCATGTACCTCCTACCCTTGTGATAAATCCCATGTTTCAACTTCCTCCTTGACACTATGTTTCCCAAATTCACAAACTAGCAACTCTACACCATCACTTTGCTTTTCCATAGTAACAACGAAAACCCTTTTGTCAATCAACAAACAAGATTCTCTTCTTTCTTCTAACATAGGTTGATCAATAATTGAATCAATGAACATAGGATTATTGTACATTTCAAATTCATCAAAGATAAAGAGGGGGTTAGAATTGATTGACCACTTTATCCCCTCCTGGTAAGCATCATACAAAAAATATTCATTGTCTTTCATATCAACACATGGAATTTTATTAGCAACCTCCTTAAAAATGAAAGTTTCATATTCTAGAGTGAGAGGGGAATTTGGCATTGGATCATTTATAATGGCATCAAGAGAGAAAGAATTATTCCCAAAATGGAGAGGAGAGGTAACTTGAGACACATAAAGTGAATTATTTTGTGGTGAATCATCTTCTTCATCATTGGATGAAATGAGATCATCTTCAACTTCAGTCAAGACATTCAAACTAAAAAATTGAGCATTGTAGTGTTGAATTTCTTCTTTTTCGAGTTGTTGCATGCTACCAAAGACTGTTAGGTTAATATTTTCAATGATCAAATGGGAAGGTTTCACTACTTCAGGAAATTTGAGTGGAGGATTAATAGGTAATATATGATCGATTTCAAACCTCTTAATATTATATGATTTCCACTTTCCCACAACTATAAAATCATCCTCGATACTTATTGCTTCCAACTGAGATTTTTTGATCCCTTGGACTCTATCTCTTTTGAGGATCAATTAAATATTAGGATCCAAAACATAAATGAATATGTGAAACTGAATTTCCTTAGTTGAGCTTTTAGGAGTGGTAATCTATTGAAATGATCTGTTGAAGTGGTACACAAAATCTCTCACTGTCTCAACTTTATCCTTCATAATCTGAAAAAATTGTCATAGGATGACCACAACATTAGCTGGAGTTTTATGATGCTAGAGAAAATTTCCTCTTAAAATATTCCATCTTGTGATGTATCCCTTTTCCAATCCCTTGAACAATTCAGGCACCTTCTTGATTAAACTATCAAAAAAATTCTCACAAAAAACATCTTCATCTTGAATTCCCAGGATTATGCTCACTACAGTCATAGCCAAGATGTGTTCTTCAGGGTCTTGTGTGTCTTTGCCAAAGAATTTAGGAATTTTTTTTGGGAACTAGTAGGTGTTGGATGTTGTGGTTGTGTTTCTGATATGTGGTTGTCATTGATGTCAACACTATTAGCATTGAATCTACTTAAGGCTGTATATGTCGAGGATATTGAGAAAATTGTAAAAAAATATAGTACAAGTAGCCAGTGGAGCTGAGAAGCTCCGAATTTCAGAAATCTCTGTGTGTTCAAGATTTGAAGATGCGCTTCAAAGGGTTTGTTTTTGAAGCTTTCTAGTATGTTGTCCAAAAGTTTTAGAGGTTTGCATAAAGATTTGTGGAAGTTATGAAGATTTGTGTGCCTACAGTTACTTAGTTTCTGTAGATGGTGTTCTTGGTTGAAGAGGATGAAATTTTGGAAGTTTCATGTGTTACACATGTACTCGTGATGTTCATGGATGAGTCTAGAGTGTGCTCTATCCTTGGTGTATGCCCGCATTGATTGAAGTGTTTGTGATAAGAGATTCTTCCAATGTGTGTTTGAGTTTTCATGTTCTTGGCCGACATGATGATGTTAGCATGTTGCAGATCCATGAGGATTAATATTTTATTGTTTGGCATGTTTTGAGGTGTTTGTTTGGGTCCTCACTATGTTGTGACCAACTTGTGTTCGTGCACATTACAATTTATTCATGTATCAAGGCTGTTAGTTGTAATTTATTCTTTATTTGTGGCCGACTGAATAGTGGTTGTAAATCCATGTAGTGGATATATATATGAGATTGTTTTCCTCATTTAGGGAGAAGTGCTCAAGTGCACAAGTGATGTACATGTGTGAATAAAGGTCAGATCATTCAGAGCAGAGTGTGGAAGAGTTTGAGCAGAGGGTGGAAGAGTTTGAAGAAGTTTTTGTGCACCTGTCTGAAATTGTAATAAGGCTTTTGTAGAAGCTAATTTCTCAGTTCAACATCATCAGATGAATTTAATCTGATTATTGTATGTAAGGCAATGAGACTTCCCTTTGAGCAGTGTTCTCTAGGCAGTGCACCTGAATGCAAGTGCATTCTCTTTTTTGTTCTTCATTATACTTCTAACATGGTATAATCTTGTGGGCTAACATCCACTATGGTTTTTCCCCTAACAAGGTTTCCATGTATAAAATCTTGGTGTTCATGTGTCTCTGATGTGTTGTTGATTTAATGTTTGCACTGTTAATTATTAGATATATGATATAAGGTTGATTAATGTTGTATAAGCTTGATTTTGGTAACAACTAATTCACTCCCACCTCTCAGTTGTCTATCCTTGTTTTTCTAACAATTGGTATCAGAGCAAGTTCCTCTGAAAGAAGCTTAATAGCTTGAGGTGATCCAATATGGCATCATTCAAAAAGAATAGTCCTAGATTCGATGGTACAAACTACTCTCTATGGAAAGTTAGGATGGAATTCCATTTAAGGTGCATTGGTGAACCTTTTTGGTAGATGACACAAATTGCATATACTATTCCTCATAATGGTCCTTCCTTTGAAGATGAGATCAAGAAAGCATAAATTAATACCAGGTCAGTAGAAACACTGGTGAGTGCTTTGATAGATTCAGAGATGACAAAAGTGATGGGATTGAAGACTGCATACAAGATTTGGAAAAGATGGAAACACTGTATGAAGGAGATGCACTAGTGAAAAGTGCTAAGCTACAAAGTCTAAAAGGAAAATGGAAGAGCTTGAAGATGAGTGAAGATGAGAACATCTTTTCCTTCTCACATAAGATAAATGAATTGGTGATGGACATTAGATGTGCCGGTGGAACTTTGGATGATGATGAAATTGTGGCTAAGATACTTAGATCTGTGCCCCCTTCTTACAAGACAAAAGCTCATGCTATTGATGAACTCAAGACAGTGACAAATATTACAAAAGACATGTTTATTGGAAAGCTTGCTGCATTTGAATTGAGTGAATTCGGTGAGTCTACTCCTAATACTGAATCTGCTTTCAAGGCTACTATATTTGGGAAAAGAAACCAAAGATATGATTTAGGAGAAAGTTCCAAGAGAAGATTCAAGTATGAAGATGAGATGAAGCGAATTGAAGATGAAGAAAATGAATTGGTAGAGCTAGAAGCATTGATTGTGAAAAGAGAATCAAGAGGTCATGGTAAGTACAAAAAAAAGTTACCTGTTAAATATTTTTCTTGTAGTAAGATAGGCCATTTTGCATCTAGATGTCCTGAAAGAGTTTCAAAGTATAAACCTGAGAACACTAGATTTCAAAGAAAGTGTTATTATCCTGAAGAAGGTGTAACTGATAAGAATCTGATAAAGAAATTGTAAATGAAGATGAATGGGTATTTATTGCTATCAAAGAAAATGGTCAGGTGTCCACTGAATCTACTAGTAATGTGAATGTTGAGAAATCTCTTGTAGCTAGAGTTGAAGAGAAAGATGAGTGGGTGATTGAAAATAGATGCTCACATCATATGACTGGTGACAAAAGAAAATTTGTAAGCTTGGAAAACTACGATGGTGGTGTTGTGAGGTTCAAAGACAATAATTTTGGTTTGATTTGTGGTAGAGGAACTATTTATTTTGGTGGTAATCATAATACTGATGATGTTCTTTATGTAGAAGGCTTAAAGTGTAACTTGTTGACTATTGGATAGATGGTAGACAAATGTTACAATCTATAGTTCAAGAATGGTAAGTGCAGAATATTGGGAAGTTCAAGAAATATGATTGCTTCAAGAATAAAGACAAAAGGTAACATCTTTCAATTGAGTGCTGCTAGTGAAAGTTGTTTGATTGCTCAAATTGATATAAGCTGGTTATGGCATAGGAGGTTGTGTCATGTGAAATTTGATAACATTGTCAAGATAAGATCTAATCAAGTAGTTAGAGATTCACCTAAGTTAGTGAAGCCTACTAACACTATGTGCAAGGAATGTCAGATAGGAAAGCAAACAAGAAATTATTTCCGGAGCAAACAATATAGCTCTATTGGAGTACTAGATTTGATACATATTGATCTATGTGGTCCTTCCAGAATCAAAATCCTACAAGGTGAAAGGTATTTTATGTTTCTCATTGATGATTATTCTAGAATGATATGGGTTGCTTTCTTGAGAGAAAAACATGAAGCATTAGAAAATTTCAAAAGCTTTAAAGCTATGGCAAAGAATGAGACAGGTCAAAGGATAAAATGTCTAAGGTTAGATAGAGGTGGTGAATTTACTTCATGGGAATTCAATTCTTTTTGTGAAGAGCATGGAATCCAAAGACAACTATCTACTCCCCGGACCCCTCAATAGAATGGAGTTGTTGAAAGAAAGAAAAAAACCATTCTAGCCACTACTAGAACCATGATGTTGGAAGAAAATGTTCCTCATTTCTACTGGAGAGAAGCTGTAAGTATTGCTGTGTACACCATTAATAGGGCGAATGCCAATAGTAATTTTGGTAAGACACCTTTTGAGCTATGGTTTGGTTATAAGCCTACTATCAAGTATTTCAAAAATTTTGGAAGAAAATTCTACATCAAGAGAGATGATAATATAGGTAAGTTTTATGCTAGAAGTGATGAAGGAATATTCCTAAGATACTCTACTAAAAGCAAAGCTTACCGGTGCTATAATAAAAGGTTGAAGAAAATGGTTGAAAGTGCAAATATTGGTAAATAACCCAAATCTAGTGGTTATAATTCAGATGATCAACATGATGGTGCTAACAATGAAAGTAATGTTTAGGCACATAATCAACTTCAAATTGTTCCGATGAACCAAGGGAATCAAGAAGCAGGAGATAGCAAAAGTGCAAAAGAAAGAACACAAGAACAAAAGGTAAGAGAATTTCAAAACTCTTAAGTATGTAAGACAAAATCATTTTGATAGTCAGATCATAGAAGACAAGAGCAAAGGTGTGCAAACTAGAAGAATAATTCTGGAAGAGTATTATCTAATTTCTAAAGCTGAACCTAGAAATATAAGTGAAGCATGCAAAGATGAACATTGGATGGAAGCCATGAAAGAAGAACTATTGTAGATACAAAAAAATGATACATGGGATCTTGTTCCTAGACCTCAGAACAAAAATGTGATTGGAACCAAGTGGGTGTTCTGAAGTAAGCTGAATGAACAAGGTGATGTGGTCAGAAATAAAGAAAGATTGGTTTGCAAAGGATACTCACAGATAGAAGGTATTGATTTTGAAGAAAATTTTGCTCCTGTTTCTAGAATTGAAGCTGTTAGATTATTTCTTGATTATGCTACTTTAAAGAATTAAAAAAATAATTAGATGGATGTAAAGTCAGCATTTCTAAATGGTGAACTAGAAGAAGACGTTTATGTTGAACAATCAAATGGATTTCAGTTGACTAATGAAAATGACATGGTATGCCAATTAAAGAAATCTCTTTATGGACTAAAGAAAGCTCCTAGAGCTTGATATGCTAGATTGGATAAATACTTGTTGAAACTTGGATTCAATAAAGGTACTACTAACAATAATCTGTATTTCAAGCTGGATTAGAGAAAATAATTGATCATTGAAGTCTTTGTTGATGATATTATTTTTGAAGGTGATGATGATTTGTTTATGAAGTTTTCCAATGAAATGAAAAGTGAATTTGAAATGTCAATGATAGGAGAGCTGAAATTATTTTTAGGATTGCAAATCACTCAGTTAGATGATGGAATCTTTGTATCTCAGTAGAACTATGTGAAAGAGTTATTGAAAAAGTTTGGCATGAAAGATTGAAAACTAGTTGGTACACCTATGGTGACCGAATGAAAACTTACACAGAAAGATGATTCTCCTAAAGCAAATCAGACAAGATATAGGTCAATTATTGGTGGATTAGTCTATTTGACTCAGACTAGGCCAGATATAATGAATGTTGTGTGCATGGTTGCTAGATTTCAAGCTGATCCTAAAGAGTCCCATGTGACTACTATGAAAAGAATATTCAGATATCTAAAAGGGATAGTTGATCTTGGTATTTGTCATCCTAAGGATGATGATCTTACTTTAAGTGCTTTTACTAATGCTGATTGGGCAGGATATGTAGATGACCAGAAGAGTACTAGTGGTGGTGCATTTTTGATAGGGAGGTTGGATGAATCAATTACTGATTCATGCTCTAGGTCCTGCTTGGTAGACCTCTGGGATATTTTAATCCACCTTTGATAACCTATAGGACCCCTTCCTTCTTAGGTTCCCTTGGTTCTCCTTGCCAACCCAGCTATCAATTAAGTTCTTCCTTCCAAGTCAACACTTGGTGCTATTTTTGTAACACTTGCTTTAGCCCTTAATCCACCCTAAAGGCTACTAAACCTCCAATTCATGAATTTAGTTTCATAGATATGATGAGGTGATTTCAAAGGCTTCAATCCATCCTAGCAAGGGTTTTAGGGATCCACCTAGCTCCATTTTCTAGTCGCTTTCACCAAACCCTCATTTAGGCCTAGAACCTAGGTTTTCTTCTCCGAGGGATCAAGGTTTTCCACAAGGTTCTCCAAAATAACTCCCAATATTTTCTTAGGATTCCTAGTTCTTATTTCCACCACTCCAATATTATTGGGGCCTTGGGCCTCAACTGGCCGTACAAAGCTCTAACCTGGAAGTGGAAAAAACTAGGCCTTTTTAAGCCCTTTTCCTGACCACACAACAGACTGTCAAGTCTTTCCCTCACCAAATGGATTGGTGGAGTATCCTCCTTGTTACCATAGCTTATTAAGCCTCACATATTCCCTCTCCAAATGGAAAATTTTCTTAAACGAACACCTCTGCAATTTGTAGTGCTCTGCACTTTGGTCTTTCCTAGCTAGGCTCTTCCCTGGCTCGCCTAGGAGAAGAATTCCACAGTGGCTCTAGTGCTGTCAAGGACTTCTAAACCTAAATTATGTACATCCATGGAGTCTAGTCATTTTTACCAAAGGGTCATAAAATTTTTATGATGGGAAAGTGAACTAACCCTCCATTCTTCAAAAACTGCCTGGTTCAGGCCAGCAATTATAAAGAAAGCAAACTATCTACAAAAAATGATTGAAAGTGAAAAAATAGCTATCTACTTCCACAAAATACTTGAGTAGCAATTAATCTACATCCTACACAAATTATAGTGCCAACATTAATCCATTAAACCACTTCTTCAAGGCAAAAACCAGAAAATTCACACAAAATCACCACTGTTTTCTCTTGAATTCAAAAATTCCAAACAATTCAAATGCTTCCAACCTAACTCCCATGTTGAGGCCACCCTTAAATAGGGCCTCTAAATCAGTTATTCTCTCCCTTAACCTCTCCTTGGCTACTTTTAGCTTCGATTAAGCTTTATTTTCAAAAATTTGAAAAAAAACTCCTAAAAGGTCTAAAAGGTCCTAAACCTCACTTGAGGCAAAACCTTAACCCTATTCTATGGTCAACATGAACTTCATCAAATGATCAACACCCAATCAAAAATTCCACTAAGGCACAAATACAAATGAACATGAATAGATTGATAAGTTGGCCTAAACAAAATTGCCCAAGGCATGACCTTCTAGACAACCTATGGTAACCTATGGGTGCTCTTGCACCATTCTCTCCCCCTCTACACAAACACTAAGGAATGTGGGGAGAGATCAAATAAAAGTCAATTCCATGCTTCTTGCACTGAGCTTCCTCCACCCATGTAGCCTCAGACTCTGGTTTGTCCTTCCATTTGATGAGATGTTCCATGTACACCCTATGCCTAGTAGACTTCTGCACTCTCGATTCCAAGATCCTCTCTGCTTGCAGCTTGTCTTTAGGAGGTAAAGCTATGTTACTCACATCCTTCAATACATCCATACTATTCTGATCCATGTCAATGACTGGTCCTTTATACCTGATCAAATCAGCCACATTAAACACTGGTGAAATGCCTAAGTTTGCAAGTAGCTCCACCTTGTAATCATTCTTTCCATATTTAGCCAACACCTTACATGGTCCCACTCTCTTCATCTGTAACTTGGTTGATGTTCCTTTATGCAACCTAGATTTTTTGAGATGGACCATGACATAGTCCCCTACTGTAAATTGTAGATCTTTCCTAGACATATCCGCCTTAGCTTTCAACTTGTGAGTAGCCTCTGTGATTGTCTTCTTCACTTGTTCCTGAATCTCCTTCATGGCCTGAGAGAAATCCTTAGCATGGCCACTCCTATGCTCCATAGCTCCTAAATCTCTAAGTTCACACACACCTCTTGGGTGCATTCCATACACTATTTCAAAAGGACTTCTACCTGTGGTCCGGTTCACACTGCCATTGTAGGCATATTCAGCTTGTGATATGACCATGTCCCATGTCTGTCCATACTCCTTGGTTAGGCATCTTAGAAGGTTACCTAATACTCTATTAATCAGCTTAGTTTGTCCATCGGTCTAAGGATGGTAGGCTGATCCAAAAGAAAAGTTAGTACCTAATCTACTCCATAGAGTCTTCCAAAAATGACTCATGAACTTCACATCTTTGTCTGAGACAATGCTCAATGGAAATCCATGGATCCTCACAATCTCTTGGAAGAAAAGATGAGCAATATAGCTAGCATCATGGGTGGTTTTGCAAGGGATAAAGTGACTCATCTTAGTGAACCTATCTACCACCACATAGACACTATCAAACCCTGTCTTAGTTTTAGGGAGTCCTACCACAAAGTCCATGCTAATACATTCCCATGGTCTGTTGGGAATGGGTAGAGCTTGATACAAACCTACATTGCTAGCTCCCCCCTTGGCTTTCATACAAACTACACACTGCTCCACATACCTTCTGACATCCCTTGGCAACTTGGGCCAATAATAGAACCTCTGCACTAGTTCCATTGTCTTGTTGATACCAAAATGACCACTAAGACTACCATTGTGCTTCTCCTAGATGAGATTCTCTCTCATTGAACCTTTAGGAACACATAACTGATTCCCCTTGTACAAAAGTCCACTTTGCAATGTGTATTCTAAGAATTGGCTATGAAAGTGATTCTCAAAATCAGAACATACCTTGTATGCTTCAGAGAAGTCTTCATCTTCCCCATAGAGATCCTTGAAACTCTCTATCCCATTGATTTTGAATTGAATCTCTTGCACTGTCAGTAACCTCCTACTTAATGCATCTGCCACCTTGTTCAACTGTCCCTTCTTGTGCTTGATGGTAAAGGTGAAATCTTGGAGGTATTCCATCCATTTCAAATGTCTATTGCTCAACTTTTCTTGTGTGTTGATGTAGCTAAGTGCCTATTTATCTATAAACACAACAAACTCCTTAGGTAGGAGATAATGTCTCTACTTCCTAAGAGATGGCACTAGAGCATAGAGTTCAAGATCATAGGTAGAATACTTCTTTTTGGCTTCATTTAGTTTTTCACTAAAGAAAGCTATAGGCCTGCCTTCTTGGCTTAGTACTCCTCCTACTGCAATTCCACTGGCATCACATTCCATAGTGAATAACTTATCAAAGCTAGGTAACAAAAGGATGGGTTGAGTTGCCACTTCTTGTTTCAATTTCTCAAAACCCTTCTCAGCTTCAAGGGTCCATTTGAATTTAGTCTTTAGACCACCTTTGATAGTATCAAGTATAGGTGCACATATGCCACTAAAGTTCCTTATAAATTTCCTATAAAACTGAGCTAACCCATGAAAACTCCTTACCTCTATCCCAGTGGTTGGTGTAGGCCAACTTAGGATAGCTTCCACCTTGCTTGGGTCCATCTTCAATGATCCTTGGGATACTAAAAACCCCAAATACATAAGCTCTTCTTTGAAGAACTCACACTTTTCTAGGTTGATGGCTAACCTTTTAAGAACCATCTCCACATGCTTCAAATGTTCCTCTGCTATCTTGCAAAAGATGAGTATATTGTCTAGATATACCACCACAAATATCCCTATGAAGTCCTTAAGCACTTCATTCATGAGCCTCATGAATGTGCTAGGGGCATTTGAGAGGCCAAATGGCATAACTCTCCACTCATACAACCCATCAGTTGTCTTCCACTCATCCCCATCTTTGATTCTGATATGATGGTATCCACTTTTGAGATCCAACTTGGTGAAGTACTGAGCTCCTCCAAGATAATCCATCAAATTCTCAATCTTAGGAATAGGGAACCTATATCGGATTATAATTCTATTTATAGCCCTAGAGTTAGTGCATAGCCTCCACTTACCACCTTTCTTGGTTGCTAAGACCACTGGTACTGCACATGGACTGATGCTCTTCCTAATTAGTCCTTGGTCTAATAACTCCTGCACCTGCCTAGCTACTTCTAGGTTATGATCTGGTGTGAGCTTGTAAGCTGCTTTGTTTGGCAATGAAGCCCCTAGTATGAATTCAATCTGATGATTGATGGCTCTCTTTGGAGGTAAGGTTGCTGGTGTTCCATCACTAACTATGTCCTTGAACTGTTCAAGCAACTTCTGGACTGCTCCTAGTATGACTGTCTTCTTGGTCTTGTCTTCTTCCTTGGGTTGCACCATAACCACATATCCTTCACCTCCTTGTTGTAGAGTGTTGATAAAATCCTTGCCACTACTTAACAATACACTAGGGGTCTTTGAATGTCCTTCTTCTTCATCCAACAGTGACTGCAATTTGAATTTTTTACCATCCTTATTGAATGAGATGGTGTTCTCCTTTCCATCATAGATAGCTCCTCTGTCATACTGCCATGGCATGCCCAATAAAAGATGTCATGCATCCATGGGTAACACATCACAAATCAGTTTGTCTTTGTATCCACTAATGGAGAACTCCACTATTGTCTGCTCATTCACAAGAACACTCTGTCCTTTGTTCAACCATGTCACCTTGTAAGGATTAGTATGGGGCTCCTTCTCCAATTTTAACTTCCTCACTGTTTCCTCTGAGATAATGTTATTAGAAGATCCTAAATCCACTATGACCTTGCACACCTTTCCAAGTATTTTACATCTTACCCTGAATAAGGCTCTCCCTTGCTTTGGCTCCTCCTTGACTGGTTGTCTAATGAGAACCCTCCTAAACATCAAGTTCTCCCCCATTTCTGATTCAATGTGACTAACCTCTATTGACTTGAAACTCATTGTGTCTTCCTGAGCATATGCTATTCTCTTTTCTTTATTTGAAGAGGATGCTTTCTCCGGGCACCTATAAGCTGGATGTCCTACTTGACCACAATTGTAACACTTCATGCTAGCAAAGTAGGAGTTACTTCTGCCTGCTCCTCTTCCTCTGTTAGAACTTCCTTGAGATCCTCTACCTCTTCCATAGCCTCCTCTAGAAGTTGTTTCACTTCCATGCTCTATGTGTTTAGACTCTCCCTGATTTCTTTGTTCAGTCCCTCTACCTTGGTAGCCACCTCTATGTCCTCTTTGATCTCTGCCTTTCCCTCTACCTCTAGTATTAGAATCTTGTTTCTTTTTCAGTTTCTCCTCCACTTTAATAGCCATTTGATAACAACTATGGAGGTTAGTAAGTGCAAAGAGACTTGACTCTTCTTGTATGTTCCATCTGAGATAGTTTAGATACCCAGCCACCTTGATGCTTTCCACTTCTTGCACTCTAGAACTAAGGGTTAGCTTTTGGAACTCCTCTATGTAGGCAGCTACATCTAGGTCTCTTTGTCTAAGATTTTACCTCTTCTTGTGCAATTGGATCTCATAGTTCTTGGGTAGATAGTTCTCCTTCACTTTAGCCACCATAGTTTTCCAACTTCCTATGTGTTTCTTGCCTTCATTCTCTCTTTCTTCTTGCAAAAAATTCCACCAAGTCAGTGCTTGTCCTCTTAACCTTGATTTGGCTATCTTCACCTTTTGTGCCTCAGTAACACCATCACACTCAAAGTGATTCTCCATTCCCTCAATCCATTCCATAACCAACTCTACATCCATTCTTCCTGTGAAAATGGGGATGCCTTCTAGTGCCTTGCCACTTAATTCCTTCAATTCCTGGAGGAAGGGTTCCTCTTTTAATGGAGGGTCAGGGTCTGGTTCTATGTCTTCCTTAACTTGGTACTTACCCTTGTCTCTAACCACTACTAACTGCACTTTCATCTTGCCTGCAACCTCTGCTACCTCTTCTAGTTTTTGCTTCATCTCTTCCACAACTTCTTCAAGTTGTCTATTTTTCTCTTGTTACTCTGTCAGATCTCTTGCCAATTTTGCATTGGTCACCATGGTGGTAGAACCACTTGACTCAAGCTCTGACATACAATATTCAATCCCAAATCTTTTGTTGCTCTGATACCAATTTGATAGGGAGGTTGGATGAATCAATCATTGATTCATGATCTAGGTCTTGCTTGGTAGACCTCTAGGGTGCTTTAATCCACTTTTGATAACCTATAGGACCCCTTCCTTCTTAGGTTCCCCTGGTTCTCCTTGCCAACCCAGCTATCAATTAAGTTCTTCCTTCCAAGTCAACACTTGGTGCTATTTTTGTAACACTTGCTTTAGCCCTTAATCCACCCTAAAGGCTACTAAACCTCCAATTCATGAATTTAGTTTTATAGAGGTGGGGAGGTTCTTTCAAAGGCTTCAATACATCCTAGCAAGGGTTTTAGGGATCCACCTAGCTCCATTTTCTAGTCACTTTCACCAAACCCTCATTTAGGCCTAGAACCTAGGTTTTCTTCTATGAGGGATCAAGGTTTTCCACAAGGTTCTCCCAAATAAATCCCAATATTTTCTTATGATTCCTAGTTCTTATGTCCACCACTCCAAGATTATTGGGGCCTTGGGCCTCAATTGGCCATACAAAGATCTAACCTGTAAGTCGAAAAAACTAGGCCTTTTTAAGCCCTTTTCCTGACCACACAATAGACTGTCAAGTATTTCCCTCACCAAATGGATTGGTGGAGTCTCCTCCTTGTTACCATAGCTTATTAAGACTCAAATCTTCCCTCTCCAAATGAAATTTTTTCTTAAACTAACACCTCTGCAATTTGTAGTGCTCTGCACTTTGGTCTTTCCTAGCCGGGCTCTTCCCTAGCTCGCCTAGGAGAAGACTTCCACAGTGGCTCCGGTGTTGTCAAGGACTTCTAACCCTACATTAGGTACATCCATGGGGTCTATTCACTATTCCCAAAGGGCCATACAATTTGTATGATGGGAAAGTGAACTAACCCTCCATTCTTCAAAAACTGCCTGGTTCAGGCCAACAACTATAAAGAAAGCAAACTATCTACAAACAATGATTGAAAGTGAACAAAATAGCTATCTACTACCACACAATAGTTGAATAGAAATTACTCTACATCCTACACAAACTACAGTGCCAACATTAATCCATTGAACCACTTCTTCAAGGTAAAAACCAAGAAAGTCACACAAAATCACCACTATTTTCTCTTGAATTCAAAAATTCCAAACAATTCAAATGCTTCCAACCTGACTCCCATGTCAAGGCCGCCCTTAAATAGGGTCTCTAAATCATTTATTCTCTCCCTTAACCTCTCCTTGGCCGCTTGTAGCTTCCATTGAGCTTTATTTTAAAAAAATTGAAAAGAAACTTCTAAAAGGTCTAAAAGGTCCTAAACCTCACTTGAGCCAAAACCTTAAGCCTATTCTATGGTCAACATGACCTTCATCAGATGATCAAAACCCAATAAAAAATGCCACTAAGGAAAAAACATAAATGAACATGAATAGATTGATAAGTTGGCCTGAACAAAATTTCCCAAGGCATGACCTTCTAGACAACCTATGGTAACCTATGGGTGCTCCTACACCAATTCTTCTTAGGTAAGAAGCTGGTATCTTGGTTAAGAAAAAAACAAAACTCAATTTGATTATCTACTACTGAAGTAGAGTACATTGCTGCTGCAAATAGTTGTACCCAAGTATTGTGGATGAAGTAAATGTTGAGAGATGTCAAAATTGAGTATTAAGAACCTATTGCCATATTTTGTGATAATTCAAGTTCTATTAACATTTTGAAGAATCCAATGTTGCATTCAAAGACAAAGAATATATCCATCAAGTATCACTTCTTGAGAGATAAAGTAAGTGACAAAGAAGTTAAATTAGAGTACATACCTACCAAAGAGAAAATTGCAGATATATTTACCAAGACATTTCCTAAGGATACTTTTGAGTACCTCAGAGGCAAGTTAGGGGTGATTTCCCCTCCTGATCATAACTAAGATGCAGGTATTTTCATGAGTCTGTGAATTCATAGCCATATCTCATTTTGGATTGATGTTGTGGTGGCTACTACTCAGGGGGAGTAGTTAGATGATTCAAATTTGTGATCAAAGAATGTGTAGCTTTTCCATTGATGTCAAAGGGGGAGATAAACAATGTGAAAAATGTGGAAAATAAAAGCAATGAAGGAAACAAGAAAGAGTGCACAATCTCAAGGGGAGATTGTTGAAGAAGAGTTAGTTGGGTTGATGGTATTATTTTTCACATCATGTGTTGCCATAAATGCCAAAGGGGGAGATTGTTGGATGTTGTGGTTGTGTTTCTGATATGTGGTTGTCATTGATGTCAACAATATTAGCATTGAATATGCTTAAGGCTATATATGTTGAGGATATTGAGAAAATTGTAAAAAAATATAGTATAGGCAGCCAATGGAGCTGAGAAGGTCAGAATGTTGGAAAGCTCTGTGTGTTGAAGATATGAAGATGTGCTTCAAAGGGTTTGTTGCTGAATATTTTTAGTATTTTTTCTGAAATTTTTAGAGGTTCACATAAAGATTTGTGGAAGTTATGAAGATCTGTGTGCCTATAGTTACGCAGTTTCTGTAGAAGGTGTTCTTGGTTGAAGAGGATGAAATTATGGAAATTTCATGTGTTGCACATGTACCCATGACATTCATGGATGATTATAGAGCATGATCTATCCTTGTTATACATTCACATTGATTGAAGTGTTCGTGATTGAAGATTCTTCTAATGTGTGTCTGCGTTTTCATGTTCTTAGCCAACATGATGATGTTAGTGTGTTGCGGATCCATGAGGATTAATATTTTATTGTTTGGCATGTTTTGAGGTGTTTTTTTGGATCCTTGCTATATTGTGACCAACTTGTGTTGGTGCACATTGCAATTTATTCATGTATCAAGGCCGATAGTTGTAATTTATTCTTTATTTGTGCTCGATTGAATAGTGGTTGTAAATCCGTGTAGCAGATATATATATGAGATTTTTTTCCTCATTTAGGGAGAAGTGCTCAAGTGTACAAGTGATGTACATGTGCGAATAAAGGTCAGATCATCCAGAGCAAAGTGTGGAAGAGTTTGAGCAGAGGGTGGAAGAGTTTGAAGAAATATTTGTGCACTGAACTGGAACTGTAATCAAGCTTTTTTAGAAGCTAGTTTCTCAGTTCAACTTCATCAGATGGATTTAATATGATTATTGTATGTAAGGCAGTGAGCCTTCCCTTTGAGTAGTGTGCTCTAGGCAGTGCGCCTGAATGCAAGTGCATTCCCTTTTTTATTCTTCATTATACTTCTAACATGGCATAATCTTGCGGACTAACATCCACTGTGGTTTTTCCCCTAACAAGGTTTCCATGTATAAAATCTTGGTGTTCATGTGTCTCTGATGTGTTGTTGATTTAATGCTTGCGCCGTTATTTATTAGATCTATGATATAAGGTTGATTAATGTTGTATAAGTTTTATTTTTGTAACAAATGATTCACCCACCCCCTCTCAGTTGTCTATCCTTGTTTTTCCAACAATAGGTAGGTCATGATATTGTGATAAGGAAAGAGGGAAAATGTGGTTACACAAAATATTTGAGGCCATGGATGATCAAAGTCACCAACTCACAAAGGAGTAAAGATAGGGGGAAACTCTTGGATTAATGTCTAGGTGACAAATGAGGAGGAGGTGGGTCTCGAGGGTGATGGAGAGGTTGATTAGGATGGTGATTAGGATGACAGAAAGGGTTGCTGTAATACATAGACACCAACATTGGAGGACATTCTTCTACTAGCCTAGGTGGGTGTTGGGTCCACTCTTCTTCTTACAAGACAAAATTTCCTCACATATAATATGTTGCACTCCTCTTGTATCTCTAAGAAAGCATGTTTAATTGTGAAATGATGTCTTCTTGTTTTGTTTGCATCCAATTCAAATCAGACTGCAATACAAAAGATAGATTGTTATGGGGGAGTACCATCTTTCTACATGACATGATGGAAACTTGTCAAATATTATAATTGATTTCCCTAGTAGAGTCGCCAAATTTTTGTTAGCGAATGAATTGTCCTCTTGGAAATGATTAATAACTTTGACTCTATTTTTCCCTTAATGCACTAGAGCCAATCACTAACAACTTTGGAAATGTTGCAATTGAATTTGTGACTTTACTTTGAATTAAAGTGAAGGTACAAGTCCCTTGTATGATCTATCTAATAATATGCCAGCTTTTAACCAGAAAGTGATAAGGTGACAAACACTAGTTCATAAAAATCACACTAGTGCAAAAAGGAAAATAAAAATCCATAAACCAAAAACACATAGATTGAAAAGACTTATGATTGTCGTAATAGGAAAGAAGAAATTATACTACAATAAACGGATATAATAATTATATTTCGCACATAAAATATGCCTTTATTACATGCTCGACACATAGATCGACACACTAAACACCAAAGTTAAATTCATAACTCACAAATTACAAACCATTGCAATATAAGATCAACATAAATGCAAAGTGTTCCTGAAATGATTTTCACCCTAAAATAGTTACCAAAATCGTTACTAAAATTAGTGACACTTCTTGTCATTCAACCATCCTCTTGAAAATGGATAGGATAATATGATCAACTGGAATAATTACACTGAAAAATGAAAATACCTTAGGAAAGAAAACTTTATCTTGTTCACACCAATGATCGTTAAATGATATATCCCATAGCCATGTGATTAATGCAGGTTTAAGGAGATACAATATAATCGCATGTGTATGCTGTCCAACAAGGAATGCAATTTAAAACTGGTTCACATCGGCCATTAATTCAAACCAAGTTTCCATCTCATCAAATCAAAGAGAGGTAGCTCAAATGTCTAACTAAAAGTATATAAACGCAACTAGTGTCACCACACTTCACCATCCATAAGCATCCAATATGGTGAGCGCTCAAAGTGATGGAGTATCAGTGAATGATTTCATCATTTTGGAGGAAATCAAGTGTAGTCCTTTGTTCAGGCATTTGTCTAACCAACTAAAAAATGTTTTGGTCATATAGAATGAGGTAGAAGAGGAAGTGCTTCGTAGCATTCTGGGTGAAGAATTTTTGAGCCAAGTGCATGTGCATAATGCTACCATGTTGGAGCATTTCAAGTACATGATCATCGAGACCTCTAGTCATTGTGACTATGACATGAGAGCGTCTGAATGTTTAGTGAGGCTAGAGTTTCACCACTGTGTCAATGTAGCCATTGCTAGGCTTAGTCACTCTACTTCATGCAAGGGTTGTGAAGAATGACATGGGGCTCTTTGCCAAATTCATGTAGTCGCATGAGAATCTACTATCTCCTGCCCAAATCGAATGCCTTCAGACTATGATAAAGGGTGTTTGAGTGTTAATGTTCACCCTCTAATTTTGAAAAGAAAACCTTTTTTTTTATCGATATCAACTTTTTGTAGTTGAATCGACAAATTTTATAATGCCACTGCGATGTATATATATATATATGAATAAAAATACTATTTTGATATCATAGTGCTCTTGTATGAATGATTTCTATTGATTTTGTTCATTCAAATTCAACGACATTTGTTTCCTATTTTTTGTATAATTGTATTTGTCATTCAAATCTGCATTCACTATTATTTTTTTTCTTCCAAAAAAATGTCTTATGGCGATAAGGTGGGTAGTTCATAGAACTTGGCAAAACACTGCCCAAGTTTCAAACTTCTCATGAAATCCCACCCAAAACAAAAAATTGTGAAACAAGTCACCTAGCAGTTCTTTGACAAGTTCGGGAACCTTTAGTACGAACCACATAAGATAAGTATGGCTTAAATGGGTGGTAAGTTACAATAGTACCCCATATTAAAAGAAGAATAATAAAGAAGTAGTAAAGTGGGAGGTTAGAAAAACTAGTGAAAACCCCACCTAGGTTTGCAATGTACGATGAAACACCACTTGGCCTTAAAAAATTGTGCAAAAATGTGACTAAAGATAGGGGAAGCACAGTGGCATTGAGGAGGGTACCAAAATTAAGGGTAATAGTATGTAGATCTATGATGATACTGTATTCAGGGTGTTCTAGATGAAGACAATTACAAGTTTTCATGGTTTCTTGGAAGGTCCGTATTGATCTATGGTTACTCCTATGTGGGTTTGTTTGGAAAATCAGATCTAGCATTGATTTTGGTGTTTGAGTCTTGGAAATACACATGTTATACCTAAATATCTCTATTTTACATGATACTAATGTGGGGTTGAATCTATTTTTTAGTTATTTGATATTTGGAGCATTGAATATGTATTTCTCCTTTGAGATGTTGCATATGTGTAGATCTTGTAAATTACCTAATGTGGATTCTATTTGGTAGGCCATATTCTTGGTCGCCATTATTACATTGGTATTCTTATTGCAACAAGAGATGGTTATTGGGAGTAACTAATATAGTTGTTCATTTGAATATTTCATAGTTGTTTATGGTGCATGAGAAGCTTTGTTCAATTTGAGTAAAGTGTTGGAAATGATATTGGTCATGATGCCATTTATAACTTAGCATTAATTTTAGTGGGATATTTATGCAGTTACACGATGTGTTCTATCTTCTATGTTTCAAGATTTTGGTTCTAAGCTGTTGTTGGTACAGTGTGTAGTGAGCCATGGATAATATTCAATTAGAAGATGGATGATATTTTGCAATGGTTGTTGGTGTCAAAGGAGCTCTTTGATTCTGCCTTCAAATTCCAATGAGAATTATTACATATTTGGTTCTATTGAAAAAGGATGTGTAGCTATTGTATCTTCTTGGTTTGGAGATTATGGTTGTACTTTACCTTTTGGGAGCTCATGATGTTGAGTTCTTTGATTGTGTTGGGGCCATGGAGGATCTTTAGTTAGGAGATGGTTATCATGATGCATGGAGAGCTTGGTTACATTGTTTAATGGGAGCTTTGGAAGTGATGTTGATTCATCATTTTGATGATGGATGGTTATGTCATATCCTAGGAGGGGATATTAGATCATGATGTCATGATATGTTCTTGATTCTATATTTAAAATTTGGTGATGGTATTGTTTGGTTCTCTTTAGTTTTGAATATTAATCATTTTCTTGGAGCTTCATGATTTTGCAGAGTTGCATTTGAAGTTGGCATGGATTGATTGGTGGATTCTCATGGAGACTAGAGAGAATTGGGTGAGGCTAAGAGATCTCTTATTTATGGGATCATATGTAAATATGGTTACTCTTTGATGGGGATTTCAATAGAAAGACAGAGGAGCCTACACTTGGTTATGGATGTGAATCCATTATGGACCTAAAGAGAAGATTGTCATTCCTTGGTGTTGTGTGCACATGCAAATCTTGTATCCCACTCTTGGTCTACTCGATAGGTGAATGATCTGAGAGGTATTGCCCACCTGATTATCAGATGCATTCCTTATTTTGTATCTTATCTTCTCATATGAGTTAGTCTTGAATATAAAAATTCCGAGGACTTGTTAAGAAGAAGATGCATGGTTTATGGATTTCTACTGTTCTCCTTATTTGGTCTTGAGCTATGGTTCTAGTTCTGAGGACTTCTTTGGAGAGGTATAGGAAATAGTTTGTGGCTTTGGGCATATTCCATTTGTTGTGGGAATGATTTTTGGTTTGATCTACCTTTGGTTTGGGAGGTTCATATCTATGGATGACATGTTTTCATTTTATTTGAATGTTAGATGTTGGTATCCTTTCAGTTTGGGAATGGTGAAGGAGATCTTACTTTTCACAGCTTGGTACATGTTAGTGTGGAACAAGGATATAGTTTGATTTGCAGGTTCTCTCTTTGGTCATGGTATTCTTTTGGGATGTTTGGTTTCACATGGTTGAGTGTGAAGAACTTTGGAGATCTATGGAGACTAAAGGTGAGAGAGGTATTGCAACATATTTTTTTGAAAGGATATTCATATCATTGTATGTTTCCTTGACACTATGTAATATAGGAATTAGCCACATCCTCTATGTGAAGTACTATAGATAGACTTGATATGCCTTGATCTAATTTCAGATTTAACATTACTCATGCAATGGGAGTTTTTGGATATATTTCTTGTTATCCTCTATGATATCTTGGTATGTTGGTTACTGATGTGATGATGAGTTCACATGTTTCATTGGATTAGGATCTACGAGTTATGTAGTTGTGTAGGCTAATCATCCATTTGATTGTAGTGGGATGACTCATATGTGGATTGTCTATATCCACAAGATTATTTTAGTGTTTATGAAGGCTTGTTAGTTGGCATTGTATGTGGTCATTTATTCATTGGTACATTGCATTGAGATAGGAGGATGGATAGATATGAGGATGGATATATAGAGACTTGATTGCAGTTTTTTGGGTTGGTATGTTGATGGCATGAAGTTTTATCCATGTTTGGTATACCTTGGTTTGAGGTATGGTTATCTTGGATTAGTTGAAATTTGTTGTGGTTGCTATTCCAAGTGGTATGAGTAAGGCAACTACTTAGAGCCTTTGTTATCATTTGAATTTGATGCTTGTATTCATGTAAATATTGGTGCAGGTTTTAGTGATAGTTGATATGTTTCACCTTGTCATGTTCCTTTTTCTTCCATAGGTGGGATGTTGGCGGATGTGAAGGAGTTTCTTGCTTGATGGTAGTTATCATGGTTGATTTTGCAGGTATCTTGTTGGAGCATGAGAGAATGGTGAAGATTCAGATGATACATGTTTGTCTTAGGGATGTTTTCCCCTTGTTTTTGATTCCTATGGGTGTATTTACAATGTTGATTTCAAGTGGGAGAATGTTAGGATTATGTGCCATCCACCTTGTAAATCTTATGTCATATATCATGGTTCCAAAATCCTTGGAAAGTATCTCTAGGTACTTAGGGTGTATTGGGAAAATATTTTGTAATATTAATTCTCACCATTGTTTGTAATATACTTATAAGGGGTGATGGGTCCACTAGTGACTGTAAATGTGGGTTATGAAGATAATTATTTAATATTATTTTATCCACATGTGGATTACTAGAATGGGATAATAAAAGTTAAAGTAAATGATAAATAAGTGACAGTTGGGATTCTCCAAGTGGGTGCTTGGATAGAGGCAACATGTGTCACTTGGTTTTCCATAACTTATTACATTTAATGTAATTCTTATCTTCTCAAGTTTGGGCACCTAAGTTGGAGGGAAATTATTGAAGCCAAAATCAACATCCTTTTGTATTTCATGGAGGTAATCTAGGTTGGGGATGTTTGGAATGAAGGGTCATCTTTGGGTGCCTTGTTTGGTGCATTATATTCCTTCACACATCTATAAAATTAGCCTCTTGGATGTAGAATTGAGAGGAACAACTAAATATAGTGTTACTCTACAAGAATAAGGACATGTGGATGCATAAGAAGGTTGTTAATAGGTGCATATGTGCTTCCATATTGGAGGAAAAGAGGAGAATGAAAGTGGTTGTATCGTAATCTCATTTATTTGATGATAATGCATACTTGGCATCTCTTCTTGGTGGTGTTTTTTCTCGCAAGGGTTTCTCTACATAAATATTTTGTTATGTAATGATCTTGTGTTTCTGATTTATGCCTCTTTGTTGCTATCTCATGCTGATGTTATTATTATTATTATTTTTTTATAAGATCACATAAGATAGTGTTTACAAGCATGTTATGCTGGTTGTTTTTGGCATCATAAAGAAGATAGATCTAATCATGGTATTTCCATATTACGATAACTTAATTTTTAGATTTGCATATAAGTCTCAGATTTTCATGTTGTTATTGTCCAAGCCTTGTATCTCTTCCATTGAATTCATATTTGGATAGGGATTGAATTTACCAACAATTGGTATTGAAACTGGTTATTTCTAATCATTTTTACCCAATTTACAATCCTAGGGTTACAATTAAGGAAAAAATACAGCTAAATATACCTTAATTCCTATAAATTGTCTAAATTTCTTTTTTATGGTGTTAACAAAACCCTAGATCTAGAAACCATAGTTGGAGTGTAAATTGTAATCATGAGCCACTTACAGGACCAACCCTCAAATTCTAAAAGGTCCTTTGATGAAGACTTAGTTGTTCAACTCCCTAGTTCAACAAGATTTTTTTTTGAGTCCATTGTCCTAGAGAAACATCATGTTGAAAGAATGAAGAAGGAACCCATTAATGTGTTGTCATTGATGTCAACATTGATTGTTGATATTTTTACTAATCTGGTGAACATAATGGAGATATCTTAATCTATTATTTTGGTCCGTACTCGCTCACATGATAAGATCTACCTATACAGTGATAATATGTTGCATCTATGTTCAAGATTTCAATTGCTTTGGATGTATAGTTTGAAAGGTACAAGTGATGGTAGTTTGACATACATTTTGTCTATATAGAGTGAAAATGGGTATGTGTTATCCGGTCCGTATTCCCCTGGTGTCAGGAATTAGAATTTGCACTTTTGGGAGATTTCTTATAGGTGTTAGTACACTATATATTCTAGATGGCACATGTTTATGTGATCGGGTTGATCACTGGTGTTTGATAAGTTAGCATATTTTGTGATTATATCTAATTCTTGGTTGACCTAATGCTTGGTATATGTTGTGATGATTAGATATGCATTGCAGGTGTTAGTGAGATCTATTTTAGGTCCATGCCAACCTAAATCAAGTGTTTCACATTTGGTTTAAGCACTAAGATTTTTTTGATTCAAGTGTGGAGCCAACAAGACAACTTTGATCTAATATAAGGCTACATCTAATTAGGCTGACCTAATTTATGTATGCAGATGTATTGGGTATATATGTAAGAAAATTTTGAGATTGTAGGTGTGACATGATATGTGATGTGATGCAAATATGCAAATTTTGTATGTACATGATCAGATCTATAGCAAAGATATTGTGAATATTGAGTGACTATGAAGTGGAGCAATGTTTTGTGTTTTGTATCTGATATAGTACATAGAGATAGTATTCAGAGCTTCAAAGGAACTGAATTCAACACAAGGAAGGTGCATTTTGTATTAGTTCACATCCTGGCTATGTGGCCATTTCTATTTTGTATCTATATTTTTGTGGTTGTGAGCCCTATAAGACAGTGTGTCCTAGTAGTGAGCATCTATAATATTTTATAATCGATCATAATATGTTGTGAGATAATCTTCACTGTGGTTTTTCCCTTTTTGGGTTTTCCACATAAAAATACTAGTGTTCATATGTCATGTTATCTTGTGATTGTTTCATGCTTTCATTCTATATTGTAGTTAGATGTGTTTTGATAATTGGATGGATTATGATTAAATGGTGTAGTGGAATACTGATTCACCCCCCTCTTAGTATTCCAAGTGTTCAACAATTGGTATTAGAGAAAGGTTCCTTTTAAAAATCCTAATAGCTTGAGGAAGATCTTGGAGATTGAACACATGGTTGATAAGAGTTTTCAAATTCTATTGCTAAAGGTGATTGTATGACTGAAAAAGAAGAACTCAAAGTTTCTCTTGAAGATCTTGATAGAGTTTAATGTGAAAACAAAGATATCAAGGAAGAAAATGAATGCATCAAAAAATTGAGAGAACAAATCAAGAAATTCAAAGAAATACATAGAGAAGTCAATGAACAATTGAAGCAAGCAAATGAAGACATCAACAGATTGAAAGTACAAGTGGAAGAAAATAAAATAGTCTAGGAATGTATGAATGCAATGGTACAAAGAAATACTAATGAATTCATAAGACTTGAACAAAAAGTGGTAACTTTGAGATCAGATCTAGAAAAAGCAAGAGTTCATAAGGACAAATTCAAAACGAGTTCTACAATGCTTGATGAGCTAATTGTAGGATTTAAACCATATAAAGATAAAAGAGGTTTGGGACTTGAAGAAGGAGAAATCACAAAGGCTAACCAAACCCTAAACAAGGTTGACAATCAAGAGAAGACTCAAGATAATGGAAAACAAATCAGAAATCAAAGAAGCAAAGCTAGAAGACCCCTATTAGACAACCAAATGCTCAAATGTACCCATCATTTAATGGTA
Source organism: Sequoiadendron giganteum (assembly GCA_007115665.2). NCBI lineage: Eukaryota > Viridiplantae > Streptophyta > Pinopsida > Cupressales > Cupressaceae > Sequoiadendron > Sequoiadendron giganteum. Next base: position 31,437,336 of record CM021109.1, on the reverse strand, counting down.
TTTTATTTTCATGCAATAAATTTGGACATAAAGAAATAAAATGTAGAAGTAGAATGAATCAAAATGTTGGATCATTCTCTAGAAAATGTTTTGCATGCAAGAAATTTGGACATAGAGCTATTGAGTACAAAAATCAGATGATGAATAGATATAATGTTGGTAGAATGGTTCAATGTTTCAATGGTTACTATTATACATGCAATGTATTTGGAAACAAAGCTAAATACTATAGATCAAGATTGAATTGAGGTAAGTTTGTTCGGAAAAATGTTGTATGCTACAATTACAACAAACCTAGACACATTTCAAAATTTTGTAGAAGTAAGAATGGAAGACAAACTAATCCAACAAAGAGAAATGAACCTATGAATAAAATTGATCCCACTAAAGTCAAGAAGGAAATGGAGAAGAATTGGAGAAAGAAAGAGGAAATTGAGAAAAAGGATGAATCAAGAACTACAAATGGATATGTACCTTCCTTGGGTGCAAATAATTCTCTTGAAAATTAAACCTAGGCATGGGTTTAGGGGAAGAAAAAATAGAAAAATCAAACAACCCTTGGAAATTTGATATGTTAAGGAGTGAAACAAAGATATATGGTGCAAAATGAAATGCTTAAGATTTTGGAAAAGAAACCAGCAGAAAATATGCAAATTTGAAGAAATACGAAGCGTTTTAGGGTTTACAGTGTATCACTGAAGGGTTCATCAACTTTTTGGAAATTGATGCAATTAATGTAGAATTAGGAAAATCAGAAAGGTTTAAAGTGAGTTGCTAATTCAATATTAATCACATTTGCACATTCAAAGAAAGCAGAGTGAGTTGAAAGAGATTTGAAGGCAATTTAAAGAAATTTGATGCAAACCCTAGATCCTGTTGTGCACATAAAGGGTATTTAGAACTTACTATGGTTTGTGGGTTTGAAATAGAATTATTTTCTTAAGCATTTGATCTTTAATCAAAGCTAAAATGGATACCCCAACCATTAACATCACTGAGAGACCTAGACCAAAATTCATAAGGTATCCAATGAAAATATTTGATAATGACCTCGACAATGCCTTCTCAAAGATTCCATATAGAATTTTACCTACAAAAGACACTAGGGCTTATATAATGTGATGTAAGAGGGATTCAATGCTCAATGGTCTCTCCATTTTCAAGAGATCACTATGGAACAAACTACCCTTATACACCTCAACATAAGAAAATTAACAAAACAATAAAGAATTACACCCAAATTATATTTTAGGAGAAACCACCTTGGGTCCTGAGAGAGTGAAAATTTGAGATTCCTGCCTTAGATGTGTGAGCTCTCAGTCAAAAGACACAAGCATGGTTTCAAGATGCCACCACGATGCGCTGTCGTCTAAAAGATGCACTGGAATCCTAAGCAATAGAGGGCTCATGAACTCAAACAGAAGGAACTAGGTTTCACTTCCAAGCTCAGACCTAAGACGTACTTAGCTAAATAACCAAACAGGAAGTTATAAGCTGAAACAAAAACAAGAGGACTTGGGGAAAGTTCACCTTTTACCAGATGTTTGAATCTTCACTCCTAGCTCCACTTCACAATCTACACACAAAAGCACAAGGGAAAAAGGTTGGGACTGTATAGGGGTCTGCCTCAGTCAGAACCCCATTTTGGTGTTCCCACCTCCATGGAAAACCAAGTTGGAAAGGAATGCTAACAAAGTAAATAAAGCATGTGGTGAAAGAGAAACCGCTTCAGGAGTAGAACCCACACCACGAAGTAGTAACAAATAAGTAGGAAATAAAAGTGAGTGAGAGAGAGAGAGTGTTACCCATGAGCCTAGACCCTCTTTGGAGCACATGGATGCACCATTGAGTGCTTTCTTGAGAGCTATTGTTGCTGGAAGGACCTTAGTCTGACATGGCTTTGCTTGTGAGAGTGTTTCTATCAAAGATGATGGGAACTCCAAGGTGGAGAAAGTGTTAAGAGAGATTGAATGAATGGATTCCAACCCCAAATGAGAGAAAAGAAGGGGTTTTTGATGCATGCAAGGGTGAAAAGAGTTATTACATTCAAAATATGACTGCTAGGACACATGTCGAGAGAGTCAAGATTCCAGATTCCCTATTTCAAACTCAAAAAACCATCAATGCTAGCACGCCACACAGACATCCATGCATTGCACATGCATCCAAAGCCTAGATTTTTGAGAAATGTGTTGTCAAGCTTCTGTCCCTCTACCACAAGTCCACATGAAGTCAGAATCATGAAATTTTGACTCATGGGATTTTTGTCATTGATGCTCTAAGGTGTCATAAATGCTAGGAAAAAGTGAAAAAATGTGGAATTACCCTTAGGTGCAATTTTGCGACATTACATTTTTCCCCACTTTCGTGGGCTCGATTTTGGAAAAAATCAGCCTCACTAAAGTAGAGAAGAAACATTTCACCTATATTTTGAATTTTACGAATTTGTGTGTCAAGAAGAAAGGGTCCTCAGAGGCCATTGAAGTCGAGCTATCTGGTATTGAAGGTTCCTCCAACAACCAAGCTAAACAAATGATAACAAAACAAGCATGGAAAATAACCTGCAAAACTTAAATTTTGGGTCAGCTTCAAAAATTAGAAGAAGCTACAATGGCGAGAAGAATGGTCAAGAAAAAGTCATTGATTCAGAAGAAAAATATGATCAAGAGGTGACTATATGCCCCCTCCTGAGTTTTCCCTCAGCTTGCTGGGGTAAATTTAGGAGAAATTAGGGAGCCACAAGCACTAGGAAAAATGGGCTCTGGGGGGACTATATATACCTAGGTGTGCCCTTAGAACGGTCATTTTCACTATTCAATGCAAGTAAATTGTTGACTTTTGTGAGAGAAAAGTTAGAAAAATGCCAAGTAGGAGGGAGTACAAGGTGCCTAGATTGGAGCAACTACACGACAATATTACCAAGGGTCATGAGGTGGACCAAGTAGGTCGTTAAGCCTCATTTTTCATGAATTTAAGCTTATTTTTAGCATTTTTTTATTCGGCGAGGTGCGCACGCATATTTTTTGGATGCTTGCATCCAAAATACACATTGTTGTCTTCATTATGTGCCCACATCCATGATTTGCATTGGAATCTTGAGGATGTTCTGGGATGCATGTGTGGCATGTAGACATCTACATGGTGTGCATAGGTCTCAAAAGATTTTTTTTCCATAGTAAAACTCGATGTTCTGACTAAAATTTTTCTTTACTTTTGCAGGAATATCTAGAGATTCGTGAGCATCTGAGAGGGTGATATTTTTGACTTATTCATGAGTAGAGGGATCATCTGATAGAGGACAAGATCACACACCTAGAGCGGGTTGGTCTCTGGCATGTGTTCACCATGCTAGAGATGCACTAGCATGAGAAAATGCTCACAACGTTGATGGAGTGCTGGAACACCACCACTTCATCTTTCTAGTTACCTTCTGGGGAGATGAATATCAAACTCGAGGATGTCTATCGGATCCTCAGACTACCCATCCATGGGTAGTGGGTTGCCCTAGATGATACTTAATCGACACGAGAGCGGAAAGAGGGAGTCCTCTACTGCTTAAGATGGACAAACAATGGCAACGACACATCACATATATACACAATGGTACAACCAGGTGAGGACCACTACACTGTTGCTACACTGGGTGATGGTTGTGACATTGGCTTTTTGGACCATGATAGATGAGCGAGGCTAGAACCTACATGGGGGCCTCATCCATATAATTAGAGATATGGTCAAGAACAAGATAGTTTTTTACTAGTGGTGCAACATGTTAGCACACCTCTACAAGGAGCTAGGATGGTACATCCACTATGAGTACCATAGCCTTATTGCATGCACACTTTTGTAGGTGTGGGCCTTTTCCCACATCATGTGCACTAGGCTAGCCAATTTTCCCTAGTGACAGCCATATCACCTCCCCATGACCCACTCGTATGATATGATAGGTTAGTGGAGGTTTTTTGATTTATAGTTTTGGTGGCTACAATTTAATACGCTTATTACAGACGAGGTCTGATGGAGGCCCCATTGATTTTTCAGATGGGTGGATGGTGGTAGGTACTTGAGGAACCTACAGCGGGACTATTTTTTAGTAGACCACCATGATTATGTTATAGTACCATATTATTCGAGTCAGGTCATGAGACAACATGGCCGTTGTCGGCATCCTACAATGATTTTAATAACTAAGCCTTTACAACCATGATTCAAAGATTGGACATCTGACCTGAACATCTATCTTAACCACCATGAAGGTACATTTAAATTTTTAACCTAGGGATGTGAACTTGAAATGGGTCAGTACAGTATGTGCACTAGAATTTCAAAGTAGTCATCTTTGTTCTACAACTATGAAATACTTAATGCTGAAACTAAACTGCATGAAAGGAAACAAAGCAAATGTTGAACATCACTCAATCAAATCTAAACTATGCATCAAACAAGAGACTACTCTACCTGCTTTAAATAGCACTAATCTAACTAAAATAAAGGAATGGATTACTCACCAAGTGGCCCCCCTTGGATGAGTATCCTCTAAACTAATGCAAACTCAGATTCTCAACTCAAAATCTTATTTCATTCATAAAAAAATGCAATTACAAAAGTATGGTTGATTATCAACTTTTACAAGAACTTGGCGATTGACTCACTAACTCGCTAGCTCAAGGAAGGAGGATTTGAGCCTTATTTATCAACTAAATAGGGCCATCAACTCCCACTAATTGAGAGGATTCAATTTAGGGAAAATGAGAAGAAAGTGGAAAGAGTTGTTACACATGTAGGGGAATCCGTTAAGACATGCATGCCCAAACATGGACTCGACCATTGCAATAACACCCACAATGCTCAATGCCATTAAAGACTGGTACACAATGGTTACAAGTGGCTGACATAGGAAACTTCCACCGTCATCCTCAGTTGATCTTCATGTGACTCCTCAACCTAACTGGCTGGCGGTTGCATTTCTCAACTTAGCATTTCAATCATATCTATAGAGTAATGTCAGTACACATAATAATTGCATAATCATAACCACCTTAAAGAAAATTCATCAATCAGATGCAAAATAAATGTCATGCAAACCAACAAAAATGAAATTAGTCCTAAATGTCTTATGATTGAGAGAAACTAAGTAAAAGTGTTAGCATATAATATCGAAGTCTATGGTAACTTCAACAAATAACAAGAGATTCTCTTCACCTAGTTAGGCCAAAATCTAGACTCATCACTCCCCTCAACCTAATGTTTTGTTGGTCCTCCAACAGGGGAAGAGTTATGCTTCTACTTTGTTAGGGCCCTGAATTTTGTGACTGATAGTTGTCCAATGTTGGTGTCTACTGTGGGTGAATCAGGATTCTAGTAAAATCCCCCCAACTTATCAAGTCTCCTCCATCGCTGTTGTTCCTCTGCAATGTCATACCTATAGAATATGAAATTAGACACAGACCATATGAGGGTAGGTGGCTGAAAAATTAGGGGAAGCCATTCATGCCCCTTGTTTCTCCAAAGCTGGATGTATCTTCCAATTCTCTTCAGTGCAGCAACATAGTTGTGGATAGAATGTGGCTCAACCTGTTTTAGCTCATTAGTCAATAGGTTCCATCTCCGGGATAGATATTCCCTCATAGTATCCACCTTTGTTGCAGTTTTTACTTCATATTCACTGTAAATAGCTTCAACCCAAGGCATAATTTTTTTCCCATAGCTTGGCCTAAAGAGAAATCTATTCCAATCTGTATAAATGTCTTTGGGGTTCTTTGATTCAGCCCTGATGGCTAGGGGAATACTGGATTCCTTCTTCTTGTAAGCATTGTTTTGTTCACCCCAACTGATCTCATTCTATACCCAGGGTATAAATGCTCTCAATAGTATGTCTCCAACATAAGGCAATGGGTTCTAGTCTTGGTATTTTGGGACAACAAAGTTGTGTAAATAAAATTCACATAACAGATTTTTAATTTAAGGGGAAGTATTCCTGTAGGCACTGAAAAATTCATCAGGAGTTTCAATGGAGGGGTTCAAACCTAAGATGATTCTTTACATTCTAAAGGAAAGGTATTTATCCTTCAAGTGCAAAGCATAAAACCTTGGAGGGGTTCTGCATTCCAAAATTTGTGGCACCAGAGTTGCAATTCCGCTTACCCTTTCCTTCAAGAAGATAATTTCCTCATTCTTTTCTTTGATCATCTCATATCTCTCTTGGATTTCCTTTTTCAACCGCTTCTTCTCCTCCTTCCATTCCTCCTCTCTTCTCTGTATTTCTTTCCATAAATTTAAAATAGCTGTATGTATTGAAAAATTAGGAGGGTTATGGATTCCTACCAAGATTTTCGTAGATGGCTGCTTCCCATAGAGAACTATCTGCATAGATTCAGGATTTCCCACCAATTTAGGTTGTTGTAGGGCCTCTTGTTCTTCTTCTGGTGGTGGCTACAAGAAATCTTGATCTATTTCCTGACTTTTCTATAGGAACTCCCATTGTTGGTCTTGCTGCAGGAACTCCTGACTTTCTTCTTGTTCTTGAGTCTCAACTTCTTTTGCAATGGCAACAAGATTCGCTAAGGTCATTTTCGCTGCCTTTTCGAACACATCTTCTTCTTGTTCATTTTCCTACTCCATTAGAGTGGCTGTGCTTTCACACGATGTCCCACCAAGCTCAAGTTTGACTGGCTTTGATTTCTTGAGAGGGATTTTTCATTTCCCTTTGGCTGTAGCATGAATAGTGCTAGCCTTCCTTTTCTTAGGACTTGACATCTCTTTTTGCGTAAGTTGCATTTTTATTTTCCTTAATTTTTCCTCCCTCTTTTGTGCTCTTGTTTTTATTACAATTTTTAGTGGATCATCATTATCATCATCAGAATCTGATGAAGAATTTTCTTTTTCATTCTCATAATTAGAGGAGCTAACATTTATAGTCTTTTCTTCAAAAGGGGAATCCACACCAGCACTAGAGGTCGAAGCACCAGGGGTTCCTTCAACCGTGCTCAATTTTCTATTAGACCTATGGGTCTGAGGTGAAACCCTAGGCTGAGATTCAGGTCTATACTGATTAGTGTTCACAAAATTATCCCAAGCCACTCTAGGTGTCATATCAAGCAGAGATCTTATAACTAGCAATTTAATGAGACAATGGTGGGATACAAAGTTTTCCCTACCTTTTTGAGTTTCTGCTGCCATAATGGAGAGAAGGTTGTACAGGACACTAGGTACGTTCATCTTTCTCCTGTGCCTCATATGACTGAATAATTTGAAGTGCACCAAATGTCAGTTTGACAACCAACCTTCATAGGTGATATATCTGATGATGTGTATGGCTGCCTACTTCCATGCCTCGAGTAGAGAGAGTCTTTTAGCACCCTATTTTTCAATTGTGAGTGGAGGGTCACCATACATTATGAATATGGTCTTGGCTATCTTGGCATCCTTTGAAATAGGGTAGGGTTCATTGTTAGATGGCAACCCTGAAACTTACACAATTCATCCTTTCATCACTATGACCTCCAGTCCTTTCACTATGGCCTTTCCATCTGAAAATGTCTGAGAAAAATCCAATGCAATACCCTCATAAAAACCATCGAACTTCAAAAAATAATCTAACCAACCACAATTCTGAAATTTGGTTAAGCACGCTGCATCCTATAACAAAGCATCATGAGCTGAGGGCTCATTCCGAATGAGTTCACCTCCCATTGTCTCAACTTTTCACTCTGCAAAATTACCTATGTAATTCTCAAATTCTTTCCTATTTGCTTGCTGGGTAAATCATCGATTGAATTTCCTTCACTCTATTTTTAGCAATTACCACTTGCATTTCAAAATTATGACAGAGTTAATAATAGCAAGAAATAAAAGGGAATCATAATGAGAGGAAATGGCAGTGGAAGTTTAGTGTCACATCACATATGCAAGCCATCTTTCATTTTAAATTTTGAATCAACTCAACAAGATTTGTTGACGTAGACAATCATGTTTCAACATGTGGCAATATTTCTGCATCTTTCTTACCCCTCCCCCCAACCTAAATTTGGGCATGTGTCCACACATGTGGGATGGCAATAGCTAGATTCATGTTTTATACTGGACTAGATCATGTTATGAGACAGTGTGTGAGGGAATATGATACCTCATAACGTGATCTAGTCACAAGGTAATTGGATATGTCAGCATACCAGGGTGTCTACACACTAATGAAGAATAGATGCTCATCAAGAAAGGAGTCATCTATGGCTTGACTATATTCTAATGCGGTCAGCCTTGAAAGGAAATCTGCAACCACGTTTACCTTCCCTGGTTTGTCTACAATAGTTATATCAAATTCTTACATTAATAAAAACCATTTGGCTAATCTTCTTGAGATTAGGGGTTTGTTCATGAGGTATCTAATGGCTGCATGATCAATGTGTGCAAAAATATGATAACCTGTTATATAGTGCCTGAATTTGTTCAAGGCATAAAGTACTGCCAACATTTGTTTCTCTATGACCGTGTAATTGAATTTAGTGCCTTGCAAGTTTTTACTAACAAAATAAATGGAATTTTCAATAGCTTCTACTTTTTGTCCTAGGACCACTCCTATTGCATAATATGAGGCATTAGTATGGATATGGAAAGGGATTTCCCTATTTGGTTCCTTAAGTACATGAGCATGAGTTAGAGCTATCTTTAAATAAAAAAATGCTTTATCATAGCTTTCTGTCCATTTGAACTCAGCTTAGTCAGAAGACTATATAGTGGGGCTGCTATTTTGCTAAAATCCTTGATGAAATGTCTATAGTAGCCTACATGACCTAAGAAACTCCTAACATCCTTTTGTTTTGCAGGTATAGGTAGATTATTTATTATGTCAATTTTTGCAGGATCAACCTGAATGTCAAGATGGGAAATGTAGTGGCCAAGAACTACACCTTCCTACATCATCATGAAGCACTTTTCATTGTTTAATGATAGGTTTTGGTCTTCACATCTCTGTAGAACTTTCTTCAAATTATCCAATGCTTCTGTGAACCCCTAAACCTACAAATGCACAAGAGCAACAAACATGTTAAGTTGTTAGATCAAATGCATGCAAACAAGTATGAGAGATTCCCCATGAAATCCATCTATTCAAACTAAAATTAGGAAATAAAGAACACAATATAAGAAATGAAGTTAAATCCTAATTAAGCCAATAAATTAGTGATCCCATGGGGGAATTGGTGCCAATGAAGTGTTGCAATTGGCCGTTTCCCAATTCCTAAGTTGCAATGTCGAGTGATTGAGAAATGGTCAAATCTCCAAAGAGATTTGAGCATAACCTTGTTACAAATTGTGAAAGTGGTGATAGGTTGAGTGAAATGGGCAAAATTGGCTCTCAATGTGAAGAGAGTAACTTTGCATGAAGATTGTGGATGAGGACGAAGTTGAGTATAGTAAGTTTACTCAAATTGTGGATGATAGAATGAGAGGAAGAGTCTCTCATTTATAGATTTACAAAATGGAAGAGAGAGTGAAATTGAGCAATGTGGGATCATTCAACATCCAATGGCCAAGTGCCATTTGTCAAGATGTGAATGGTTGAGAAATGAGCACATTTTGGTCAATGTGCCAAAGAGGGGGAGATTTGACATTTGAATTTGAAAGTTGGGGGGAGAGAAGAGTGGAGTTAATGTCACTTGGCTCAATCCACAAGGAAATGTAAGAGGGGTGAATGCTTTGTTGGAAGTACCCATCCACTTGCATTTTTGAATTCAAACTTGAGGGAATAATCCCTTTTGATGCCATGTGAGGAAAATAGAGATTTAATAAATGAATTAAATCTATTTTCATGTGCAAGTTGCATTCTCTAGAAGATGTGACATAGATTAGGATTAAATTAATCAAAGCTTAATTAATTTAATGAGGAATTAGGAGATGTGACAAATTTGACTTGAATTAATGAGTTGATTTATTTAACTAAAGTTAATAATGTTAGATTAAATCAAATAAGGTTTAATTTATTCAATTTAATAAGAGTACTTTAGAGACTTGATTTAAATAAAATGAATTATTTAAATACACAAAGATATAAGGTTAATTAAATTAAATTGATTAATTTAATCAACAAAGGAGAAAGACTTAATCAAATAAATAATGATTTATTTAATTAAGAGACAAAAGGTGATGATAAGCTGAGAGTGTGATTCTGGAAGAAATGATGTTAGTAGGATCAGAATCAGGTGCATGTATATTTTCCATGTCTACAACTTCATCAAAGGTGGCACCATAGGTAGTAAAATCATCCATATAGATATCCATGCAGTCAAGGGAGATATATGAGAATATGCTAATGACTTCTCTCTGGAAAGTGGCAGGTGCATTGCATAACCCAAAGGGAAGTATAAAATAGGCATATGTTCTCCAAGGAAATGTAAATGTAGTCTTCTCTTGGTCTTCTGGTGCAATTTGAATTTGATTATATCCACTGAATCCATCAAGAAAAGAGAAGTACTATTTTCCTGCAAGAGAGTCTAGGACTTGATCTACAAAAGGCAGGGGAAAATGATCCTTATTAGTGGTAGTATTGAGTTCCCTATAGGCAACACAAACTCACCATTTCCCTCCCTTTTTGTGCATAATTACCAATGGAGACATCCACTGGCTATCTAAAATAGGGTAGATAAATCCTGCATCTGGTAGCTTTTGCAGTTCTATTTTGACAATTTCTCTCAAGGCAGGGTTGATTCTCCGTTTTGGCTGCCTTATAGATGTACACTCATCTTTGATATATATTCTATGAGTGTAGAGCTTTGGGTCTAATCCCTTCATTTCATGATATTCCCATGAAAATTATTTTTGATGTGATTTTAGCAAGTTTTCCAATATCAACTGTTGTCCCTCATTCAGTTTACTATTGATGTTTAAATGTCATCCCTCAGACACCTGTGCTTGTGTAACTAGTTCTATCATAGCTTCTTCATTAATACAAGGTATCTTAAGTTCAAGTGGAAACATTATGTGAAACATACCTGTTGCTACAAGAATTTTATCTACTAGAAGAGTGACTGCAAGAAGTCTATCTGTAGAGATAGTGGCTGCAGGAAGAGTGGTTGTAGGAAGTCTATCTACTGGAAGAGTTGCTGCAAGAAGATCATGCAGAACTAACAAAAGAGTTTGTTAAATGTCTACAGAACCAGACATGTGAGAGGATGATGCTTCCTCTATTTGACACTGGTTCTAAATGATAATAGATAACACCTCATCTTCATCTTGAAGTTGCAAGAAAAGACTTCTTCCTAGCATCATGAGTTGTGCCACATAGTTGACTTCTTCAACTTCTTCACCAATATGTGGCCATACTGATATTTCTTCATTATGGGATTAATGAGTAGGAGGATAAAAAACAATATTTTTAGTGCTTGTGCCATCAGAAATGGTCATGTCAGTAGACCAACATCCAATATAAGTGTCTACAGTTGCTAACCATGGCTGACCAAGGATAAGTGGATACCCTCCTAGTATGGCTTTAGGGGAAAGAACCATGAAGTCGGCTGGATACTGCTAGGAGTCTAGGATCTCCATCAGGTCTTCTACTATACCATTAGGCTTAATAGTGGAACTATTAGCAAGCTGTAGGACTATAGGAGTGGATCTCATGTTTGCAATATTCAGTTGTTGCAAGATATCTTTAGTCATCACATTTATTTTTGCACCCAAGTCAATCAAAGCATTCTTTATGTTCATCCCATTTATGACAACTTCAACTATAGGGCTACCTAGATCACTGTACTTGGGAATAGATACTTTTCCAAGCATGATGTTAGCAAGTTGTCCTACTACATGGACTATAGTAGGGTCCTTCTTTTTCTGGCCCTTTTTCTTGAGGCATGCTTCTTTGATTGCTTTTCCATAGATAGGGATATATTTTATGGCCTGGAATAGTGGTATCTGGAAACATATATGCTTTAGCTGATCTAGGATATCAAAACTAGTTTCCTCCTTATCTTCTTTTTTCTTGGAAACTTCTAATCTCTGAGGGAACGGTGGTTCTTGTGTTGTCTACTTTGCTGGAGCCGGTTTAGGAGTTTTAGTTGCACAAGGCTGAATGGGATCAACCAAATATTCTTCTTGCTCTTCCACAGGGAGCTCAATGATAATGGGGGTGGAAGGAGCTGACAAAGTTGTTCCTAAACATAGACATATGTCACTTAAACTCACAACATTAGTAGGAAATTGGTTTGGATTAGTAGAATATGCATGCTACTGTTGTGGTTTATTATTTGGGTTGGGTGTGGGTTGGGTTGGTAACTATGTAGGTTTAGGTATATCTGCACTTAGATTAGTAGGAGGGGGAATTATAGCAGGCTATTGGGCTTGAGAATATGGTTGCATATAGATGGTGGTTTGGTTTGGCCATTGTTGGTCACCTCTTCATTGAGATGTTTGCTGCCAGTTTCCTGGAGGTTGTTGCCTAGGTCCCTGGAACTATTTCCAATTCCCCTAAGGTTGCTGCCACTTAGGTGAGGCATTTTGATAATTGGACCAAGCATTGGGTGGGTTATTCCAAGACTAGGGTGTGTATCCTCCATAGTTGGATGGACAAGGTGGCTGCCATTGGTTACCAGATGAATACAAATTAAAATATGGCCTAGAAAAAGATAATGGATCTAGTGGTATACCTTATCTTGAAGCCCATGGTATTTTCTTTGCAACAAAATAGACTTGGTCTTCCTAAGTCTAGATTGGTTTGAGCTCAGGTGGAATTTGTTTGTTGTCAATTTTGGCTATCACCTTACATCTACAGTCCCTCTTCTTCTATCTATAATGAGGGAAATATTCTGTCAGTATTGCCTCTGCCTCCTCATGTTTCTTCTTAGCCTAAAGTGTATCCAACTAAGTAGCTAGATTGTTGATTATATCCTACTTGAAATCTACCAACAAATTAGTAATCTTCATCCTTGAGACTCCACTACTAGATGTCTTACCCATAGAGGATTGACAAGCTCTTCCTTTCTTTGAAGCTTCCCTAGAATAGTTATGACATATCTTCTTGATATCATCCCAAGGAACTTGAGTGATATCTCCTCCTGCCATCAGGTCCAAGGCATCAATGCAACTTTCATTAATTCCTCTGAGGAAAAACAAATTTTGTGAGTCTTCATTAAGTGTATGATGTGGAGATTTCAGTAAGAAAAACAAAAACCTTGAAATGAAATCTTCCAAGATCTCATCTTCCTTTTGCTGTATTATGAAAATGTCACCTCCTCTCATGTCACTACCCCTGCAATATTCTTTGTATTTCTCAAGAAGTTTTGTCTTCATATCTTCCCAAGTTCTCATAGTATTTCTGCCAAGGCTCATAAACCATCTTAATGCAACTTCTTTCAAAGTAGTAGGAAATAGCTTGAGTCCGTGGGCATCAATGGTATAGTCATAGCTTCTGTAGAGTATATCAAACTCAATCAAGAAGCTATCAGGATCTTCTATAACAAGCCCATAGAAATTAGGAAGGATTGAAGCAGGGATAGTTTTGAGGTTATCTACTTCATCCTATTCAACAATGGGAAAAGGGAAAGCTAGTTGGTTCTATTTGTTAGGCCTATCTCCATTTGCATCAGCCATGCTTGCTTGATAAAATTCCAGAATAAGGGGTTCTTCAATAGGATTTTGATCTTCAAGGGAAACTTCAAAATTGGTCAAGTCAAGGAATATATCAACAAAGGGTTGTGGCTCTTCTTCTTCTTTGTCTCTGGGAACATTTGGAAGCTCTACTAGCTAAAATGGCTCAAGATTATTAGGAAGGAATCTCCCATAAGAATCTCTTCTTCTTCTTCTTTGCATGTGGGATCAACTCAGTATCAGCCAACTCACACAAAGAATGGGTGGGGAAAAATAGTGGATCATAACTTCTATCACTAAGAGAAAATTCTAGAAATACTACATTAGAAAAACTATCAATAACTCCAAAGGATTCCCTAGTTTGACACCATCCCTGACAACAATGCCAAAAATGTTAGCCTCCTAAAATGATTTTAATAACTAAGCCTTTACAACCATGATTTAGAGATTGGACATCTGACCTGAATAACTATCTTAACCACCATGAAGGTACATTTAAATTTTCAACCCAGGGATGTGAACTTGAAATGGGTCAGCATAGTATGTGCACTAGGAATTTCAAAGTAGTCATCTTCATTCTACAACTAAGAAAGACTTAATGCTGAAAGTAAACTTCATGAAAGGAAACAAAGAAAATTCTGAACATCACTCAATCAAATCTAAACTGATTATGCATAACAGGTTGGAAAAATGTGCATCAAACAAGAGACTACTTTGCCCGCTTTGGCTGTAGGAACAGTCATAGAATGGAATTCTAGTGGCTGCAGGAACAATCAATACCAGAATCTTAACTAAGTATTGAACAAAAACTAACACTAATCTAACTAAACTAAAGGAACAGATTACTCACCAAGTGGCCCCCCTTGGATGAGTATCCTCTAAACTAATGCAAACTTAGATACTCAACTTAGAATCTTAATTCATTCATTAGAAAATGCAATTACAAAAGTATGGCTAATTATCAGCTTGTACAAGAACTTGGCAATCGACTCACTAACTTGCTAGCTCAAGGAAGGAGGATTTGAGACTTATTTATCAACTAAACAGGGCCATCAACTCCCACTAACTAAGAGGATTCCATTTAGGGAAAATGAGAAGAAAGTGGAAGGAGCAATTATGCATGCCCAAATGTGGACTCGACCACTATAGTAATGCCCACAATGTTCAATTCCATTAAAGACTGGTACAAGGTAGTTACATGCAGCTGAGACATGAATATTTCATCGTCATCCTCAGTTGACCTTCATGCAGCTCCTCAACTTGACCAATTGGCGGCTGCATTTCTCAACTTAGCATTTCAATCATGTTTGCAGAGTAATGTCAGTACACATAATAATTGCATAATCATAACCACCTTAAAGAAAATTCATCAATCACATACAAAATAAATATAGATGGTCCACATAATAGGTAAATGTCATTAAAACCAACATAAATGAAATTAGTCCCAAATGTCTTATGACTGAGAGAAACTAAGTAAAAGTGTCAACATATAATATCAAAGTCTGTGGTAACTTCAACAAATAACAAGAGATTCTATTCCCCTAGCTAGGACAAACTATAGACTCATCAACCATGTATAGAGAATTCCACTAGATGTGCCCACATATAGTAGGGCCTATAGGATTGCAGTGAGACTCGGAGATTGCTTGCACCCTACCATCACCAATTTTGTCCCTTTCGATGATGATGAGCCTGACCACGATCTGTCACCCATAATGCTGATAGATAATGTTGGGGTTGTTGAATATTTCACACGGTGGTGGGAGAGGCACCTTCCTTCTTCTGTGTTTGATGAGGGTGCTCTTAGAGGGGATCCTAACCCACATGAGGAATTGCCACCCCTGCCCCCATAGGGAAGACAAAGAGGATGAAAATAGGCTATTGAGGAGGAGGAGGAGAGGTCACAGGAGGAGGCAACACCTCAGAGGCTGAGGCAACATAGGAGATCAGATCCCCCAATAGCTACCCTTATCTCATCGGCACCACCAACTCCTACCGTTATAGTCGCAATGGCCTTGGCATCATCAAGAGTGGCTATCGATGTTGATGGTGCGGGTCCCAACATGACTCCTCACTCTAACTTGACATGGCAGCCAGGGGTCCTAGGTATATTGAGCATGTTTCTTATGTTTTTGTACTTCTATTTTTTTCTCATTTATGGTTATATACATATATGCCATGTGATACTATTTTTTCTCTCTCCCTTTATGGTTGCAGAGGATGTATAAGGATAGACTGGGCTGATAGCTCAGTGTATTTTAGAGTTGGCCCCTGATGTGCTTGTTTAAGGGATGGTCCTTGAGGCTTACCGACTGATGTCTATAGGGAAACATGCCCACATTTTTTATGTGGTAGCATGTCTAAGGACCACATATGAGGAGTGTGGGGTAGAGATTGTTTAGCTAATTATAGAGGTGACCAATTTTTGGGGGTAGCATGACCAACTATCAGGGGAGCTACGTATAGTGCTTGCAAAGAAAGACATGATAGTGACAAGGGCTAATTCCACTGAGAAGGCACATGATTCCCTTCAGAGCCACATCAATGAACTCGATAGGTGGCCAACAACTGTGATCCCAAGAGATGCTCAACAGCTACAGCAGGAGTTGACTTAGGCACAAATGACCATATGCTCATTACAGGGAGAGATCAAAGGGATGTGGGTAGCTATGTATGCATCATGCTCCCATCAATCCTGATCCATGACCACCATGCAACTGCCTCCTAGACCACAACAACAACCGCCAGAGCTAGAGGGCTCTAGGAGCCATGTGCCATAGCCTTAGGGCTTCCTCATTTTGTTTATCAATTTTGCAATGATACATATATAAATTTTTTGTAGATCATTTGTATAGACATATATTTAATAGCCACTCATTTTTACAACAATGGCCTGATACATGTACATGAAATTTGATACACACACATATATACATAAAAGTTTTGACATCATGGCATTGTGAATTTTGATTTGTATGCTTCTTTTCTATGATACATTTTGATGATATGGATGTTATATGTTCATATGGATGTATGTTTATATTAGATGCTAATATGATTTAATGAACACACATGGTTGTATGTTAATTAAATACAATGATGATTTAATTGCCTTAAAATATGTAATGTGATGTATGTATACATAGCATAGCTAGACACATGTATGTATGTTGTTCACACACACACACATGGTCACATCATAACACAATTTTTTTTTCATAATGTGTTAATGAATAATGGCAATACATGTAATACTGCTACCCTTAAAAGAGAGAACACAACATATATGACACACTGAACACTATGCATAGTATCGACGAAGGTGCATCAAATTAACAAGATCTTTTAAAGGTGTTCCATCCATAGATGATAATCTATAGGCACCTGAACTATATACGGAAACAATAATGTAATGGCCTAACCAGTTAGGACTGAACTTCCCTCTTTGATCAGTCGGCACATCTATATTCCTTTGATTCTCATAAAGAACCAGGTCTCTGAGATTAAAGGTCCTAGGAAGCATATTTTGATTATATTTTCTTGATATTTATTGTTGATAAGCTTTAAGAGGATCAAGGGCCTGTAATCGACGCTCATTGAGCATCTCTAGATGATGCAAATGATTAACCCAATAGGTTTCATCTACAATTAACCCTTTAAGGGAAACCCATAAAGATGAAATTTCTAAGTCTAAAGGCATGATAGCTTCAACACCATACACAAGATTGTAAGGCATTGTTCCCATTTCCATACATACACTCGTGCGAGAGGCCCACAAAGTGTACATTAATTGAATATGCCAATCCTTACCGTGCTTATTAACTATGTTGGGAAGAATGAGCTTAAGAGTCTTGTTAGATTCTTTTGCTTGGCCATTATATTATGGATAGTATGGCATAGAAAATCTATGTTGGATATGAAATTTCTCTAAGAACTATTTTAATTCCTTGTTCTTGAATGGTGTACCATTATCAAAAACAAGTGTAGCAGACAATCCAAAATGAGAAATAATGTTATTCATAATTGTTAGAAATCTTGAATAAGATTAATAACTAGGAACACCTACAAAAACAATGATAAATCTTCCACAAGAGGATATGCAAGAATGAGCTGCTTGATATTAAGACCTCTCAAATGATGAGGTAAAAAGGATGTTTCAAATGATATAATAACCCTCCTTATATAGGAAAGGGTGAGATACAAGATGCATTAAGATGTTGCCATGTGTCTTGATCTAATAACATGTGACAACAAGGAAACCCTAACAACATTATTAAAAGATTAAATGCAACCTAGGGTTAATATGACCTAAGTTAACTTATGCTAGTGTAATAAATAAATATTTACACTAACACCCCCCCATAAGTGCAACTTAGGGAGGAAATGAAAATGAAATGATTATCCATGATGATGATGGGTCCCGATTGATGGCCATATTAGGTACCCATGTACATAGGATGAAAAAGCAACAGATCTCCCACAAATGGAGAAAAGGGGAAAACCCAGTGGGAAGAAAACCCCTCTCCAAAAAAAGGAGATGAAATGCAGAAAGGTGAGGACTCCACATTATCCCCCCAAGGAAAATAATCATCACATGGATACAATACAATCAATGCCCCCCCATAGGAGGGAAATAGAGAGACAATATAGCCCCCCCCAAATATGTGATCACCTGCAAAAAAGGTAAGTGTATGTAGACAAAACATGATCCAATGTTGACAAACAACTTGTCTCCCTTTTGGAAGAAACAAAACTAGGTGCAAGTGCAGAGATGCTTCCCATTCCGGATAGGAATTGAAGGAAGGATGGATGTATATGAATGTTGATGATGTCTCTGAAAGGTGCTCATGTGTCTCCTTGCCTGATGAAGATGAAGATGCCACAACCCACTCAGGTACATACCCAATCAATGCAGAAGGTGACAAATCAGGATGATGCGGAAACAAATGCTGAACAAAATCCAAAGACTGTAATATGATGGTCCTTTCATCGAAGGAATAGATGGAGACTTGATTGCCCCCCCATAATGAAGTGTCCTCAAAACTACTAAGAGAAGACTGAAGCCAATCCAATGGTAGATGCAAAAGAAACTCCGATGAAGATGATGGAGGAAGTCACATATATGAAATCTTTGAAGAGAAACCAAGTGCCCCCAAGATAGTCTCAGGATTCCCAATTAAGGTTGAGACAATGAAATGTGGAGTCTCAAGAGAATTCTCCACAGTGGGATCTGAATAGAGGAGTGATATTCCCTTAAGAATGTCCTGATGAATGATGATGATGATGGAAGCCTCAATCAATGACTCTGGACAAGGAATCACTAAATGTGAAGGGATACCAATAGTCTCTGATGGAGAAGAAGGATAATATGCAAGCCCCATAATGGACAAACAAATTTCTCCAAAATTACAAAGATAATGACCTTCAACAACAAATAGAAACTTCCAAAGTGATATGCAACTGAAGTGATGCCACCCAAAACAAGACCTTTTCCCAAGCTTCAAGATATCCAAGTTATTGAACAAATGCACCAAATTTGAACAAAACCAATGCAAGAGTACCTGGAGCTGAAACTAATAAAAGTGACTGAATGGATGGAAAGAGCTCTGAATCACCTTCTTGATGCCGCTGGAATCACTGAATTTCGGTCAATGGTTGCGAAGATATGAGCCTTTATGTCCAAAATGAAGGGTTGACTTCAGTTGACTGTAGAATTTATGGAATAAATATTTCACAGAATGGATGTCACCATTGGAAAGTAGACCAAATCCTCTTTCTGATGGTATCTCGTTTGCTAATTTTTGATATCCTGGTGAAAAGATATGGCGTTTTGAAAAAAATTGCCCTATTAGGGCCTACAGGCTAAACTGGTGCAAAAAATAAGCATCCGGGCTTTAAAAAATTTTGGCCCTCGGTCGCTGATATGACCATGGGCTGAGGAGCTATGAAAAAAAAAGAAAGAGGCTCCCCCTAGATCGGGCGGTGTCGGAGCTATAGACTGGAGGAGCGAGGTGGCGCGGCCGGAACCAAGTGGAGGCTCCACTAGGAACTTAGCGGAGCCCTCAGATCTCCAGGTGACCAGGGCTAGGCGGAAGATAGCGTTGGTGGTCGGCGGTGATATCGGAGATGGAAGCTTGGCATGAGAAGGAGTCAGACAAAGGTGATGTCGGTGGATGTGGCGGGGGTCGGAGCTGGCAGTGGATGGGACGGAGAATGGGTCGGAAAAATGCAGATGGCCGGCGAGACAATTTTTTTTTGAATAATGCCCAAAAATAAAGCCGATGGAAAATTGCAGAAAATTAAAATATATTTTTTTTATTCAGCATGATCGTACCCTATACCTGGCGGGCTGTACGACTTGCTGGGTAATTTTTTTTTGCCTCACGAACAACTGACACCAAATATGGGTGTGTTATATGTCGATCTTCATCTCTCGGGCTCTCTGGATCTGATGGCGATGTTGATTTGTGTTGAAAAAAGCTCCTGAAGGTCTGTAATCTTCAAATCTTGCAAAACTTCAGATCCTCATAATTTTGGCGAAACAAAAGTTGATTCTGACTTTTTCAACAGCCCTGGACTCAGATATGAGCTCATATTTCCTCCAACATGCACTGAAAGTGACCTTCCAGAGAAAACCTAATATGGAGACAACCTCAAAGAAGATCTTACAGCCATAGCTCAATCCTCAGATTTGGGAAGAGTTTGGTAGGAAGGGCTTTGATACCATGTTAGAAATCTTGAATAAGATTAATAACCAGGAACACCTACAAAAACAATGATAAATCTTCCATAAGAGGATATGCAAGAATGAGCTTGCTTGATATTAAGACCTCTCAAATGATGAGGTAAAAAGGATGTTTCAAATGATATAATAACCCTCCTTATATAGGAAAGGGTGAGATACAAGATGCATTAAGATGTTGCCATGTGTCTTGATCTAATAACATGTGACAACAAGGAAACCCTAAAAAAATTATTAAAAGATTAAATGCAACCTAGGGTTAATATGACCTAAGTTAACTTATGCTAGTGTAATAAATAAATATTTACACTAACAATAATAAAGCTACAGATAACTTCCACGTTTGTGGATCGGAGTGGGCTAGCCTCGACCCATTTCATGAAGTAATTTGTAGTGGTAATAATAAAGGTATGTCCCTTAGAGGAAGGAGGTGATATTTTTCCAATAATATTCAACCCCCACTTTGTGAACGACCAAGGAGAGGTTTGATTTTGTAACTCCTGGGCAGGTGCACAAATAAGATGATTGCGCTATTGAAATTGAAGGCACTTTTTAATAAAATCAAAAGAATCTTGTTCCATCATTTTCCAATAGTACCCCATGTGGACCAATCTTCTTACCAAGGATATACCACCAAAGTGTCCACCCTCGGAGCCTGAATGGGATTCCTTAAGGGCCAGGCGTATTTTTGCTTTAGTGAGACACCTAAGAAGCATGTCGTTATAGGATTTTCAATAAAGAACACTGGACAAAATGACATAACATGTTGAAAGCCTTTGTACATGAGTTTGATCAATTTTTATCGCATCGTCGAGAAATTTTCCAGTATTTAAGTAGTTATAGATACTAGAGAACCATTCCCCCAAGTCTACGTGAAAACACATAAGGGTCTTAGATTTAGGTTGATTGGAGACAGTAGGGGTTCACAGGACCTGAACTACAAAGTGGTATTCTTTCATATCTTCTTCTGAAGGTACCAAGGAAGTGACACTTGCCATGGAATTGGCATGTCTATTTTCCCTCCCAGGGACACTATTTAGTGTGAAAGAGGAGAATCGATTAAGCAAGGACAAAGCAAGGTCTCAGTATCAAGACAAATTACTTTGCTTAGCTTGATAGGTTTCTGTAATTTGGTTCACAACAAGCTCAGAATCACCTAGTATATAGAGATGCTTGATTCTTAATGCAACCATGACACATCAACCGACAATAAGAGCTTCGTACTCATCAATGTTATTATTGCAAGGAAAGTTTAATCAAAAGGATAGGGGGACTAGTTTACCTTTGGGGGATATTAAAACCACCTGCTCCAGAACCAGTCTTACACCTTGATCTATCAAAATAAATTTTCCATTCAAGGTCATAATTAACCACGAGAATATTCTCATTAGGGAATTAAACTAACCCCACAAAGGAATGAGATGAGGGAGCAACCTCTTGACCCTTTATTGAATTCTGAGTAATGAACTTAATGTCAAACTCAGAGAGCAACATGATCCATTTCACTAATCTCCTAGCAAGGTTAGCACCAGAGAACATATGCCTTAAGAGGTCCATTTTAATATGACATGTGTTTCGACATGGGGAAGATAGTGTCTCAACTTCTGTGTAGCGAAGACAAGAGCTAAGCATTGTTTCTCCATGGAGGAATAATGGGTTTCGTAATTGACAAGTACACGACTGATGTAGTAGACCACTCTTTATTTCCCCATGTCATCTTATTGAGCTAGGAAAATTGCTAAGGCATACAATGATGTGGAAAGGTAAAGAAAAAATGGTCTATCTTGCATAAATGGCATTAATATAGGAGGATTGGCCAAATAGGCTTTGGTTGGCTCGAAAGCCTTCTAGCACTCCTCGTCCCATATGAAGTGAACATATTTTTTCAATAATCGAGTGAAAGGAAGGGTATGATCAACCAATTGAGATAGAAATCTACAAATTTCTTGAATCTTTCCTTGCAAACTTTGTAACTCAATAATATTTCTAGGTGGAGGCATGTTAACAATGGCATCAATTTCTTTTGTGTCAACCTTGATTCTCTTGTGAGAAACTATGAACCCCAAAAGCTTACTGGCATCCACATCAAAAACATACTTGTGGGGATTAAGTATCATCTTATAGAGTTGAAGCCTTTCAAAGATAAGATGAAGGATTTTTACATGATCTTGGTGGGTTATTAATTTTCCCAAGATGTCGTCAACATAGTCTTCTAATATCTTATGAATAAAATCGTGAAATATTAGGGTCATTGCCCATTGGTAAGTTGCTCCTGCATTCTTTAACCCAAAGGGCATGACCACATAATAGAAAGTACCCCAAGGGGTAGTGAAGGCTATCTTGTACTGATCCTTCAGGTTAATACAAATTTGATTGTAACCCGAGAAGCCATGCATAAAAGATAACAATGCATGGCTCGCAGTAGAGTCCACAATCATATCTATATTAAGTAACAAAAAATCATCCTTAAGAGAGGCCTTGTTAAGATCTCAAAAGTTAATACATATACGAACATGACTGTCAGGCTTACTGATAGTAAGTATATTCAAAATTCAAGGGGAGTAGTCAATCAAACAGATAAAGCATACTTTCAATAGCTTCTCTATCTCAATGTTGACCATCAAATCCACCCTAGGATTGATCTTTTGGATTTTTTTCTTGACTTGCTTGGTATCAGGACATAGGATGATATTATAAAATACTATAGACTCATCAATACTAGGTATATCCTCGTATGCCCAAGTGAAGATTTTAGGATGAGAGAGAAGGAGATTGGAATGTTCATCTACTTCTTCAAAAGAGAGACACTTCCCAATCTTGATTATTTTTTTTGAGGACTTAGGATCCATAGAGACTTCAGTAGTATCTCCTTTATGGAGAGAGCTGTGATCTTCAGGATGGGATATCAAAAAATCATCACTAACATTAGATAGAGGGTCTTCCTCATCAATAATCAAGACAAACTCCCCAAAGTATGTATATTTATGCAGGTAATATGAGAATCATCTCTTGTGATGAAAAGAATGAAGTGGAGAGTAGACACCCGAGAATTCCTCCAATGCTTCATCTAAAGAGAAGACATCTAAAGGGATATTCTTGACCTACTCCTTTTCCTCTATCAATTCATGATGAACAAATATCAATGGCTTGATGGAAATCATGTTAACACTCCACCAAGGTTTTTTCTTAGACTGTTCAATAGAGAATCCCAAACCTAGATAGCGTTGTTGTGACTTAAACTGGATAAGGAATTGGATTCCTTGTTCAATACGCCATAGGAATTTTTCCTGTAGCCATATTGAGAGGCAAGTTTTTATCCAAACCCATGATGAGTGTGAAAAAATTTAGGAGGTGGTGGCTCTACGTAGAGTGTCTCATTCCACTAGTGGATATCAAATGTCTATGGGAGTAATTCTACCTTCTTTACTAGGTTTCCAAACATTAACCTCTTTTGTAGGAGAGGGATTGCTCTCCTCAGCAGAGGGAGGAGTGGTCCCCTAGACAAGGTCACACTTCTCTTCCCCAGTGGGAGTATCATCCATCTTTGTGCCATAAGTACCTGGAAGTTGTATGTAAGAGGGGTCTCCCTTATATTCTACAATAAATAAATCAAAGAACTCCAAGGAGCACCGATCATCACCAAAGAAAGCATTCAATTGAGAGGAAGGAGGAGAAGACATGGGAGACTTAGGCTCTTCTAGTTTAGTTGGTTCATCTCTAACAACACTCACTCTAGGGATGAACTCTATAGAGGGTATGGATGAGGAACATGCCATAGCATCAACGATTAAGAACTGAATACAATTTTTAAGAGTAGATATGACTGAAGCACGATCGACAACTGCTAGCTCATAGAGGTGAACAAATTCTGGATCCACTTTAACCGTAACCACCCAATTATTTGCAATTAACTTTAAGGAATGGTGTAAGGTAGAGGTCACAACACCCATAGCATGAATCCAAGGTCTCCCCAAGAGAAGATTATATGGTAGTGGTCCAAGCATCACATAAACCAATGTAGGTAAGCTAACGAGACCTAGCTACAAAGGTAGTATTATTGTAACTAGAGCTTGGTAGCCAACATTATCAAACCCATGAATATACAAAGAAGAAGCCACTAAAGAAGATGAATCAACCTTAATATTAGGTAATAGGTCGATAACACAAACATTGAGAGCATAACTGGTGTGAATGAGGGTATGCCTAATACTAATATTATTAACATTAATTATAATCATCAAGGGATCCGCTTTCTTCTACACATCCAAAGGCAAGAGTTCTTGTGGATGAAACATGATATTTGATAAATCTGCTCAAATATGAGCCAACAATGCATTAAAATTCATAGGCCTAGTGGAGGAAGGAAAGATAATATTTTTTAAAGCTTCCTGAAGCATCTCTTGGTAAACCGAAGTGGTCTGAAAAAAGTCGCAAAGTGAGATCTTAGCTGGAGTAACACAAAGTTTCTCGACAAGATAATAATCACCTGGTGCTTTAGTCATAGGTTTAGGTGCTGAAGGAAGACTTGGTTGAGAAGGTTGTAAAGAAGTAGGAACTTGAGTGATGTAGGAACAAAAGGTTGTTGATCCAAGTTCTGTTTATTTCTCCTTGTATTATATGTGTGCCCAACAACATTATAGGAAGTAGAGTTTGTAGATTTCATGAACCTCAAGTATAAGTTTGATGAATCACTACGACATGCAATCCCATATAAAAAATCATTCTCCCTCGAGGATGAGTCAGCTAGAGTCATGTATATATGATGAGTTTCTTAGGGCTCAAAGGAGCCACACAGACTACAACCACATTTACCGACTTCTCAACTTGTGAAGAGGGAGTTTGTTTGGAAGATTTACAAATAGGGGAGAGTCCTTCCAAGAAGCCACCAAGAGAATCTTCCAACATATAAAAATATTCCTTAGAAAAGGGATTGTCCTAAACATGCAACATCATAAAAATAGATCTGACGTGTTCACGTCGGGTTCACCAAAATGTGATATAATAGGGATTCACTACTCATGAGTCTCTCCGTTCTCAAGAGATCGCTAGGGAATGAACTACCCTTATACACCTCGGCATAAGAAATTTAACAAAAAAATAAAGAAATACACCCAAATTATATTTCAGGAGAAACCACCTCGGGTCCCAAGAGAGTGAAACTCTGAGATTCCCACCTCAGATGTGTGAGCTCTCGGCCAAAAGATGCAAGTGCGGTTTTAGGATGTAAGTGTGATTTCAAGATGCCAACATGACACATTGTCGTTTAAAAGAGGTGCTACCATCCTAAGTAGTAGAGGGCTCAAGAACTCAAATCGGCAGAACCAAGTTTCACTCCCAAGCTTAAACCTAAGACGTACTGAGATAAATAACAAAACACGAAGTTAGAAGCTGAAACACATACAAGAGGACTTGGGGAAAGTTAACCTTTTATCGAATGTTCCAATCTTCGCTCCAAGCTCCGCTTCATAATCTACACACAAAAGAAGAAGGGAAAAAGGTTGGGGATGTATAGGGGTCTATCTCAGTCAGACCCCCATTTTAGTGTTCCACTTCCACTGACAACCAAGTTGGAAAGGAATGCTAACGAAGTAAATAAAGCGTGTGGTGAAAGAAAAACCCACTTTAGGAGTAGAACCCGCACCACAAAGTAGTAATAAATAAGTATGAAAGAAAAGTGTGTGTGAGAGAGAGAGCATTACCCATGGGCCTAGACCCTTTTCAGAGCACATAGATGCACTGTTGAGTGCTTTCTTGAGATTTGTTGCTGCTAGAAGGACCTTAATCCAGCATGGCTTCACTTGTGAGAGTTCTTCTATCAAAGATGTCAGGAACTCCAAGGTGGAGCAAGTGTTAAGAGAGCTTAAATGAACGACTTCCAACCCAAAATGAGAGAAAATAAGGGGTTTTTGATGCATGCAAGGGTGAACAAGAGTTGTTACATTCAAAATCTGATTGCTAGGACATGTTGAGAGAGTCAAGATTCTAGATTCCTTGTTTCAAACTCAGAAAACCACTAGGATGCTAGCGCACCACACAAAAATCCACGTGCCGTGCAGGTATCCAAAGCCTAGAGTTTTGGGAAATGTGTTGTCAAGCTTTTGTTACTCTACCACAAGTCCACATGGAGTCTAAATCATGAAAATTTGACTCATGGTATTTTTGTCATTAATGCTCTAAGGTGCCATAAATGCTAGACAAAAGTGCAAAAATGTGGACTTGCCCTTAGGTGCAATTCTGTGACATTACACATACATGGGAAATTGGAAGAATATAACCACCTGAAAATCATAAGATTTTGGACCAATGAGCTTACTGGAGATAACCACCCATTGAAACCAAAATATATTAACCTTAGCTTAGTTGGTTAGAGCGTCGTGCTAATAATGTGAAGGTCACAGTTTTAAGACCTGCATAGGCCATTAGAAGTTTTCTTTTTTACCTTGAGTTACACTAGAAATAATCCATTATAAAAATCCCCCATTTTATTTATTTAGAATGTAGGGGAGAGGATCCATTAGTTGAGCATCGTAACTTCATGTTTCTCAAAATCCTACTTAGGAATTTCAAATCACTCCCAATTTTTTAATAGTGACTTACTTGGCAAGTCCCTTTCTTATAACTAAGGTTTTAGTGCCACATATTTAAAAATTAGATTGATAGTTGTGCACTAAGTCATGTTTTATTAGTGTACAAATATGACATTACATGATTTGTTAAATCAACAAATGCTATGACTTCAAAATTACAACTATTAATACAAAATTGTTAAAAATATTGAACATTAAATCAACAAAAGTTATAACTATTGAAACATAATCAGCTAGTGAATATTTTCTTAAGAACACTAAATATTTTTTATTCGCTAATTTTAGTGTCAAAAGTGCATCAATGGGAAAGTTATTAAAATGGGGCTAAAATATAGTATTGAAACTAAAAATAGGGTGAGAGAGGATCGAACTCTTGACCTTAGGATTACTCAACAAAGCTATGATATATATATATATATATATGATTTTACCCATATATGTATATATACATATATATGTATATTCATAAATATACATGTCTTTTATTTCTATAAAGGGATTTGCAAACATACATGCTTATTTTATTTATCCCATTTCCTCATTCAAAAACCTAGCACAAAAGAATCTAGATGTTTGGAACTGGTCCCCCAATTACAGTAGTGATGTTGATGCCAAATATGTGAGACTCACATTGAGAAGGCTACATTAAAAATTTCTATGGACCGACATGCCTAGAATAATAACTAAGGAAGTGATCAAGGCTGTTATAGGATTGTGTGATACCAAACTTGTACTGGTACTTAAGTCTATGAAGAATGAAGTTGTTATGGAACTAACTAGTTCCACATATGACAAGAGGGATTTGGCCACTAAACCTATCCAGAATCCTATTATGAAATATGATTCTATGGTGATAGGTCACAAGATCTACTTTAAAAATAGGGGAAATTTAGTTTTGACTACTGATATCTATGTTGCACATGAGATGGTAGTGAATGGAAGAGATTTTGATCTATGTGAGTTGCTTCATCAACAACTTCTTGATAATTTGAAGTTGACTAGAGAAAAGAAATATGCATTCAATTTTGGAACTTTGGTTGTATGTTTATTGTTTTACTTCTTGAAAGGGATTCTTAGAAGAAAGGGTGTTATATGGGACAAGAGTAGATCAGTAGCACACCAAATTCTAGACTATATGCATAGCTTAGGCAACTTGAAAGGTTAGGATGATGCTTTGACTACATTCTTTGTAGTTTTTCAAAAGAATATGCATGAAAGGGAGAGAACTCCCCACAAACTTGTAGATAAATATGCAAAGGAAATAATATTCCTTGTTATAAATGACGAGTCTATCATTGAGGCTATTGAACCAAGAATGGTATGGATTGAGTCTCTTGGCTATGAAGTTTCTAAAAATGAGGTTGATGGATATGTGGATTTGTTGCTCAAAATTCCCAAGGACCCCTCTCAACCAAGACATGGGACAGACAAAGAAAAATCATTTGAGTTACATTTGGAGTTGAAGAAACTGAAAATCAAGAGGAATGCAAGGAAATTAATAGAGGAATGGGAAAGAAGAGAAGGTTATACAAAAGAACAGATTGAGGAGGCCAAAGCAAGAGAATACATTATGGCAGGTGAGACATCCAGACCAAGAAGATTAGGAAGAACAACTTCCACCCCTTCCTCTACTCTACCTAAGTTCTTTGGTGTAGCTGCAACTATCAATGTTAAAGGAAAGAAGGTGGAGCCTATTACTACAGTAATTGAATAAGTCATTGCACCCTTTGCACCTACCATAAGGACAAGAAAAAGGAAGAATATGCCTCTGGTAGCAACACTTGCTACCTCTACAAGGAGAAATAAACAAAATGATTTAAGGGAAAAGAACCTAAGTGATTTTGTTGAAGAAGAAATTGAACTAGTTTTAGAGCATGAAGAGAAATTGACAAGAAAGAGAAGAAGCAATGCTACTACAAGTGGTGAAGGTGCTTCACAAGAGGTAAGAATCAAAGCTAAAAAGTAAAAAGTTGATATTGTTGACACTTTAGAAGAAGAAGAAACAAAAAGAGAAAAATAAGCATTCACTATACACAGTCATAAGAAGCTAGAGAAGAATAAAGAAAAGAAGACAAAGAAAAGGAAGGAGAAAAAGACTCCTCTAGTAAGAGATCCCACTCCTATGAAGTTAGATGTTTTGGTTAGAAATATGTTACTATATAATGATATCTTAGAAGCTACTGCAAAGTTGTATGAAGAAGTGGTTGAAGTAGATAGGAAAACAATTATTGAAGTTATCATTCAGTGCATTATTGTTTTAGAGGCTGACATGAATAACAACGAAAAGAAGGTTCATAGATTAGTGTGGGATGCCTTAAGAGAAAGAAGACATGAAGCTATTGAAGCCAAGGATAAGATGAAATATGATGCCTTGGAGGAAATTGGATCCTCCTAATATGAGGATTACAAAGCTATTTTGATATAGGTGTATACTAAATAATTTAGAGTAAAAAAGGGTCACTATTCTTATAGGGAGAGAAAAAGATCAAGTGGACAAATTAAAGTAGAAATTAGTCAAAACTATGAAGGATATTTTAGAGAAGTTTGGGATGATAGTTGCTTCCACATACGGTACAACTCAAGAGAAGGAGAATTGTAAGGAAAAGGTTACTGATGCAGAGGAAAATCTTCCTCTCAATACAAATTTTCCAGTATTCAAAGAGGCCATGTAAGAGATGGAAAAAGATGATCATTCAGAAGAAGAAACACCATTATTTGATGTCACCAAAAATATGATGTCCTCTCCACCACTAGTAGAATAAACACATTCTTCCCTGGAGACTTCTACTCCTCCAGAAGATACTAACAAGCACACTGATAATGATGAAAACCAAAGTGCAGAGCAAGAAAAAAAAGGATGATACATATGGCTCTAAGGACAACACTAATGAAAAGGATGAAAATGCAGGAAAAAAAATGAAGATAATCAAAATGAGAATGGTAAAGGAGATCAAGGAGAGAGAGAAAAAGAACAATAAGAAATATGATGATAATAATGAAGATAAAGATAAGAAAAAGGATAGTTCCTCCGATGAAGAGGAAAAATATGAGAATGAAGAAGAATCTGAGGATGTAAAGAATGAAGAAGATGCATAAAAGACCATGGAGCTACCCAAGCCCTCTGAAGAATATTCTAGTAATCCTCTTAAGGGTCTTTTATCTAGACAAATAAGGTTCCAACCAACAATCCCTCCTTAGCTATTGCAGTTCTCAATGTATCAAGGAAGTGTGGATTTGGAGAAGATCTCACCAATTCAAAATTTGGAGCTTGGAGATGTCTTTCATGCTTTAAGAAGAAAATAAATAATTGAAACTCATCAAAAGGGAATTGAACTGATCAAGAAAGCTATAAATACTTTGTAGGATGCTACTCTTGGTACTTCAATTGATAACTCTTTAACTTCATTGGAAAATATTAAGTTTTTGGTTGATTATCTTAAGGAGTATGCCTCTAGTATGAAAGAATAGACTGAGGAATAAGTTGAAACAAGGGTTGCAGAGAATAGGTTGTTGGAGTTACAAGAAATATGTGCATCAACACAAAAAAAAAGTGGAGAAATGAATGAAGGATGTTAAAGATTGTGAAGATGAAGATTTTTTTTTTATACTCCATGAAGTGGCCAGATGCCACTCAAGGCATTAAGGACTTAATGGACTCAATAGATTACAAATAACAAATTCCTCTGATGCCTTTGACCCAACACATGATAGAGATCATACCACTTGGATTGCCATCATAGACTTGTAGAAAAAATTATTCACATTGCAAAGGGAAAAATAAGACATCATAAGGTGGTTTGGATAGCTTGGGGACTTGGTGAAAACCAAGCATATATTGGTGTCTAGTGCCCTAGTTGATGTAGAGAAGCTTACAAAGATAAATCCAAATACAAGCACTCTAAAAGAGGGAGAAGAGAACATAGTAGAACTAGAATCAATGTACCAATTGCTTGCAATAGCCAAGAAAACTTGGAATAAAGGGAAGTCTTCTTGGCAAGAAATTATCAAGGAGCTTGAAGGTGCCTCCTCCTCTTGTTGAACATCTCTTGTATATTATTTTTTATTGTTTCAATTGTTTTCCAATCTTTCCATTGTACATATGGATGGATTAAATTTTTGGGATAACTCCTTGAGGGGGATTCAATACATTTCATTCAATTATTTACTTGTACATATACATAAAATTTTGGATTTTACATGTATGTTACCAACACACCCTTTGTCCTTGATGTCAAAGGGGGAGATGATCTATGTTTGAAGTTTTTGTAAGAAGTTGGGAGATGATTGGAGATTGGAGACTCAGTTTTGTTGCAAGTATGAAGCAAGTATGAAAGTGTTATCATTGATGTCAACTAGTTAACTAGTTTTTGAACTAGTTTTTGTTGTCATTGATGTCATGGATAGTGATTATTGGTTGCATATGTCAAGGATATTGAGAAAATTGTAATCAAGAAAGGTTGCAGGTGTTCAATGTTTTCTCCAGGATTTTCTCCTATGTTCATGTGGTTCAGATATGTTGATCATGGTTGTTGGAAGTTTCTATATCCAAATTTTGGGGTTCTGGATCATTGTATAGTTTGAGTTATGTTCACCTGTTGTGAACTATGTTTTTCTATGTATTTGGCTGAGGTTTGGGAGAAATGTAGTTTCTCTATATTTCTTCTTGTTCGAGTCCTATGACTTGTGGTTCTGGAGATAGTTTGATATGATTGTGTTGACGATAATTTTGTTCTCTAGAGGATTGGATCATGTTAAGGTTACATGTGCTTAATTGTTCTATGTGTTTTACATTGGTTTGGTTAACCTTGTGTTAAAAACTACTTGTGAAGCTCATGAAGTGTGTTGGGACTTATTTGGGTCCTCATCAAGTGTTTGTTTGGGTCACCCTTATTCTAATTCCACCCTAGAATGCTTTGACACCAACCTAATTTGAATTTGTGAATGCAAATAGTGTATGGCTGAATTTGTTTATGTTTCAAAGTTGAAGATGGTACAAATACAAGTCAAGTTTTTTGTGAAAGAGATGAATTCAAGAAATATAGATATGAAATAGTGTGTATTTGATGCGAGTTTGGGAAGATCAGTGCGAAATCTAATTTCCAAGTTTTTAGAAGCAGTGAGCTAAAGGCATACTCTATCAATCATGCATGTCTATAAGTGTGTGAGAGAATTATGGAAGAAATATCTATTGCATTGAGATTGTCTTCTCTTTGTAAAAAATATTTTCTATCTTCTTTTTAATTCTATGGTAGTTATCCCTCCAAGTGGTTAACCCTTGTTGGATAGTGAGTCTTGATTCAGACAATGAGTTCTGTTTTGGTAGTGAGCCTTCTCTGGCAATGAGCCTTTGTAATTGGTTTTGCTATTCTCTATATTGTGAGCTAATCCTCACCGTGGTTTTTCCCTTATTGTGTTTTCCATGTAAATTTAGTGTTATTGTGTATGTGTGATGTTTTTCAGTTTCTACCTTTGCACTTAATAATTAATCATATCAGCAGAGTAAAGTATTTGTGATTTATCCAATCTTTGGTGAAATTTTTAAAGGAATAATTTGTTACAATTGATTCACCCCCCATCTCAGTTGTCTTGTTAAACAATTGGTATCAAGGCTTGGTTCCTTGAAGAGGATATTAACCGCCTAAGGAAGGTTTAGGATGGTAGGAAAAATCACCTTTGAGTATTTGAAGTTCGATGGAACTAATTATGCTATCTAGAAAATATAGATGGAAGGATATCTAGAGTATTATGGATATGATGTTGAGAAATATTATAATATTTCTTACACTCCTACTAATGGTTCAAGTACAACTGATGAAATCGAGTCACATGAAGGAAACAATAAGGAAAAGTTGATTCTAAAGACTATTATTTCACATTTCGAGTTGATTAAAGTTCAAAATGAAGACTGCTAAAGAACTTTGGGATGCTTTAGAAAAGATGCCTGAAGGAGATGAAAAGGTCAAAGAAGCAAAGTTGCAGAATTTGGAGGCACAGTTTGAGGTCCTACATATGTCTGAAGATGAGAACATTAAGTCCTATGTATAGAGAGTGGATGCACTAGTAGGTGGAATGTGAGGACTTGGTGCGATAGTGGATGAATCCAAGATTGTAAAGAATATTATTAGAACTCTCCCTGATACATAAAGTGAAAGGGTATCTACTATTGAAGAATATGTGGATTACAATACTTATACTAAAGATTAGTTATTGGGAACTCTAACATCTTATGAGATGAGAAAACCAAATTTGAGAAATGGATCCAAATCAAAAATTGCTTTCAAGGCTACAAGATTTGAAGATCCAAATGAAGAAAACCTTGATGAAGTAGAAGCTAACTTTGTGAAAAGGATGAAGACAAGCTACAGTAAGTATGAAGTAGGTTACCCTTTAAATTCATTAATTGTGGAGGAATAGGTCATTATGCTTTGAGATGTCCAAAAAGAGATAAGAATAAAAAAAAATATTTAACAAAGAAAACAAAGGTAATAAGATCAACAAAGCATATTATGTGAATGTGCATGCTAGTATTTCTGATGATGAACCTGATTGTGTAGATTTTGATGACAATGAATGCTTGTTCTTGGCTATAAAAGATGAACCTAATTTTGCTAACACTGAAATAAAGGTGAAGGAAAATGCTCTAGAAAAGAGTGAAGGTACTGTGATTTTTTCTCTACATGCTAAACAAGAAAATAAATATTGGGTTGTTAACAGTGGCTATTCACATCACATGACTGGTGATAAGATTAATTTTTTTAAACTTGAAAAATATGATGGAGGCTTAGTTATGTTTGGTGATGATACTAGTGCTAAGATTTATAGGATAGGTTTAGTAAGTTTTGATGGAAAGCATAATACTGATGATGTCTATTATGTTAAGGGTTTAAGGCATAATCTCTTGAGTTTTGGATAGATGTGTAGTAAAGGATATAATCTTGTATTTGAGGATGAGAGATGTGAAATTAGGAAAGGATCCAGAACAATGATTACCGTAGGAAAGAAATTTGAAGGAAATATATATCAACTTAAGGGTGCTGATGGACGTTGCTTTATGACTCATATTAATGATAGTTGCCTATGGCACTAGACAATGTGTCACATGATTTTTTATAATCTAGTGATGATCAGTGTAGTTCAAGTCACGAGAGTTTTACCAAGGATTACAAAGATCGTTAATGCCATTTGTAGGAATTATTAGTTTGGAAAACAAGCAAGAAACAACTTCAGATCAAAGGAAAAATCTACTACCAAATTAATGGATTAAATTCATACATATCTTTGTGATCCTATAAGAGTGAGAAGTCTACAAGGTGAAAGGTACTTTATTATTTTGATTGATGATTACTCTAGATATACATGGGTTACTTATCATAGAGAGAAATCTAATGCATTAGATAGATTCAAAACATTCAAAGCTATGGTTGAGAATGAAGTAAATTTGAAAATAAAATGCTTGAGGTCTAAAAGAGGTGGTGAATTCACCTCCCATGAGTTTAATATGTTTTGTGAAGTTCATGGAATAAAAATAAAAATATCTACTCTGAGAACTCCTCAATAGAATGGAGTTGTTAAAAGAAAGAACAAAATGATTCAATAAGCTGCTAGATTAATGATTACTGAAGTTGGCCTACTAGAATTTTACTAGAGAGAAGCTATTCACACTTCTATTTATGTGTTTAATCAAGTTCAAGCAAGAGATAACAATACTAAGACCCCCTATGAGCTATGGTGTGGAATAATTCCTACTGTTAATTATTTCAAGGTATTTGGAAGCAAATGATATATTAGACATGATGAAGAAAATTTAGAGAAGTTTGATGGTAGAAGTGATGTAGGCATTTTCTGTTGGAAGTGGATTCACTCTGAGAGGGGGAGGGGTGAATCAGAGTGGAATAATTTGAACTTTTAACTTTGAAAACATAATGAAACTTTTACTATTTTTAACCCAATGTGTCAGATTTATTTAAGCAAGTGGACAATAACACTTTAGATTAGATTGACATGAAACTTGAATAACATTTACAACCCATATTAAAAGCATCATATGATATTGTTCAATCAAAGCTTTATGAACAATCTTGTTGTGCTTTATGAACATAACTATAAAAATTCATAAAATGCAACTTTGACTTGCTTTTGACTTACTTTTGAGCATTCATATAATGAGCACAAAATGCAGATGTAAATTCACTTTATGAAATACTTTTTGCATTAGATTTGCACAATCTAAATTTGCATAACAGACTTGAACAAATTGACGTTAAACTTTTAAACAACCTTAAAGTATCAGAGCATTGACTAACTGAATGAGTACAATAACATAAATGACTGAAAGAAATATTATTCAAGATAGACACAAATCACACAAATGAGAGACACAAAAATTGCCGAGTGGAAAACCCTCTTGGGGTAGAAAAACCACTCCTAAATTTCCTTACTGGCGTAATTTCAAAACCAC
This sequence comes from Sequoiadendron giganteum, assembly GCA_007115665.2. Lineage (NCBI taxonomy): Eukaryota > Viridiplantae > Streptophyta > Pinopsida > Cupressales > Cupressaceae > Sequoiadendron > Sequoiadendron giganteum. The sequence continues at coordinate 31,401,971 of CM021109.1, read as the reverse complement.
TGCTTACAATGCCTTATATGCTAATTTCTGAGCACTAAATCAAGGAGCACCAACCCCTTTTCTATTTTCAGTAAGATATACAATGATACAAAGGATCTCTCTGTTTCTCTCTTATCTATCAATTGCCTCTTGATAGACAATATCTAAAATCCTCAAAGTTCAAAAATGAACCTTCAGAATTCCAACCATTGTCAAGCCTCAAGATAGCTTGATATTGAACTCATATTTCATATTTTCAATAAAAAAAACTCAACATTTCTTCAATTACAATAGCTGTGATGTTCTCTCTATATTTTCATAGTCATTTTTCATTATCCTTCATACTTATTTCTCATGGTTCTCAAATAGTTAACACTATCTCTCTAGTTTTCAAGTAATCTTAAAACCCCAATCTCTCTGTTTTTCTTCTTACACAAATTTCATCATTACATCTCAAGAAATTACAACATAGTAACTTCTTTCTCATTTTTCAAAATAATAGAGGTAAATTTCAAAGCACCCAACTTTAGTCAAAAATTTTTGCCAGGTATTGTTGTGAGTTTGAGGAAATATTCAGCATGGAGGTTTTCTTCTGACAAGAATAGTCAAGGAATATGCAATTTTAGAAAGGAGACTAAACCCTGACCACATGCGGAGCCTGCACAGGCAATGCTAACTGAAAAAACATTAAAATATATAAATATTCCATGAAAAATAGCCTCGAAAATTGCTGCAACAGTAATGTAACTAGAACCCCATTATAGTGCAACCAAAACCTCATAATAATGCACCCAAAAAAAATATTACCGAATCCAAGTGAGAGAATGAAAGGATTTGAAGAACTCATGATTACCCATAAATCAAAAACACCATCCCTTAAAGCAGGAGCATAATCAATATGGAAAACTATTTTTATATGCATTTCAGATTATGTGAAATTGACATGCATCATTTTTTATCACAAACAAATAAACCCAATTTACTATTTTACAGAAAGAAGCAAACACATGTCTTCAACTTTTTGTGTTAGTACACGTAACGATTCTTCAAAAATAGTTGAAAAGATGAATCCCTGAGAAGAATGATGGAGAGAATGTCATGAATATCTTTACTAGACCGATAGTGAGAAAAACATCCAATAATCCTTCCAATTTCGAGCCTTCATCCAATGACAAGAAGCTGACACAACCATCGACCAGGGTAAGGATCTTTTAGATTCCCCCATTAGTTGTCCAAGTATTTCAGAAAGTCAAAAAACATAGTGAAATGATTGAGAATATTTCAATGGTGGCAGCCGAGTTAGGGTTCCAAACCCTTGAGCGTGTGAAACAAAAAATGAATGCCCTAAACTTTCCAAAACAAAACAACTGATGAATTTCCTAGTTTTGATAAAATTTGAAGTCCGAAAGGACTGAATTAATAAGTAGAAATCCATAATGCAATTTGAATTCTATGGGTAGACCAATGCAATGCATGTCGACCATCTCATTACCTTCGAATGCATGCACACAGTAGATCATCATTACCACTATTCAATTATTAATCAAGTGAAATGCCGAAACAATAATGCCTTACATAATTTGTCATGACCAATTTAAAAACCAAATGCTGATTACCTTAGTCATCCTTGTTTCCAAGGAATCAAAGCCATGTCCCTTCCATAGTGACTTTTAAATAAACATAACCTCATACCTACTGTTGGCCTTAAGGCCTAGTGATTTATCAACCACAAGACTTGATATCATATGTGACCTTTATTTTCCATGACATAAAGCCCGATATCCAATGCCTTTTGAAATGTAATAAAGTATAATTCCATGCCAATATCAATGTACCATATACCCATACCAAAAACAGTGAACCATGTCAACTATAAACAACCCATTCAAAAAAGAACTATAGTCGGATTGAGTGCACTTTTAAAATGTGCTATGTACTAATGCCGACCAAGGCACTCACCAAAAAAGTTATATCACTTATAAACCATGCAAACCTCTTAATCACCTTTTGATGTCGATTTCATCCACATACTTTGATGTCCATTTTCAAATATCCGATGACACACTTATAATATCAAGCATATATGCCAAGAGATATACATATGTGCATAAACAAAACACAATAAAATGTGATAACCAAAACCACAAAACATGAAGCCCTTATGTATCTAAAAAATGAATGTTTTGACATCTGAAGTACTAGTTGTTTTGGAAAAATGAGCCTAAAAATGTTCAACATGATCAATAACCTGTGTGCCATGATCATTTTGAATACCTTTCAAGAAACTACGCCAACCATGCCAATGTCAAATGAATACCAAATATAAAATGTGCCAATCAAATACCATAATAAGACCAAACTATGAAATGCCAAGGCACCAACCCAAGGCAGTTTTGACATCAAGGACAAATGCCACAAAAGAAGCCAACAAAATCCCCTTTTGTCCTTGATGGAAAAAATTTGAGCCATTTGAACCTCCATTTTCTCCCCCTTTTTGTCACAAGGACAAAGCAAGAAACCTGTGATATGCCATTTAATACAACAACCAATCAATACCTAGTTGCAAATAGAGAAAGAATGCAGACCCAATACCATAAGCCAAGTGAATCAAAAAAATTTTATGGTACTTGGTGAAGGTAAGAGTATGTGCCATGATGATCACCAAAACAATGAACTAATACTTTCAAGCACCTCTGTTTTGATGCGGATGTAGATGAATCCTCTTTTTAAGAACCAATACCATGGTCACCTATTATACCAAGATGAACTTGAAACAAATACATGCCCATGCAAAATTATGACCTGTAACATAAATTGAATTCATGATCTTGAACAACCTGTAGCATAATTCTCACTATCAGTCCAACAAAAAAAAACCATAAGCATCTGCGAAGGATAAATATGAATAGGAAGCATGAATATCCTGAGAAATAAGTTCTATAAGTTGCCACACCATGAATGCCAATGGATATCATCATAATTTCATGAATCTAAACAAATGTATCAATCTCGGGTTTGACATCGAGAGAAAACCAAAAAAGACTGAAAAACCAACAACATCATAAGGTTGCAAATCTGAACATCACTATACTACCACTATCCAAGCAACCTGTCAAAGATTCATAACCAAAACTACACACCAAGGCTAACTGTTCCTTTGTAAAAATATTAGAGAACAAAGCACTGTTAATCAATATCAATGTTTCATCTTTAGATGTCGATTATGATGTCAAGCCAATTTGAAACATATGAACCAGATGAAGACTTTAGATATATCAATCACTGAGACAATGTGAAAGAACCATGAAGATATGAAATGACAAAACCATCTGAACATGTCATGGTGATCTTTGTCAACAAAGATTGAAGATCAGTTACTTGAACATACCACCTTTTGGTCATATTAAACTTCATCCTCCATTGTCAACTGTAAACACATTGTTACTAGTATGAATAACCATGCACAAATGCATATCCTACTATAATGAACATATGGCAAAACATCAATACCAACATATAAAAATAAAGTTCTTTCCATGAAACATGTGAAACAAGAACCAACTATTCACAGTATGTGCCACCCAGATTATGTAAATGTGTCATCAAAGCCAATATTGTTACCAAAGACAAACAACCATGATAAACATCTGAAAGCCAAACAACCAGTGAAACCAACTGTAAATACAATTAGAGCAGAAAATAATGATAAGAAAGTTGTAAGAGAGCAACCATAGAACCAAGCTCCCCCTACAAAGAAGCTTCACAAAAAATCCTTTCTGATCCATAAGACACCATTTATTTTCTCAAGCTTATTGAAAATGTGTAAATTCTTCAATCAGTGACTCTTTATCATTGATTCAATAACTTACTGCACATTTCTCCATGAACATAATAAAACACAATATGATGATCAAATTCATTGGCAAATGAAACACTGAAGTATACTACTGCCAAACCAAATTTATATACATCAACAAGAAAGTAGATACCATTGCATATTCAAAACTTACTTAATGAACCAGTAGTAAGATTATTAGGCGAGCTCATTTTCATTGCAACTAACCTTGTTCTTCAGAATAACATCTTCCACCACAATAACACAAAGCAGCCAAATCTGTAGCATACAGCCCACTACATAAGTCTCAAGTCACCAAACTATCAGTATCACGTAATAATCAACTATCAAAAGAAAATATTGATCATTAGATGCATATTGAAATCTTCATCATCCAAGAATACCCAAACTTCTATCAATGTTGTTTGTCTGTTCTCAAGTACACATATTCTATACCAACATAATCAATGTAAAAATTACTACACCAGCAACCACAACTCCAGAAAACTGAATTTATAGAAAATACTTAGTATGATGATCATGTTTTCCAAGCACAACAATGCATAACTCAATATTTACCATTAATGTTTTTCAACTAACTGCCTTTATCATTATTTCAATTAAGACCTCAAACAACTCACTGTCTTAACATGCTCTGTTGCTGAAACATCATTCACATAAATCAAGGTACTATATTGTATCAAGTTGTTGTTAGATATGGTTTCAATGTATCGAAAAATGATGAGACAATATAACAGGATTTGATGACAAAGACAAAATGAGCACTACTTCACTGCTCAAGCATCTTTACCTCATGTATCTCATGAGTAACACAAACCATCATTGATTTTGATAAGTACAAAAAAAATATTGATCCTTCTGGCCCAAACAATACATTTCAACAAAGTAAGGTTAATAACAATTTGTTCACAAATGGTGGAAAGCATAATTGTGTCACATGTATCTTTTACTATGGACACTCCCAAAGAAAAAAAAATCATCCACTGCTGAAACACCAATAGTCATATGAGAAATCATCTTCTAATAGAATGATGATATAAATGAACCATAACATTAAGACAGTTATCATCAACTCATCTTCACGGTTGTTCCCAACATAGAAAATAAACACAAATCTGTGTCTTTCATTTTGATGATAAATAGGTTATGAAACAACAACATTTAACTACCTTTTATTTGACATCAAATGGTTTTATTCAAAATGCATTAATCATCTCCCCTTGTCTTCATACCGCCTTTCAAATGCTTAGAAATGATTCTTGTGCAACATGCACAAGATTTAGTTCCTCCTTTTTCTTTTCTTGCTTTCTTCTCCATACTTGTATAGGCTTTGTCTTCTCCTTACTCATGGTATTCTTTTACTTTTGTTTGAACATGTATCCCCTAGATGGCTTTAACAAAATTTTCTTACACCACTGTGCTTTGTGTCCAAACCCATTACACCTATAACATATAATAGTGTTGTCTAGACCAAAGAGAGAACAATTTCTTCTAGGCATGTTGTATGAACCTCTCTTGACATTTCTCACATGATTATGAGTTTTATTCATCCAATAATTTCTTTCTCTATGTCCATAAGCATTACAACAATAACAATAGCCATGAAATTGAGAGTGGTTATACTTGATAAATGAAGATTTTGATGGTCTTTTTGTCCTAACCCCTTTTTCTTTTGTCTGAGCAACAACAATATGGTGACCGAGATCAACCTTCAACCTTGGTGTTTTCTTGGTTGTAAATGAATTTCCATCTGTAGTAGAAAAAAATGTTTCATGTTTAGATTCTTCTGTAGAGCCTTGTCCAACCTCATATCCCATTCTTGTAGGATCTTTAAATCACTTTTGTCTGCCAATCATCTCATTCAATAAATTAGTACTACAATCAAATTTCTGATTTTTATCCAATTGAACCTTAACACTTTCAAGCTCTTTTCTTAATGCAACTAATTCTCCTTCAAGTTTTAGACATTCAATATTTTTAACTTCCAAATTAGACCTTACAACAACTGCTATCATTTTACATTCTTCAATTTCAATTTTCTGACTGATAATCAAATCATCTTTAAGAGTTAGTTCTTTTTACAAGGAATCATTATCTGAACATTTCTTTAATGAGGCAACCTCATTTTCCATTTTATTACATAATTCATTCTTGTCTTTTAACTTGGCTTCTAATCCCTCTTCAATCTCTTCTTATCAACCATTTGAGCTTTTAGAAATTCAATAATCTTTTTATCATCATTATGATCTTGTATTACAACTTTATTGACACTAACACTTTCCTATAAGTGTACCTTAAGATCATGATTTTCTTTTCTAATCCTCTTAAGCTCATCTAAGGCAACAAGCAATTCTGCCTCCAAATCAACCTCAAACTCATCACCTTCACAATCCTTTTCACCAAATTCTTGTTCAAAGTCACTTACTAAGTGATCTTCTTCACCAACTATAGGATCACTTTTAGTATTAGCTGGCAAGGGTAATTCTTGAGACAAAACTTCACTAGACTTAGCAGGGGTTGATTTATCAAATGTTTGCTTGACAATAGTAGCTTTCTTTTGACCTTTGTTCCTTTTGCACTTAGCCATGATGAATACTCCACGACACTCCAAAAACAGACTTCCAATACCATAATCAATCCTAGGTATGAAACCTAATGTAGGATCCTATGCTCTGATACCAATTGTTGGAAGTGGATTCACTCTGAGAGGGGGGGTGAATCAGAGTGGAATAATTTTAACTTTAAACTTTGAAAGCATAATGAAACTTTTACTAGTTTTAACCCAATGTGACAGATCTATTTAAGCAAGTGGACAATAACACTTTAGATCAGATTGACATGAAACTTGACTAACATTTACACCCCATATTAAAAGCATCATATGATATTGTTCAATCAAATCTTTATGAAAAATCTTGTTGTGCTTTATGAACATAACTATAAAACTTCATAAGATGCAAATTTGACTTTCTTTTGACAAAATTTTGAGCATTCATATAATGAGCACAAAATGCAGACGTAAATTCACTTTATGAAGGAATTTTTGCATCAGATTTGCACAATCTAAATTTGCATGACAAAATTGAACAAATTGACATTAAAATTTTAAAAAAACATAAAGTATCAGATAATTGACTAACTGAATGAGAAAAATAACATAAATGATTGAAAGAAAGATTATGCAAGAGAGACACAAATCACACAAATGAGAGACACATAAATTGTCAAGTGGAAAACCCTCCCGAGGTAGAAAAATTACTCCTAAACTGCCTTATTGGCTTAATTTCAAAACCACTGCTTACAATGCCTTATAGGATAATTTCTTAGCACCAACTCAAGGAGCACCAAACCATCATTTAGAGACACCAATATCAAGGAGCACCAACCCCTTTTCTATATGCTAAACTATTTTGATATGCATTTCAGATTATGTGAAATCGACATGCATCATTTCTGATCAAAAACAAATAAACCCAATTTACCATTTTCCAGAAAGAAGTAAACACATGTCTTCAACTTTTTGTGTTATTAGATGTAATGGTTCTTCAAAAATAGTTGAAAATATGAATACTTGAGAAGAATGATGGAGATACTATCATGAATATCTTTACCAGACCGGTAGTGAGAAAAACATTCAATACTCCTTCCAATTTCGATCCTTCACCCAACGACAAGAATCTGACACAACCATCGACTAGGGTAAAGATATTTTAGATTCCCCCATTCGCTGTCCAAGTGTTTCAGAAATCCAAAAAACACAGTGAAATGACTGAGAAGATTTCAATGGTGGTGGCCAAGTTAGGGTTCCGAACCCTTGAGCATGTGAAAAAAAAATGAATGCCCTAAACTTTCCAGAACAAAACAACTGATGAATTTCCTAGTTTTGATAACATTTGAAGTCCGAAAGGATTGAATTAATAAGTATAAATCCATAATGCAATGCATGCCGGCCATCTCATTACCTTCGAATGCATGCACACCGTAGATCATCATTACCATTGTTCAATTATTAATCAAGTGAAATGCCGACACAATAATGCCTTACATAATTTTTTATGACCACTTTAAAAACCAAATGCCAATTACCTTAGTCATCCTTGTTTCCAAGGAATCAAAGCCATGTCACTTCCATAGTGACTTTTAAATAAAAATAACCTCATACCTATTGTCGGCCTTAAGGCCTAGTGATTTATCAACCACAAGACCCAATATCATATGTGACCTTTATTTTCCATGACATAAAGCCCAATATCCAATGCCTTTTGAAATGTAATAGTCTAATTCCATGCCAATATCAATGTGCCATATACCCATGCCAAAAACAGTGAACCATGTCAACTATAAACAACCCATTCAGAAAAGAACTATAGTTGGATTGAGTGCACTTTTAAAATGTGTTATGCACTAATTCTGACCGAGGAACTTACTAATTTTTTTATATCACTTATAAACCATGCAAACCTCTTAATCACCTTTTGATGTCGATTTCATCCACATACTTTGATATCCATTTTCAAATATCCGATGACAAACTTATAGTATCAAGCATATATGCCAAGAGATATACATATGTGCATAAACAAAACAAAATAAAATGTGATAACCAAAACCACAAAACATGAAGCCCTTATGTACCTGAAAAATGAATGTTTTGACATCTGAAGTACTGATTATTTTGGAAAACTGAGCCTACAAATGTTCAACATGATCGATAAAATGTGTCCCATGATCATTCTGAATACCCTTACAAGAAACTACGCCAACCATGCCAATGTCAAATGAATACCAAATATCAAATGAGCCAATCAAATGCCATAATAAGACCAGACTGTGAAATGCCAAGGCACCAACCGAGGACAGTTTTGACATCAAGGACAAATGCCACAGAAGAAGCCAATGTTTTCCTTGGATATTCTTCTAGAAGAAAAGCTTACAAATGCTTCAATAAAAGATTGAGAAATATTATAGAAATCACAAATGTCAAAGTTGATGAAGCAATGAAGAATTTAATTGAAGTTGATGGGTATGTATCTACTGAAGTTTTTTTGCAAGAGTTGAAGAAGTTGTGGAAGAACAAGAGAAGCTAAATGAAGAAGAAGAAGCTTTGGTGTTGTCCCTAGAGACACCTAAATATGTGTGGAAGAATAATTTAGAAGATCAAATCATTGGAGACAAGAGGAAAGGAGTATTGACAAGAAGAAAAGCTATTGTTGCTGATGAGATAAATCTATGTTTCCTTTTTGAGATTGAAATGAAGACTGTAAGTGAAACATGTAAATATGAGCATTAGATGGAAGCTATGAAAGAAGAACTTATGCAGATTGAGAAGAATCAAACTTGGGAATCGGTCCCTAGACCAATAGATAAAAACATAATTGGATCAAAATGGGTATTTAGAAACAATTTGAATGAGAATGGAGTAGTTAAAAATAAAGCAAGGATTGTGTGTAAGGGTTACTCACAATTATAAGGTATAGATTTTTAGGAGACTTTTGATCCAGTGGCAAGAATGGAAGCTATCAAAATGTTCTTAGCATTTGTTGCTCATAAAGATTTCAAGGTCTATCAAATGGATGTTAAGTGTACATTCTAGATTAGTGAGTTAGAGGAAGAGGTCCATGGAACAACTGAAAGGATTTCAGTTGTCAGATCAATCGGATATGGTTTGCAGATTGAAGAAATCTCTATATGGATTGAAGTAAGCTCCTAGAGCTTGGTATGCAAGGTTAGACATATATTTAATTCAACAAGGCTTCAACAAAGGTACGACAAATAGTAATCTCTATTTTAAAATTGAAAATGACAAGATCTTGATAGTGGTTGTATATGTTGATGGAATTATCTTTGGAGGAAATGAATCAATGTGCAAGATGTATGTTGAAGAGATACAAAAAGAATTTGAGATGTACATTTTTGGTGAGATGAATTTCTTTCTTGGGCTGAAAATTAATCAAATAGAGAAAGGGATCTTCATTTCACAGTCAAAGTATGTAAGATAAATGTTGAAGAAGTTTGGGATGGATGGTTCCAAATGATATGCACTCCTTTGGCGACTGGTTTGAAATTGATTAAAGATGATGATTCACCTAAGGATGATCATAGAAAATATAGATCCATGATTGGTGGATTGTTGTATTTAACTACTACTAGACTAGATATCATGTATGCAGTTTGTATTGTGGATAGATTTCAAGAAGATCCTAAAGAAACACATGTTGTTGTTGTTAAGAGAGATACTAATTTTACACTAAGTGCTTATACATAAGTAGATTAGGAAGGTTGTGTGGATGACAAGAATAGTACAAGTGGTGGTGCATTCTTTTTGGGTTGCAGATTAGTGGCTTGGTTGAGTAAAAAGAAAGATTTAGTTTCCTTATCCATTGTTGAAGCTAAGTATATTACTGCAACATCTCGATGTACACAAGTTTTGTGGATGAGACAAACATTGAAAGATATTAGAGTAATGTATGATGATCCTATTTCTATCTTCTATTGTAATACAAGTGTAATTAAAATTTCAAAGAATCCTATGATGCACTTGAGGACAAAGAATATATCTATTAGGTATCACTTTTTGAGAGAGAAGGTTGTGGAGAATCAAGTAAAGCTCGAGTATGTACCTATGAAGGATTATATTTCTGATATATTTATGAAGGATATTTTTGAAGATACTTTTGAGTATGTCTGAGATAAGTTAGGGGTTATTTCCCCTCCTTTCTTGAACTAGATGCATATGGAGATGCATCAGTCTGGTGGATCTATATTTCTTTTGGACTGATGTTTTGGTGGCTACCTCTCAGAGGGAGTAGGTAGTGTCATCTATTGTCATTGAAAGAGTATTTTTTTCTCAATGTCAAAGGGGAAATCAATGTAAATTATCTTTTTCCTTTGCCATTGATGTAAAAGGGAGAGAGAGAGAGTATCATGTGAAAAATATTATCTATTAAGGGGGGAGAAATAGAAAGTAAATTCATGGAAAGTGTGTTCAGAGCTGTTGTTTTGTCTTAGATGGTTTTTCACATCATGTATTGCCATAAATGAAAAAGGGGGAGAATGTTGTAAGTATGAAGCAAGTATGGAAGTGTTGAAATTTGATATCAATTGTTTTTTCAACTAGTTACTATTTTCATTGATTTCATGGATAGTGGTTATTGGTTGTATATGTCAAGGATACTGAGAAAATTGTAATGAAGAAAGTTTGTAGGTGTTCAGTGTTTTCTGTAGTTTTTTCTTTGGGATTTGATCCTATATTCATGTGGTTTAGATATGTTGATAATGGTTGTTGAAAGTTTCTATATCTAGATTTTGGGGTTCTAGATTATTGTACATTGTGAGTTATGTTCAATAGTAGTGAATTGTGTTTTTATACGTATCTGGCTGAGGTCCAAGAGAAATGTAGTTGCTCCAGATTTCTTCTTGTTTGAGTCCTATGAATTGTGGTTCTAGAGATAGTTTGATATGATTGTGTTGAAAATATTTTTTTTGTCTAGAGGATTGGATCTTGCTAAGATTGCATGTGTTTAATTGTTCTATGTGTTTTACATTGGTTTGGCTTATCTTGTGTCAAACACTACTTGTGAAGCTCATGAAGCATGTTGGGACTTATTTGGGTCCTCATCAAGTGTGTGTTTGGGTCACCCTAATTCTAATTCCACCCTAGAATGCTTTGGCGATGACCTAATTTGAATTTATGAATGTAAATGGTGTATGACCAACTTTGGATATGTTTCAAAGTTGAAGATGGTATAAATACAAGTCAAGTTGTTTATGAGAGAGATGAATGCAAGAAAGATAGAAGTGAGATAGATGCAAAACAATGTGCATGTGATTCGAGTTTGGGAGGATCAGTGCAAAATCTAATTGTTGAGTTTTTGAAAGCAGTGAGATGAAGGTGTACTGTATCAATCAATCATGTCTACAAGTGTGTGAGCGAATTGTGGTGGAAATATTTCTTGCATTAAGGGGAAGGTGCATGGAAATGGGTAGCCAATTTGTGGCCAATTTACTTTTTCATCCTGAAATAGCAAAAATGCGAGTGCGTTATAGTAAAACACGCTCACATTATGGCTTGGTAATGACCGAGCCTAGGATCGGTCATTATCAAGCCATAACGTGAGCGTGTCATAACACACTCACGTTATGGTTTAAATTTCAAAAAATGCACGCATTTTGAGTTCAAAAAATGTGCATTTTTTGAAATCAAAAAAACATTTCCAAAACATGAGTGCATTATAATGCACTCGCGTTTTGGTCTACATTGAAATTTTTTTCTTCTCTTTTTTCTTGTCTCTTTCTTCTTGTTATCTTTTAGGGAAACTATATACATGAAATAAACATTTAAGTATAAGTTGACATTTACATATGGATGTTTAATTTCTTATACTATAAGTTATATTTCATGTATATAGGCAAGATGCTTGAGAGTGGTTTTAGATCTCTAGGAGTTATAATGTAAATTCTAGTTTTTGGAAGATCTAAAAAATTTCAGACTTAGTCAAATTTTAGTAATCAGCATGTCAAATTTCAGTAATCAGCAAGTTGTATCATATTTCTCTCTCTATGTCACTAATTTTTTATCCCTTATGCTCTATACCTCTCTCACACACTCTCTCCTTCCCCCTATACTTCTATATATATCTAGCCTCTCTCTCACCCTCCATCCCTCCATCCTTTCCTCCTTCCCTCCTTCCCTTTAATTTTCTCTATCTCCCCCCCTCTCTCTCTTCCTTCCTCCCACCCACCTTTCCTCTCTACTAAAATCTATATAACCTATTCCTCTCTACCTATCTCTCTTCCTCTCTCCTCTCTCTCTCTCTTCATCCCAACCACCTTCCCTTTCTACTTCTCTCTATCTAACCTATCCCTCTCTTCTTATCTCTCACCGTCCCTCCTCTCTCTCTCAATCTCTCCACCTTCCTCCTTCCCTCCTCTCTCTCTCATTCTCTTTATCACACTTCTCTCTCCCTCTATCCCTCCCTCCTCCCCTCTCTACTTCTATCTCTATCCCTCCCTCCTCCCCCCTCTCTATGTCTCCTTCCCTATATACTTTTATCTACCTCTCTCCATCTCTACCTCTCCCTCCCCCATTCCCTCTCACTCTCCCTCACTCTCTCCCTCTCTCTTAATCTCCCAACTATCCTCCTTCCCTTTGTGTTTCTCTCTTTCACACTCTCTCTCCCTCCCTCATCTCTTTTTTTTTAGGATTTATGGTTTAGGGTTTAGGCTTTATGGTTTATGGCTTAGAGTTTAGGATTAACCCCTCTCTCTCAGGTCTATCCCTACTTCTCCCTTCACCTCTCTTAGGTATATCTCTCACTTTCGCTCTATCTCTCTTTCTTGGTCTCTCACGTCTAGGTCCCCTCCCTCTCAGGTCTCTCCTCCACCCTAACAAAGAACACCTCTCTCTCTCTTAGGTCTCTCCTCACCCCTTCCCTCTTCTCAAGTATCTCCCTCCCACCCTAACTAGAGAACACACACACTCTCTGTCTCTCTCTAAGGTCTCTCCCTCACCCCCCCTCTCTCTCTCTCCCTCTCCCACTCCATCTCTCCTAGTTCTCTCCCTCCCAGCCCCTCTCCCTCTCTCAAGTCATTCCCTCCCACCCTAAGTAGAGAATATCTCTCTCTTCCTCTCAACCCCTATGTCTCAGGTATCTCTCTCCCAGCCCCTCTCCCTCTCTCAAGTCTCTCCCTCCCACCCTAACTAGATAAATCTCTCTCTCTCTCTCTCAACTATCTCCCTCCCCCCTAACTAGATAACTCTCTCTCTCTCAGGTCTCTCTCTCCCTCTCTTAAGTCTCTCCCTCCCACCCTAACTAGAGAAATCTCTCTCTCTCTCCCTCCTTCTATCTCCCTCTCTCTCAGGTCTATCCCTCCCACCCCTCCCTCTCTCTTAATTCTATCCCTCCCAACCCCTCCCCTTCTCTCAAGTCTTTCCCTCCCACCCCTCCCCCTTTCTCAAGTCTCTCCCCCCATGATAACTAGAGAGAACACACACACTCTCTCTCTAGTTTCTCCCTCACACCCCTTAGTCTCTCTCCATCTCTATCTCTTTATCTCTCTATCTCTCTATCTCTCTCTACCTATCTCCCACTCCCTATCTTTCCCTCTCCCTCTCTCTCCCTCCCACCCTAACTAGATAACTCTCTCTCTCTCTCTCCCATCCCCTCTCCCTCCCACCCTAACTAGAGAACTCCATCTATCTCTCTCTCTAGTCTCCCTCTCCCAACCTAACTACAAATCTCTCTCTCTCTCTCTCTCTCTCTCTCTCTCTCTCTCTCTCTCTCTTCTCTCTCTCTCCTCTCTCTCTCTCCCACTCTTTCAGCTCCTATCCTCACCCTCCTCTCTCAAGAGTATCTCCTCCACCTAGAGTAGATGCTTACACTCTCTATCTCTCATGTCTCTCCTCCACCTAATGAAATATCTATCTCTCTCCTCATCCCTCTCTCAAGTGTCTGCTTCCACTCCTCTCCCTCTCTCCAGTCTCTCACTCTCACTCTCACTCACTCCCTCTATCTCTCTCCCATCTACCCTTAACCATTAACCCTAAACCCTTAACCCTTAAACCCTTTACTCTTAACCCTCTACCCTCTATCTCTATCAAGTCTCTCCCTACTAATCCCTCTCCCTCTATCAAGTATCTCTCACTCACTCACTCCTATCTCTCTCCCCTCTACTCTTAACCATCTACCCTCTATCTCTCTCCAACGCCCTCCCTCCCTCTCTTTGTCTCAAGTATTTTCTTCCTACCCCCTCTCCCTCTCTCAAGTATCTCTCTCACTCACTCACTCCTTATATCTCTGTCCTTGATAACCTTAACCCTCTACCCTCTACCCTAGGTTGCCAATTCAATGAAATTGGGAATGTAGTGGCCTATTTGAAAAAATGGGTCCAAGAAATGGGGTCTCGTAGTGATTTACATCACCGAGAGACCCCATTTCTTGGACCCATTTTTTCAAACAGGCAAGTTAGGTTGCCAATTTCATCGAATTGCCAAGCTAGTGGGACCACTAGCTTGAAAATTCAGTGAAATTGGCAATGTAGTGGCTTGCTTGAAAAAATGGGTCTAAGAAATGGGGTCTCCCCATGATTTACATCACTGAGAGACCCCATTTCTTGGACCCATTTTTTCAAACAAGGCATGCTAGATTTCTAATTTCATCGAATTGGCAAGGTAGTGGGCCCTCTACCCTCTACTCTCTATCTCTCTCCCACTCACTCCCTCTCTCTCTCCATCTCTCTCTAAAGTATCTACCTCCCACCCCCTCTCACCCTCTTAGATCTCTATCTCTCTCTCACTCACTCCCTCTATCTCTATCCCCTCTACCCTTAACCCTAAACCATAAACCCTTAACCCTTAACCCTTAAATCTTAAGCCCTTAAACCCAAAACCCTTAAACCTGAAACCCTCTACTCTTAAATCTCTACCCTCTATCTCTCTCAATTATCTCCCTCCTACCCCCTCTCACTCTATCAATTATCACTCACTCACTCCTTCTATCTTTCTCCCCTCTACCCTTAACTGGTAAACCCTTAAACCCTCTACCCTAGCTTGCCAATTCAACGAAATTGGGCGTGTAGTTTGAGGTATAGATTTGAGGGTATAGGTTGAAGGATTAGGGTTGAGGGTCCAATGTATAGGTTAGATGGTAGATGGTAGATGGTAGATGGTAGAGGGTAGAGGGTTGAGGGTTTAAGGGTTGAGGTTTTATGGATTAGGGTAGAGAGTTTACTTGAGTTTAAGGGTTTAAGGGTTGATGGTATAGGGTTGAGGGTAGAGGGCATTGGGTTGAGGGTAGAGGGTAAAGGGTTTAAGGGTTAAGGGTTGAGGGTTTAGGGTTGAGTGTTTAAGGGTTTAAGGTTTGAGGGTATAGGGTTAAGGGATTAGGGAAGGGAGGGAGGGAGGGAGAAGTGAGATAGAGAGAATTAGAGAAGAGGAGGGATGGATAGAGATAGATGAGGGTTGAAGATCCAATGTATAAGGTAGAGGGGAGAGAGATATAGGGAGTGAGTGAGAGAGAGAGAGAGACTTGAGAGAGGGAGAGGGGGTAGGAGGGAGAGACATGAGAGAGAGAGGGAGGGAGTGGGAGAGAGATAGAGG